>JAMXBD010002583.1:0-181352 GCA_024138025.1 Combretum micranthum
AAATTTTTTCATGGACCTTTTTATATAAACAAATACAATTTCACGTAATATGCAAATTGTTTTATTTTTCATATATTCATCGTAAATAATCCATGAAGAATTAATAAAATAACTTTTTAATATCAGAAATTTGCAATATACAATTTGTTTTCCAATATAAAAATTAAACTAAAATAAATTCATGCCAAGCCTATTTCAAATTTTAAAATTAAGAACTTCGTAAACACTTGTACTAATTAAATTTTACAGAACATAAAAGCTAAAGCTCATAGCTTCTTCCAAAATAAAAATTTTCAATAGTATGCAAATAATAATTCATAACAAAAACATCACACAAAAAAGGATATTTAGTATTTTAAAATAAATAGATATAAGATACCATAAATCATGTACCTTTTATAAGGTGTTCATGGACCGGTCAACCGGTCCGTGACCTTATTTTTTGAACCTAACTATAATTATCGATTTTTAAATATCCCGATCCTTAACCGGTCCATTATAAACGGTTAACTGCCTTAACGGTTAACCGTTTTATTCGGTTAATTTATTCGGTTTTCGATTTTTAACCATTTAACGTAATGGTTTCAACAAATCAAATTGATAATTTCAAAAAACCTTTTTTTTAAGCCTTTATCATAAATTTTTTTTTTAAATTATTATATATATTACTAGAGCTAAAAAAAAAAGAAAATGAAATTAAGGAAAAGGAGAAAAACGAATCTTTGAATGTATCATTATCAATAAAATCAAACTAAATCAATTACTATATTAACTCCATTAATCATTAGACAATAGTATTTTAATCGAAATTCAATGAATATTAACATAGGTAAATTATATGTATACGAAAATCATATGTATATATATAAAAAAAATAATTATTTGTATATGTAAATTATATATATAATATAATAAATACTAAAACGGTTAACCGTTAACCATCGGTTTTTTGTGGTTACAAACCGAAACCGAAACTGAAAACTGGAAAAAATAAAAACCGTAATCCTAAACCGAAACCAACGAACCGATTAACTATATTTTTTGGATTGGTTTTTACGGTTTCGGTTCGGTTTCTCGTTTCATTGATTTTTTTGCACACCCCTAACCTTTTATATGTCACTATAAGTTTCGAAAATCATAAGATCTAAGAAAATTGGATCATTATCCTATAACTCTTACAATTTATTCACTTCACTATATTGCAATTTTATTACAATCTTATTCCTTACGAATAACTATTATGATGTTTAGTTCACTAAATAACGATTCCACAATAAATCTCTATTACACAAAACATTAAATAATCATTATTTATTCAAACTTATGAATACCAATACAATGTTGAAATTATCTTTTTTTTTCTTAAAAATCATTATTAAATAAAAAATTAATAAAAGAATCCGATTACAACTCTATTTCGTTTATTCATAATAAAAATTTTATTATGATCTTGAAAGTGAATAAACAATAATACTTACTCAAACCCTATACTTTATTAAACGGAATATGGGCATACAGTCCACATGATAAGGTGATAAGGTGTTCCACCGCTCTTATTTAGTGCATATCACACACTGCATGTGTATACATAGATGATAACCACTGTTATATTTTAATATTTTAACATATGAATAAAATGTAATTATAATATTTTATCATAAAATAAAATCATAAATAATTTTTAAAATAAGTACCGCCTAATATGATATCCACCGAAGCATTCTATTCAACTTAGGCTAACAGGTGTCCAATTAAGAAATCAAATAATAACTGAAAATCTATTCGCTCTTAAAAGATATCCCAAGGCATGACTTGCGGAACTCATTTAGCATTGACTGTGAAAATGTACTAACCATGTAAAACACAGACACAGATCCAAAAATATTAGACCAACCATATAGGATATATTTCCAAGAACTATCATATACAATGCATCAATCAGTCTCTAACATTTACCCCAGGACACTGACGTTGACACTCGTACTTAAAAGGTAGGGAAGAAGAAGAGGAAAGAAAGAAAAAACCATGAGTTTTTCCTTCCTTGTAGGTTCTGATTTTATTGGAATTACTAATATAATTAAGAGATTATACATTAAGATGGCTGGAATTCATGGACATTTGACCCTGTTGCCATGGGTAGTCATGTCGGTGTAGCATTTGCCGCACATTTCCCTGTTCCCGTATTCCCTGGAGGACGCACTTGCACCGATCACAGCATGTCATGCAAGCTCTCATGCACACCCTCTTCCTTGAGTGTATTTGCATCTCTGACCACACAATGGTATGCAGTCTGCCGCCATGAAAAATAAAATCATGCATTAGCCCCCGACCATGAACTGATTTATTAATTATCAAGTTGAGCCAGTATATTGTTAAACTTAAGTAGCAGTTAACTTAGCAATCGATAAACACGGGATCAACTTGATCCAACTCATTTAAGCTTGAATTTTTTCAAAATACATCTAAAACTTAATTAATATATATCTATCTAAGACTTGATTAGTAAGGTAATAAGTTAAGTATTATAAAATTTAAGCTTTAACTCAATTTAACTAGCAGCTGAAACTACACTTCATTGTTGGTTTAATCCAACTTCGAGTAAATATCGAGCACATTTTGAACGGATGGCTAGTATTTTGACCTGTTTACAAAACCTAGGCGGTTGAGAAAATAATCTTACAGCTTTAGATCTTACAGGAGGCATCTGTGGTGGAGCTGGCGGAGGAATGGACGGGGAAACAGGCGGTGGAGTCTTGGCTGGGGGAGTTGGAGTAGTAGTCGGCGGCTTAACCGGTGGAGCCGGTGTAGGTGGTGCCTTAACCGGTGGAGCCGGTGTGGGAGTTGAGGGTGGTGCCTTAGCAGGAGGTGCCTTCACCGGTGGAACCGGTGTGGGTGTCGAAGGTGGTGCCTTAGCAGGAGGTGCCTTAACTGGAGGAGCCGGTCTGGGAGTGGAGGGTGGTGCCTTAGCAGGAGGTGCCTTCACTGGTGGAGCCGGTGTGGGAATGTAGGGCGGGGTCTTAGCAGGAGGCGCCTTCACCGGTGGAGCCGGTGTGGTGTCGAGGGTGGTGCCTTAGCTGGAGGAGCCTTAACTGGTGGAACCGGTGTGGGAGTGGAGGGTGGTGCCTTAGCAGGAGGTGACTTGACTGGCGGGGCCGGTTGGGTGTTGAAGGTGGTGGCTTAACGGGAGGAGTAAAAACAGGTGGATTTACGGGGGCTTTTGGAGGAGGTACTGGTGGTGATGGCTTGAAAGGAGCATGGGGTGGAGTTGGTGGCGGTGTCTTGACAGGAACCGGACCTTTGGCAAAAGGAGGTTCCTGCGACCAAATCATAAGTAAAAATTAAATTATTAATGCGGCTTTAACCAGAAAAAAAAAATCCAGTAAATCTTTAATCCATTACGAAAGTAATCATGTTGCGTTTGATTTTACGATTTATTGACTCAGATACATGTCTTTACTAAATGCAATATTCAGTACGTAGATATAAGACAAGCAACATATATGCAAACTCCTCGATTTGAGGTTTTGAGAGTAAAAACCAAAAACAAACGTATTGTTTAGTCCTATTTAAGGTTTTGAACTGAGATATACACTGTATTTTGCTTGTTTCGACAAAATCCATAAAGAGCTAAAGGAGGGAAAACACAGACCGAATGCATCAACCTTGTTAAGCCTACATTTGGCAGGACAAAGTCAAAGATGAAAGTATAATAGAAAGAAAAGCTTGAACTTACCAGCAACACAAGCTTCGCTTCCTCGTTATTGTTGCTAGTAACCTATCAAAACAAGACATACACGTCTGATGAGCGCAAGAAAAAAGAACTATTATCAGACCATCTATCCGTGTAAAAAGGAGGTGTCTGGGTTTACCTTGCTGATGAAAGGAAGAAAGAGCAACACAGAGAGAAAAATGCTAGATTTGAAGGCCATTGCTGAGCAGAAATGATATGAATGGCTCTTGGGAACATAGTTATGCGCCTTAAATTTATAAATAGAGGTGAGGGTAAAGAAAGTAGGGGTGACTTGTTAGCAAGGTAACTGGTAACAAGGAATATGATTATCCGGTTCATGTAAAAATTCTATCATGAAAATTTAATAAAAGAAATTCTATTTTTATAAATAGAATTAGTAATAGTTGATTTTTTTTAAGTCTTCTTGTCGTGGAATAGATATAATTAATTATAAATTAATTATTTATAATTTTTATTTAATTTCATGTATGCTAGAAGGGGAAATTAAACTAACCACCCCTAAAACTTAAAAAAAAAAAAAACAAGAATACCCTACTTTTTAAAATTGCCACAATCCTTCCTCCCTTGCTTTTTGTGCAGACCCCATAAAAATTAATTAAATGGTGTGTGATATGAAAATATTAAGTTAACATAGTAATAAAAATAAATACTTATCGATTTTCATACTATTTTAAATGTTAATTACAAATAAAGATAGTAAAATAATATTACTTATTAATATATAAGAAAAGAAAATGAATTATAACCTACGTAAGGTAAATAGACAAAATAAAAACACTAATAATTTGCTACTAAAAAAAATCAAAGTAAAATTCCTTCAATTAATGTAGAAAATACCAAGGTATAGAGATGATATTATTATTATTATATTATCTCTCTTTTTTGTTTAATTTTTCAATTTTCACGACTACGGAGAAAAAATATTAAGGTTCTATTTTTTGGGAGAAAATATTTTTTCATTTTTCTATATTCATTTAAAGAAAAATGGAACAATCATTCAAAAACACTTTTCTATGTTTTGGAAAATAGAGACTCATTCATAGCTTATTTTTTAAAAAATAACTCGTGAATTAAAAAGGCATAAGTCATTTTCCCATAAATTACAAGTTTTATCTACTAGTTATTTACTACCAACAACATTTATCATTAATTTTTAATATTTTTTAATTAGCTAGATAATTTTTCATTATAGAATATGTTTATTATTAATTATTTTGGTATTTTCATTATCCAAGAATTTGGAATAAATAAGCAAAGGAAAATTATTTTTATAAAATCAGTCAAACATCTGAAAGCAAGCTACATTTTACGAAAACCTTTTCAAGGAAAAACATTTTTCATTAACTAATAGTTTTCCTCAAAACAAACATGACACGAGAATAAACACAATACGAAAAAAAAAAAAGAAAAACATAGATGGTTTATGTTTCAAAATAGAAATTGATTTGATTCAATCATTGATCTCTATTTTCAAGTTGAAAATTATTTATATATTTGTAGGTTTGGCTTTTATGTGGTAGATTTATTTTTTATACATTGTAATAATTTTCTTTTTTATTATTTTTATACTTTTTATTCAAGTTTAAAATTTAAAACGATATGAAATTTTTTATATTTTATTTTATTGTTGTGTGGGGTCTACACAAAAGCAGAAGGGGGGAATTGTATCATTTTCAAAAAGTGGGATGTTTGTATTTTTTCAAAATTTTAAAATAGCAAGGACATTGATATAAACTTATTTTGTTGCAATATCAACTTAATATCTCCACATTATATGTCATTTAATAAATTTTTGCGAGGCCTCTAGGGTAGTCATTATAATTTTCTCCTTGCTTTTCTAAAAACCCTATAAGCTTAGGGATGGAATCGGGGCGAGTCGTTATAGGATACCCGCCCGCTCGCCGGCCTCGCTAAAAACCCTATAGGGTTTAAGGTTGGGTTTTGGATTGTACTCATAACCTGTTGGAAGAACCCGACCCGATATAATTAAAAAAATTAAAAATTTTAGTTTAAGAAATCTATTTGTACATTAGTTGAATGATGCTTTTCACATAATAATTTTGTTATTCATGTATTAAGTCACATTATAAAATATAAATAAGTTTATTTATTTTCCTAAGTCACTTTATATGGTCTGTTTGGATTGTCTGTTTTTCATCTGTATCTGTATCTTTTACAAAGATGATATGTATAAATATATCCGATTTGCATCTAAATTTTATCTATATTTATTCTATTTGATCTTTTGATGAGAACTGTCAACTTTTTTTTATCTATATCTTTTTTGATAAATAATTTATTAGTAAAAGTTTAAAAAAGTGTCTGTATCTGTCGAAAAAAAGCTAAAACAAACAGACCCATAAAATACCATAGGGAAAGTAATAGTTGATATTTTACTTTAAGACCTTTTTAGAGAACTGAGAAAGTAAAGAGGAATCGTCCTCTGGAGAAAAACCCTCGCTGGATATTTATTTACTTGCACCGGCTTTTTCCTGAGACAGCTACAGTAGTATAAATTAAAAAGTGTGTGCCAGCTAATTCATTGCTAGATGAAATGAGTAAATGAGAGAGAGAAAGGAGACAGAATAATAGGTTATGGTCTCGGTTCCATCCACATGTCCCCAAGGACCGGTCTTCCATAATGCTGGTACACGCACATCTATTGCACACTCATTTCATTGCCCTATGCCTGTCTCGTCATTTGCATTCTTTTAGGCTTGTCATACTCATGCCTGCTCTCTCTGCACCATGGAGACATGGATGTTGTTTTCAAACATTGGTATGCGAGCTTCTACTTACTGGTTTCATGGATCATAGTAGTTGTTGTTCTTTAGCATCATCTTCTCCTCCGAAGGATCTACTCCTCCAAATGCTTCGGAGTTCGATGTATATCCCATCCATTTGTCGTATTTGGTTGAGTATGAATGGTTTTACAGTGACGTGCTGATTAACATGAACTTAATTTGAAAAAGCTTAGGCTAGTATATTTGATGGAGAAATTGGTCCAATTTTCAGACTTTTAAAAGCACCCAATACGACAGCGTTGGTTGCATTGGATGGGGGAAATTGGAAAATAGGGTATAACTATAAGCAATATTGAACGGTGTAATTCACTTGTATAGCGTTTAGTATGCACGTATTAAATAAGAATTTTTATATTGTGCATTATTTGATATATAAAAGTATGGTAGGAGAATACTATAAAAGGTTTAAGTTGCCCAATAAATTTAATATGTACAGTAATTTATAAGAATTTTTATGTTTTCTGTCATTTGTATATAAATACAATACATGAATGTTATAAAAGATTTTAGTTATCTAATGAATTTGAGTTGTTAATTGAAGAGAGGATTTATCATATCTTTCATATGACAATATATATTTTTTCAAATTTATCCAGTACTATTAGGGGTAAGTTTCATTCACGTTTTTTGAATATTTTTCGTTTGTAATAGAAATATACCTATAAAAAATTTTGTAACACAAAAATACTACCTGAATTTTTTACGTTTTTATCTAAAATACTCACAACGAGATTCCAACCTTTTTCCAACCAAAAGTTGACATGATAACCCAAAATGATTAAAATAATTTTTTTACCACATTGGAAATTTTTTTTCTTTCCCTCTCCTCTTTCTTCTCCTTCCTCTCTCTCTCTTCTTCTTCTTCCTTCCTTCTCCTTCAAAAATAAAAAACAAAAACTTGAAACGAAAAAGAAAAAAACAATGCTTTGATAAAAAATTTCTCTTCTCTCTACTCTCTCTCTCTCCATTGTCTCTTTCTCTCTTCTTATTCTTCAAATAAAAAAAAAAAAAAACCCATGAAACAAAAGAAAAAATTGGGTTCATCTCTCTCTCTCTCTTTTTTTCTCTTTCTTCTTCTCCTCCTTCTTCTTCTTCTTCTTCATCATCATAAAAGGAAGAGGGGGGGGGGGGGGGGGTAAAAAGCTTCAATCACTACAACAACACAAACTCAAGAAAAAAAAGGACCACAAATGCTTTTTTTCCCTAATTGTAGAGCTCAATGGAGCTCCATGTCTAGAGCTTGATTGGAAAGAAAAGGTACTTTTTTTTTTTTAATGATTCATGCTTCTTTTTTTTTGACAAAGAAAAGAAGGAGGAGGAGAAGGGGGGAAGAAGAAGAAGAAGAAGAGAGAGAGGAAGGAGAAGAGAGAAGAAATTTAAAAAATGAAAATAAATAAAAATCCCAACGATGTGGAAAAATCTTATTTTAATCATTTCGGGTTGCCAAATTAGCTTTTGGCTGGAAACAAAAGGTTGGAATCTGGCTACAAATATTTTAGCTAAAAGATTTTAAAAGTCTAGGTATTTTTGTGTTACAAATTTCTTTTAAGTATATTTCTATTACAAACGAAAAAGTTCAGGTATTATGAATGAAACTTACCCGTATTATTAGGTAAAACAAACGTTTATACTAACGTTGTGTTTGATTTACTATGAAGGAATAAAGCTACAAAGGAATAGCAATTTCTTTATCTTATAATTAGGGGTATTTTTTAAATAAATTATGCTCTTTTTTTTGTTGAAACAATCATTTCTCTAGCAAATGAAAAGAATAAGGATTCTTAATCTATTTCACATTACACGGAATCGATTTTTTTTTTATGGTAGAATCTATTGCAAACCAAACGAAAAAAATAAATATTTTGTGGTAATAAAGGTTGTAATGCCCCAAAACAGGGTCTGAGCATCTACAATCACCACGTATAATACCTTTGGTATTATACACTCAAACTTCCTTATGACTGTAAAATAAACTTTACAAAACAATAAAAGTTTCATTTATGCTGAATATTTGCTAGGCGGTTTTAAATTATGTAACCATTTAGTTAGATTCTGAAGACAACTGGATTTATAACTGTAAAATAAACTTTATAAAAACATTTCTAACTTCTACTCACACGAGTAGATTGACTTTCGTAAAACAAAATTATACTATCGAGTATCTCATATACCTTTTTTCTGATGGTAAATAAAGCTTTAAAGCTTATTAAAAAATGGTCTCTATAACTAAGCCTTTATAGAAAAATACATGTTTCAAAAATATATAAATCCAATTCTAAAGCAAAATAAAATAAAACACAATAATCTAACAACCCTACTTCACTTCATCCTTCCTCTCTAACTTCCAAAATCGCCCATACTTGAGGCAATCATCATCATCATCATCCAAACCATCATCATCACATTAAATCAATACCGAGAAAGAAGACAATAGTAATTTGAAGCCCAATACTACAATATCATAAGCACACGTGTTTAACTAATGCAATGCAATAAATAATAAGTTATTGGGTCTGTTTGGATTATCTGTTTTTCATCTGTATCTGTATCTTTTTTAAAATGATATGTGTAAATATATCCGATTTGCATCTAAGTTTTATCTATATTTGTTCTATTTGATCTTTTGATGAGAACTATCAACTTTTTTTTATCTATATCTATTTCTTGATAAATAATTTGTTAGCAAAAAGTTTGAAAAAGTGTCTGTATCTACCGAAAAAAAGCTAAAACAAACAGACCCATTATCTTTAAATTAAAATAAAAAAAATAACACGAGAGCACTCACATTTCGGAACAAGCCTCTGGGAATCAATGGGTCCCGAGTAACAACAGTTGCTCAAGGGATTGATATAAGCAACTCGAATACTTGTATCTTGTACATCTACTCGAAAAAGAAAATAAATATCATCTAGGGTTCACGATCGTTATACATCTTTACTTATTTCAATTTATAACATCATTTAGTTTAACTGGTCCCATAAATATGAACTAAATCATGTTGCTTCACTTCAAGCTTAAGCAAACGTTATAGCAAAATCTATTTGCCCTATCGGCTACCTGCCGAGCCATTTATGAATTGTCATTGCATCATGGCATACCATTGCGTAGGAGGTAGCCTAAGCACTTAACTATCGTGCCTAGCTCCAAACAAGGTTTTCACTCCCCATACCGGATTCAACGACACGAGCAACAACAACACTCATTAATTAGGCCATCTTTAGGTTTTAGTTCATTAGAAATGCCTATCATAACAAACAACAAGAACATCACTATGTACTTCATATAATGTTTGCTCCCCAAACAAAACCAGAGGATAGATCATAAGACAGGTTAAGAGGCAAACAACTGTTTAAAAATTAAATTAATTATTAACTTACATCAAACTTATATTAAATACTTTTTAATCAAATACTAAGCATAAACCCCATCATGACTACGGATATCACTCCACCAAGATACAGACAATTCTCCATTGTTCGTCAAACTATTTATATTCCTTTTCTTATAAACATTTACTATAAAAACATTATTACCCTTTATTAACTTATAGAAAATATTCATTTTTCTAGTAAATAGACGTTTGAAACTGCATATTCCTCATATTAATCAAAGTCTAATCTTACATATTTCAATTACATCTAAGCCAATTATAAGTTAAGTCTATATTACTTAACTAAGCCAAGTTGATTAAAGTTAATCAATCTATTTCATTTTAACTCACCAAGGTTTATTATCCCATGTTGACTTATGTTTATTAACTAAATTCATTTTCTACTTAAAACTTATGTGTACTTATTTTAGTTACTAAGTCTGTTAATATACTCTTTATAATTCAAAGTCCACTTAGACTAAACATACATTTAGGCCATTCCTATTTATACAATTATTAACATGTTATATCTATTATGCATCATTCATTTAATTCATTTCATCTCCGTTTCTTTCTTTCTTTTTTTTAATATGAATGGCGCAAAGGGTCAGATTACGCCTGTGATGGGGTAATACTCATCACTAGCCTCATCACACTTGTGATAGAGGTCGTGATAGTCATCACGGGCCTTGTTACGCCTGTGACAAAGGAAGAAAATGTAATCAAAGGAGATCACACCCCTTGTTACACTCCTGATCAAAATGTTGCATTTGAAAATCCATGATCAGTTGAGATCACGGTCTTCATCATGTCCGTGGTCACCATAAAATTCCAAATCCAAGTCTATCATGGGGCGTGTCACTCCAGTGATTGATAGAGGATCAAACATAACATATTCCTTTGTTTTTTTATCGAAATTTTAATATTTACTCACAACATACTTCAACAAAAACATCTTATTATCGGCATACACATCTATAATCATAACTTATAACACTCCTATATACATTTCTATATAGTTTTTCTTCATTCAATTTTATTGAACACCTAGTCTACACAAACATACACATGTCTAGGGTTTTAGCAGATATGTTCAATTATTTTTAATTTATCAATATTATTATTGTATATATGTATATATAGCCCTAATTCAACATTTCCATGCATTCACAATAATCAATTAAGAAAAATAACTCAACTTACATGTGTTAACAAACTTGAGTAACTTGTTCTTTACCACTATTGCTTTTTCTTAGTTGGTATAGCTATTTCATGCATGTTTCACAACTTCCATCTTATTTTCTATCTTTAATTTTTTTTTTTTTATAATCTTGTTGAATTTCAGATTTAGGATTGGCTTTTTGAGACAAGGATAAGAGAAGAAGAAGGAGAAGGAGAAGAAGAAGAAGAAGAAAAAGAATGGTAGCTAGGGAAAAGAAAATGAAAAGAAAAGTGGGTTAGGCTTTCTAAGGGGAAAAATATATAGGGTTTATGGGCTTGGGCTAGATTTTTGGACTTAAGCCTTTAAATTGAATTTGAGCCTCTACTCTAAAGTTTCAAGAATTAAATTTTGGCGATAGAAATTAAAGAATTGAAATTGATAATTTAGGCAATTAGAGAAAAAAGATAAATGAAATGAAATATTTGAAATTTTAAATTTTAATTAACCTATTTACTAATTGATCATGTCAAATTATTTAGTATTCTTCTATTGTTTGCTTGTTTTATTTAATTTAGATTTCTAAACTGAGTTCAAATTAACCATCTATTATACTATTTATTTAAACTATTTCTAACTTAGTTAAGTAAATTTTGAGATATTTCAAAAATAAAATACCAATTCTACTTGAGTGAACCAAATGCAACCTAAACATTAAGATTTTATGATGCATATTAGGTTTACTGAGTCCATTCCTTCGTGGTGGTACGCACACGACAAATGTTTAACTCGGTTTGCTTGTATAATCATTTTCCTATCCCAATTTTGTCATTCCTTTTCCGCTAATTAATTATTCAATTCTTTCTTTGTCTTAATATTTTAACCTATTAATTTTCTGGGGAAAAAGACGGAAACTATTGTCAATTTAACCCAGATAAAAACCAAAACCCACCCAATTTTGTAACCAAACACAGCATTGAAGCTATCAAATCCATGATGTCGAATTCCAAAAATGCTGTAGTCAGATATTAAATCTTAAACGAAAGCTGTAATAGAAAATTTATCTCTATTCTAGCCCTGTCCCTTTACCCAAATCAATCACCTTCATCTACTCAAACTAGCAATATAAATCCTTGTTCTTCCTTGGCAATTTTCCCAGAATCATTTCTTCAAATACGATAATTTATCGATCTTCTGGATTTTCCTATCATTGATTTGTGAATAGCATTATAAACTCCAAAAAAAAAAAAAAAGAAGAAGAAGAAAATGTATAAACACCTCATAAACTTTAGGAGTGATCCGGATTGACGCCCTAAACTTTGAAAGCGTGGTTTTTTTTTTACTTTCTGGACTATAAACAATTTGCACCAGCCCCAAAAAAAAAAATTACATCCTATCCCTGTACAAATTCGTACTAATGTTGAACAAAGAAACACATAAAACAATACAAAATTTGTACTTTTTTGATAGAAAAGTATAAAATATCATAATTTACAAATTGTTTACGGTTTAAGGGATTAAAAAAATCATGCTTTCAAAGTTTATGAAATCAATTAACACCACTCTTAAAATTTAAGGGTGCTTTTGCATTTAACTCAAAAAATAAATCAAGTAGAATTGACCAATAGCTTTGCACAAAGTCAATCTAGTTATATATATATATGTGTGTAAAAAACTGGAACTACCCACACACACATATATATATATATATCTATTAGGTATGTTAATGTTGCTAAACTCCATGAGAAACCTTAAGGGGTGGCTATTTGAAACTTCTTTACTTCCTCCACAATCCTAAATTTATTAATCTATCGCTATTATTCTCGCATTCTTTAATTTTTATACCACTCTTACCTAAGGATTTAAGCAAGTGCTTCTTGTAGGGTATCCGATCAGTTCAACTCGATAAAAATTCTATAGGATAATAGTCTATAGGTTTTGGGATAGGTTTTATAACCATTAGTAAAACCCTATATAGTTTTTATCAAGTATAAACCCATTGAAAAATCAAACCCGTTTAAAAAAAAATGACGCTATAATGGTTATGCTTTAAATTACAGGCCGGTAATAAAGCTTTGAGGTTGAGGGTCATTAGACATTACCGAGAATCATGTATATCGGAGTAAAGAATATTATAATGTAATTTAATTTTAACTTATATAGCCATTGATTTTTTATTATACCTGATCATGAAGTTTACTTTTTATTTATGTAATCATGCCATTGTTTGTAATTTTTATTACTAGAATAGATGGTGGTTAAATATTGAAAGTGTAATTTCTCACTATCTCCATAATAATATGTACCGGTAAATTTCATATAGATTCAATCTATTCATTTTATATTACTGAAATAGATGTAAAGAAATTTATGTGATACACTTTTATTTTATAAAACATCATGAACACACCAACATTGCATAAAAGCTTTGAGCATTTATTTAATAAAATTATAATATTTCTATCAAGTTTTGGATTTGGGTACCTTATAAAGTCTATTGGGCAGATTTTTTGTTCAGGGTTTGGAACGGATTTTGGAAACCCTACAAAATATATGGGTTCGGGTTTAGGTTTTGCAAAACACGTCCCAAAACTATCTTGTTACATCCCTACTACTATTATGAGTGATCTATCAATATTACATTTCCACCACTACAAGTTTACTTTGACATATTTATGAGATTTGAAGATTATAATTGTAGACGTATGGATTTCATTATAAAGGTTTTATGCCTAATTTATTATTTGGACTTAACTCTCTGGGTTAAAGTGACAGGACTTAGAGAGTTAGACCCAATTATATTGGGATGATCATGGGAGAATTGGCATGGAAGGCTTGGAGTAGGGCCCGTTGGAATTGGCCTACCCAATTCTAGCCTTTCTCAAGTTGGCTCACACACATTGTAAATAAAGGCCTTGATGGGCTTGGGTCCATAAGGGAGCCCATATTCATATCCATAATGAGAGGGACTCATCCTGGCCATTGGTTCTGTCTCATCTGACGGACGACATCGACGGCCAGATTCTCTATAAATACCTTAGTCCTTACCTCATTTGGACAAGTGAAATCTTGGACAAACACCGTTGTGTCGGATTTCCATTTTTGTGAATCGATTACTTGACTCACTCAAGAACGCATACGATATTCGTGGTACTTAGTGAGGTTGATGCTCTAGCTCCTCGCCTGTCACACGTGTGTTAGAGCCTATTGAGATTGCCTACTCCTCCTCCCTACACGATACTCTCTTGATCATCCTATCACGTGTTGTTTCCCAGGTCACGCGTAGCGCGATAGTCACGCGACACGCACGTGATCGTTGCATCCGGATTCATACCCACACATTTTTGGACTCCACTGGGGATAGGGAAATCAACACTTGTGTGATGGCACCTCCAAGGAAGAGACCTACCGATCCCACTGGAGTACAACTCAAGAACTAATGTTAATCCAGGCTACTGAACATGACATGCCAGCACTTGAGGATGTGAACCAACCTACTGGTGCTCAAATCGACAATGCTACGATCTTGCGTGTGTGCAAGAAAATACCAAGCAAGTCAAATCAATCAATGCAAGAGTCTGCAAAACAATTCCAACAATTCATGACAATATTTGCTCAGTACCTGCCTGGAATAGCTGCTATTGCTGCCACGCAACAAGGTGCGACTTCGTCGACCCTGTTGTTGTTGCGCAACAACGCGCTTCTCAGGCACCTCAAGTTGCTCCACCTGCTAATCCTACTCTATTCCTGAACAAGATCCTACCAGAGTTGGAGAGCAAATCCCTCCATTAGAGCCTGTAATCACACAACCGCTTGCACCTCAGGTAATGAATACTGGAATTCAACTTGGAACACCATCAACTTCCCAGCCTGCATTACATGCTCAACTTGGAGGATCTTCATCCTCACAGGCTACACCACCAATTGTCATTGGTGGACCTACTGTTCAACCCAATGTAACTTTACTCCAAACGGCCACTCCAGCTACACCAGTTGAAGTTACTACTTCAACCCTAAAGGTACTTTCGTCACGAAGGAAGATCTGGACATGTACCTAAGGGAAATACAAGCTAAGTCAGATGTGGGAGTATTGGATCTCAAGCTCCCATACAATCAACGTATTGCTGCTAAGCCATATCCTCAGGACTACGTGAGTCCAAAATTCATGCTATTCAATGGTAAAAAGGGAAGTGCCAAGGAACATTTGTTGAAGTTCATTGAAACACTAGAGGTTTATGGATTTGATGATGATTTAAAGTTGAAGGAATTTTCTAAGTCCCTCACAGAGAAAGCGTACACTTGGTACGTGAATCTTCCCCCTGGATCTGTAGATTCATGGGCAACCATGTGCAAAATGTTCCTAGAGAAATTTTCTCCACACAAGAACGAGTGACCTTGACTGATATGGGACGAATCCGTCAAAAGCCCAAGGAAGACTTGATGGATTACATTGAGCGCTTCAGAGAGCGTTCACTAGACATCCAAGACATATGTGATGAAAGAGAGCTGGTGAAAATTTGTATCCAAGGCATGTTTACTGAGTACGCGGTGCATCTAGAAAATCTTTCTTTAGCTTCATTCTCCACTCTGGTTGAAAACGCGCGAAGGACTAACAATTCTGTCGCGCGACAGAGAGGAGGAAGTGAATTTTAACAAAAGAGGACCGTCTGTGAATGCAACTCAAAGTGAGGATCCCAAAGATGAGAAGAAACGAAGAGTTGAAAAGTCTGGACGTGAGAGAACAAAGGAAGTGCCAACATATCCTTGTTCAATGGGAAAAGTGCATGCTATGCTCGATCAATGGTTGAGAGATGGAAATCTTAAGCTCCCGAGGGTAGATCGTTTACCAACTCAAGAGGAGAGAATGATCCCAAGTTTTGTAGGTTCCACAGGATTGTAGGGCATCCTACTAGGATTGTTTTACTTTGAAGAGAATTTTCAATGAAAGAGTGCAGAATGGAGAGCTTGTTATTGAAAATAACGACGTTAGGAACAATCCACTTCCAACCCATAACAATCAGCGTGGTGCTGTCAACGTCGTTATTCATGATCCTGCCATGGTCGAGGCCAGTGATACACCACTTGCTGAGGCAAGTAACACAAAAGGAAAACAACATGTAATTGAGGAAAATGATTGTGCACCCATTGCTGCGGCTTTTGAAGACTTCAAATTTTAGAAATTTCTTTGATCTACTTGGCTTTGATGAGAAGGCAAGGCTTGCAGCAGCAACTATGCTCGCGCAAATTTCCGAGGGACAATATGCCGAGTGTAGTGCAGCGCAGCCAGTCAAAAGAATGGCTCGAGCGCATGAAAATGCAATCTTGTTCACTGATGCAGATATGTGTGTAGACGGTCCAAATCACAATCGACCATTATATGTGGAGGGCACACTTAATGGCTATCCAGTTAAGAGACATTCATTGACGCTGGTTCTTCTCTCAACATCATGCCTAAGACTACATTTGAAGCTGCTGGTATTGACTATCGTCGTTTGGTGAAGCAACCCATTTCAGTTAATGGCTTTAGTCATACTACAACAAAGACCATTGGAAGAGTTAATGTTGATCTTAAGATTGGACCTATCCGTGGTAGTGTTACTTTTCACGTGATTGATGCGCCTGTGTCCTATATCTTGATAGGTAGGAAATGGCTGCACGATCACAATTTAGTGCCATCAACGATGCATCAATGTATCAAAGGACATTGGAAAGGGAAGGATATATTTATTCCTGCTACAAAGAATCCTTTCGAGCACGATGAGACAAATTTCATTGAATCTACCTTCTTCAATGAGTACTCTGATGAAGGTGAGACAGCTATTGCTAGAGCTTCAGGTGTACCATTACCCACTTGGGAAGAAATTCAAGAGGGTCAACAAAAGAAGAAGAAAAATGCGTGGTTGTCGAGGAGGTAAAAAGAAGAACAAGCAAGCTGACGCTGTTGAAAGTTATGTTAGAGAAGATGGGCGAAGAGTATATCTCTTATGACGGTTTCCAGGGTCTAAGGAAGTTTGTTCTTCTTCAGACCCTGTACCAATTCAAGAAATTCAACCCGCCCCTCAACAAATGCAAGATCAAATAAAGCCACAGAATGAAGAAATTGAGGAATTGGATCTAGCGCGACCAGGAGTCGCCGCGGCCAATTTTTGTCAGCAAAGGTTGTTACAAGATGTTAAAAGTCCTCTCATTGATTTGTTGAGAGAATATAGGGACGTGTTTGCTTGGGCATATGATGAGATGCCAGGTTTAGATCCTAGTCTTGTAGTGCACAGACTAAATATCGCCCCAGGCACGACTCCTATTAAGCAAGGACAACGAGTTTTGTCCTGAGGTTGAGGTTCAAATCAAACATGAAATTGAGAAGTTGCTTCATGCAGGCTTTATCAAACCAATCGAGCACCCTACTTGGCTCGCAAATGTCGTACCTGTTAGAAAAAAGAATGGCAAATAAGGGTTTGCGTGGATTTTCGAGATTTGAACAAGGCTTGTCCTAAAGATGATTTCCCTTTGCCAAATATAGACACCTTAGTGGATGTCACGGCAGGACATGAATTATTTTCATTCATGGATGGTTTCAGCGGGTATAATCAAATCAAGATGGCAATTGGAGACGCTGAGCGTACTGCCTTTCGAACGCCTGTTGGGAATTTCTATTATACTGTCATGCCCTTTGGACTCAAGAATGCTGGTGCTACTTATCAAAGGGCAATGACAGCCATTTTTCACGAATGATGCATGATTTCATGGAGGATTACGTGGACGACATAGTCGTGAAATCAAAACATGCACCAGACCACTTGGTCCATCTTCGGAAGGTTTTTGAACGATGTCGATTGTATAAGCTTCGCATGAATCCTTTGAAATGTGTCTTTGGAGTTGCTTCAGGAAAATTCCTTGGATTTGTGGTCCATAGGAAGGGAATTGATGTTGATCCTGCAAAAATACAAGCTATATTGTCTATGCCCTCGCCAACTACTTTGAAAGAGTTGAAAACTTTCATGGGGAAAGTTTCATATATTAGGAGATTCATGCCTGCACTTGCAGAGATTTCGCATCCCTTACATCAACTTATGAAGAAAGGAATTGCATTTGAATGGAAACAAGTCCATGAAGATGCGATTCAAAGAATTAAGGGAATTCTCACTTCTTCTCATACCATGACTATGCCTGTGAAGCAAGTACCGATGATATTGTATCTCACTTCTACCAGCAGATCAATCGGAGCTTTACTTGCACAAGAAATAGACCAAGAACGGTCTATTATTTGAGTCGCTCACTTCAAGGAAGTGAGGTCAAATACCCAGCTTGCGAGAAGCATTGTCTCGCGCTGGTGTTTGCAACTCAAAAATTACGTCACTACTTTCTGGCACATAAGGTTAACCTTGTCACACGGTCAGATCCTATCAAGTATTTATTGTCACGACCAGCGTTGTCTGGGCGTATTGCAAAATGGTTGTTGCTTCTTGGAGAGTTCGACATTACAATACAAACTCCTAAGGCTGTTAAGTCACAGGCCTTAGCCGATCTCTTGGCTCATTTTCCGAACGAAAGTGAAGATGTGATCACAGATACTATACCAGCAGAATTTCACGAGGACTCACTCATGATCGAAACAGAAGGAGAATGGTCACTTCAATTTGATGGTTCATCTGGAAGTCAAGGTTGGGGAGCAGGAGTTGTATTAACATCACCTAATGGCCAAGAAATACCTTTGGCATTTAAGCTTGACTTTCATTGCACTAATAATGAAGCCGAGTATGAGGCATTGTTACTCGGGATCGTCTTTGCCTTGGAAGCTGGAGCAAACCACTTGTGTATCGTGGTGATTCAAATTTGATCATTAAGCAGACCAATGGTGAATATGCCCTCAAGGAGCCATCACTTGCGCCTTATAGGGCTGCAGTGCAAGCTTTAATTGGGAAGTTTGAAGTCGTAAGGTATGAACATACCAAACGATCTACGAACCGTTACGCAGATGCATTGGCAACATTGGCATCTAAGATTCCAATGCATGCTTCAGATGAAAGCCTAGATGTCAAAGTTATCAAGAAAACTATTCCTTGCACAACCTTGCAATTGTTGGAGGAAGACGATGAAACAGGAGATGATTGGCGTGTTGGTATCAAGAATCAATTAGCACAACCCAATGCAGCCTCCATCGTAACCTTGAAGAATTTTATTCGTATCAATGGTGCTTTGTACTTTAAAGGACCGGAGGGCGTTCTATCGCGATGCATTTGCGCGAAACAGGCTCGATTAAAATTAGACAAGTATCATAAGATCTGGTGTGGGGAAGAAGGACCTCCTTTGTATCGTCGCATTCAACGTGCAGGGTATTACTGGCCCTCAATGGCTAAGGATGCATCTCAGACAAATGCATTGTCCTAAGTGCTCTGAGTTACCAGATGCAAAAGAATGTAATTTTGTCGCAAGTGCTGGAGATTGGCGTCGTCCGTATATTGACTATTTGAAGAATAACGTGCTACCGACTAATAGTACGGATGCCAAATTAGTAAAAAGGAAGGCACGCAAGTACCTAATGCATGAGGATGAGTTGTATAGAGTCTCATTCATGGGAAAGCCTCTAGATGCATTACATCTCCTGAAACAGAACAGATATTAACTGAGGTACATGCTGGAGAATGCGGTGAGCACCAAGGCGCAAGGAAGTTGTATTATCAACTACTAGACATGGGGTACTATTGGCCAACCATGGAATCAGATAGTTCCAATTTTGTTAAGCGGTGCGTTCCTTGCCAAGAACATGGAGATGTGATTCATGCTCCTGCAGTTGCACTTCACAGTTTAACAACACCATGGCCTTTCCATACTTGGGCGTTTGATCTAATTGGTCCTATTCACCCGCCATCTAGAGGTTGTATTTGGATCCTAGCTGGAACTGAATGTTTTACTAAGTGGGTAGAAGCCATTCCTTTAAAAAAGGCGACAGGACCAATAGTTGCAAGCTTCATTAAGGAGAACATTATATGCCGATTCGGGATTCCAAAGCGTATCCTTTCAGATAATGGCACTCCTTTCATCAATTCACATGTTCGACAACTGTTGGAATCATATGGTATTGATCATGTAAAGTCAACCCCTTATTACCCTAAGGGCAACGGCCAAGCGGAAGCTACGAACAAGACTCTTTTAAAAGTTCTGAGTCGTATGGTACACGATAACCATAAAGAATGGCATGATAAACTATCCCTAGCACTTTGGGCTTACAGGACTTCAAAGCGCGACCAACACAAGCAACACCTTTTTCGTTAGTATATGGTGCCGAAGCAGTCGTGCCTATAGAGGTTCTGATCCCTTCAGCACGATTAGCGATCAATGCTGAGCTTGAGCCAGATGCTTTACGCATAATAGACTTGGAAGCCTTAGATGAAAGACGAGATATGGCCAAAAACAACTTGATCAACTACCAACACAAGCTTGGTATGGCCTACGATCGGTTGGTGAAGAAAAGGTCATTTCAAGTGGTGATGTTGTACTTCGTGCAGCCGAGCATGTGCGCCGAAGTATACCTGCGCCAAAGTTCACGCCAAAATGGGAAGGTCCCTTCATTATACATGAAGTCCATGATAGCGGGTATTGCAAGCTCCTCAATCCAAAGACTGATGCTATTACAGCTCCTATAAATTTTCAATATGTAAAGAAGTTTCACATGTAATAGCATGATCAGTGATGATGATGACTTGAATAATATGGGCTTGCTTTCACATGATTCTTTCACCAATCAATTTCATTTACATTATATTTATATGTTGCTGCTGCTTGGTAAGAGACTTGTCTCCTATGGCGCGACATTCGTTCATTCATTCATGCAGCTTGTAATTGTTCAAATTTACTAAGCGCGTGGCACTATACATGCATACAGATTTTGTCTAAGTATGTTATATTAACCATCGTATTTGATGGAATGGTTAAGTAGTGGGTAATACCCCCTTAACAATCTTTGTGAAATTAAAATGCCTTTGCTCGCGAAAAAAAAAAAATAATATCTTAACGCGCAAAGTTATACTATATAACGTACTACTACAAAATTTTATGTTCTTTAAAGAGCATAAATTACAACATGATAGAGCTTTGAATCAAACCGTTGCTGGCAAGTGAGAGCATTCTCTGATGCGCAACACAGTAATCGTAACAATATTTGTTGCTTCATGATTCATACTATTAAGTAAAAGCATTGCTACTTAGGTGCATGAGCATGTTACCAAGTGATACCTTACTATTCACTAATAAACAAAATCAAGCAATATCAAGCAACAATAATGACAAATCAAGCCAACAATGTTTTTACCCGAAAAGGGTTACAACAAATTGTTCTTGAAATTGAAGAGAAAATATCAGCTAATCTAAACTATGCCTGATGTCTGAGCGAACTCTGGACTCTAGGTCTTCACCTTCAAGCATAGCCTCCATCTCAGCCTTTGCTGCCTCAGCCTCTTGGCGAAGTTCTTGCATCTTCATCATTAATTTTTCATGGCGAATCTTCGCTTCATGATAATTTAGACACCTCTTAGCCTTGTCAGCAATTGGCCATAAGCTATCAACTTTGAATCGTAACAAACGGGCCCCCTCAGCACATTGGACAAGTTGCTCTAATTCAGTCTTAGACAAAGAATTCCAAGATCGCTCAATCAATAGCATGGCTTCACCGAGCATTTTCATCATTGCATTAGCCAAGTCTGTTCCTGGCAGAGAAGAACCAACCCAAAATTCCTTATCTATGGTAGCAAGACTCTGTAAAGGCTCCATTAAGTGAGATGGCACGATGTAACCGTGAAATGAAGTTGTATCATCTAAATGAGTTGCAACTCCAATAGACTTGTCTGCTCTTCGTTGCTGTGATTCACCACTAATGGAGGGAGGCAGTACATTGGAAACTGAAGTAGTAATGGGAGCAATGCCATCAACTA
Source organism: Combretum micranthum (assembly GCA_024138025.1). Classification (NCBI taxonomy): domain Eukaryota; kingdom Viridiplantae; phylum Streptophyta; class Magnoliopsida; order Myrtales; family Combretaceae; genus Combretum; species Combretum micranthum. The sequence goes on from JAMXBD010002583.1 coordinate 22,013, forward strand.
TGATATTGCAAAATGAAGGGTCTACTAATGAGCCATCATGAGCCTGAGGATAACATCTTCCATGTTTCTAGGCTCTTGATCATCTTGAACAATTATCCTATCAAGACGAAGATCTTCCTCATTCGCAAAAGGGCCTTCGCAAATCTCTAAATCATCTACTGAAGGATTACCCTCAATGCTGGCATCATTAACAAGAGACAATTCATAGTCAACCTCCTCACTATCATCTTCCTCTTCGGTTGTATCAGTAGTAGTCACTATGATCCTTGGTTTGTAACACCTTTCCTTGACCATAGCGACAGGGAAAGGTCGTGTAATTGGAAGAGTAGACCCTACTGTCGAATTATCAACGGTCTGAGTAATAATATCATGACTGCTACTGTGTTTACTCTTAGACGACTGTCCCGCTGAAGCTGAAGATGCACCTTTCAAAGTTGTGTCCTGCAAATAAACAATGATGAACAAAAGTTATAGTTGACCTCATGATATACATATGTGTGTATGTGCATGTATAGACAGCTTAAATAACAAGATTTAATACCTCACAAAGGCGAGGACGCTTGATTTGACTGATGACTGATGCAGGAGGCATGGTCCGCCCAATCACTACTTTTCCTGGAGTATTATTCTTGTCATCTTTTGGAAGTTGAAAGTGGAACTCATACTTATAAATGACCGACTCTGGCAAACTGTCATCTATAGCTGAAAGAGTATATTTCTTGAATGCTTCAAGACACCCTGTCCAATACGTTAACCATCCACTTGATGCAACACCGGAGCGATTGATAGATGGAAAAAACATCTGTCTGACAGCACAATAGAGCTCATGGCGTTTCTCAAGACTAATTGCCTCACAGCATCTATTAAAATCTGTGTCGATAGCCACAATAGAAGGCACACCTTGATCAAACCCAAACTGTCGTGCAACTCGATGAGGTGAGTACAACATTACTCTATGCTCCAAGAACTCAGTAGAAGAATCACACCAATCGTGAAGCGCAGGCAAACCTCGAGGTGTACACCAAAGAACATATACTACTTCAGCATCAGAAAGTTGCTCGCCACATTCCATCAGGTTCACTAAAGTCTTAGAACCCGAAGGGTAATATGTTGTACACCACTCATATCCCTCCAATTCCTTTGTATAAGGGCGAAAGTCAACCTCATGAGCATCATCTATAATATCAAGTAATGAACCCAAAGGCTTTCTATCAACCCAAGCCCAAGCTCGAGGTTCAGGAGGATCAGGTTTTGTAACAGGTACACCTGGATATCTTTTGTAATGTTCGCTGAAAAACAAGTGTAGAAATCCCAAATCTACATTTGATACAATGATATATCGCCCCTTTGATCGAACTGAAGTCTCACTGTAAAGGTCCAAGCGCCGATATAAAGACCCTAAATAAAAAGGCGCCAAGGCAACTCGTTCTCCACGGCAAGACGAATTGCCAAGTAAAAAAATCGCGGACTGACACCTTTTCTTGGCCCCCAGGAAACACGTACATGGATAACCAACAAGCGATGAAAGCTTCTAACTCATGCCTGAAATGAATTGTGGGTTATAAGTAAAGTCAGATTGAAGTGATGACATTCAAGCATAAATAAACAAAGCAGGGAATGCATACTTACTCGCATCCATACCGAGGGCCTTCGGATCGAGTCCTTTCGTGCTCAAAAAAATGTCTTATCCATGCACAAAATGATGCTTGTCTACGACTGTCTCTTGCTTCTTGTCTATCAGCTTCTAATACTTCCACCAATTTTTCATCCTCTTCTGAAATCTCAGCTGTGACAATATCAGTTGACCCAGAACTAGGGAAACTTAGCAGTGTGCACACATCTTCTAAAGTTGGAGTAATCTCCCCCCATGATGTCACAAACGTATGTGTACATGTGCTCCAACGTGCCAATATAGCTCGCCATGCTTCAACACTTTGAGAACGGATAACCATTTTAGAAGAAATCCATATAGCAAAATTGATCCCTGCACTTTCTAAACGAGACCTATAATGAGAATTCTTTACAATGTAATATACCCATGACTGCCACCCTTGCAATATCTGTTTTGGGTAACTAAACACTGTCTCTGAAAGGGGAAGCTCCTTTCTTTCATTTCTGAAACGTAAAATGGAATTCTCATCTATGTTCTTCCTATCACTTACTCGGGGCTCTAGCTGGATGAAATGAAATTCACCATCTTTAGGAGGATGAGCACACAAATCCCTCTTTTTGATATCTTTCCAGAAAAAATCATTTCGAATTGTAGCATCAAGCCATTTACTACGTGGCAAGGGAACTTTTGGCACATGACCTGAATTCGCCAATATTTCATTACTTTTGTCTGTATGGTTGCCACTGCGAGATCGACCCTTTCTATTTTCCTTCATCATCCTCAAGATGCTATTTTATGCACCTACATGATAAAGGAGTTATATGCACATACAAGATCAAAAGAGATGCTACTCGAACTTAAATATGTGGCATGAAACATATGCAACAGTGTATCAGCTATCAGTATCTCATTCATTCACCAAATGATTGGGTGCCCAAGATAATAAAGAATCTCCTCTTATAGTAGTGCGGTTCCAAGATCGTCGCATGGACAAGTGAGACACAAATAACTGAGGAGAGCCTCTCTCATAGCAGTGCGGTGCTAAGGTTATCATGCGAGAAATGAAACACGGATGCAATGTGCGGTTCCAAGTATGTCACATGAAATTTAGGACCCGGACGGCTGAGAGTGTCATCATATGGTGGATAGTCTCAAGATTGTCATTTATGCGGTCAGAACACGGACGATAAAGAGTTTTGTCTTAAAAATCATGAGGCACCGTAGTCATTAGATGAATGAATGGAACATATTATGGACATGAATGATGAAGTTAAGTATTCTTTTTAAATGTGTTCAAAAATCATACTTGTAAAAATGAAGTCAAGCGGATGCACGATGAAGATTCAATACTTCAATCTAGAGCCCTGCATTGCAAGAAAATGTGATGAGTTAGTTCCACAAACAAGAAAGGTTTGGCTTATGCAGAATTTTATTGTCATGAAGACATATATAACAAAAAAAAAGTACATACATTCTTTGGCAAATACTAAGCCCACTTATGCTGACTCTACAAGACAAGGCATTGAATGAGCAAAAGATTCAATACATTTATGTTACAGTCCATTGAACTATGTGTGTGTTGAGATAGTTGAGAATTTTGTTAAGTTGTAGAAGCCGAGAGAAGCTTTTGATACTATTTAGACGATGATGAGTTTTAAGTTTATTCTTACATTTTCAGCATCTACTACATTGATTGGTGCTCTTTCTTCTATTAACGAATCTGATCTGATGCTGACACTCTTCCATGAGATGCAAAAACTTTGTTATGAAGTCAAGGTTCACTTATTTACAGATTAAATGAAACGGAGGAATTATTTGAACAATTGGATAACGACAGGGAAGTTCCTTGTGCTTATGCTTATAATACCATGGTTATGGGCTATGGTTTAGCTGGAAAGTTGACAAGGCATACACCAAACTTAGTCCTTAACAAGTTGAAACTGAAAACAACTTTTTTTTATCCAGAAGCAATAGATATTATCTTGAACAGAGAGTTAAACAGGAGCAGAGAAAAAGTTTAATTTATATGGTATGGAAAGATAAAACTAGGAGGATACGAGAATAAAATCCAGATCCTAGCCTACTTACCCAACTGGAATATCGGCCAGTGACAGGGCAGCATGAGGACATACAATACAAGAAGTCAAATGAAATGTTAATGGGTAGAAGCCAAAGGTGTGATGAAAGACAAGTAATATAGAAGATACTTTTGAAGTATGGAGTAAGCACACAAACACGCAGTTGCGGTTGCACCAGTATTCAAGTAAATTGGGAGTAATAGACGGAGCTGAGCATGATGCATACTTATAAAAAAAAATTTGATAGACATGCTATGTAAGGTAGGGAAAACTGAAACTGGTTTTGAAGTTCGCGATGCCAAAAAAAAAAGCATGGTTTATGATGTTGGCATAACAGACATGAAGAGAGCCCTGCACTAAATCTATATGGTTTCTCATAGTGCAGTTACTGATGGTATTGGAAATAGTCGGGATACGAATAAAAAAAATGAACAAAAAAAAAAAAGGACAAGTTCCCCATAGCAACTCTTTGAAAGAATACTTGTTTCGCATGAGGAGGTATGTAGATAATATGTGTAAGGGAAAGAAAAGATCTCTTGCAGCCCTGGTTCAGGCCATAGAAATGAAAATAGATGCTGTAAAAAATAGTTGTTAGATACATCCAGCAGCATAGCCTATATTCAGTATACTCTATCCAAGCCTTACAAGACGAAATCAAGCAATTTTACGAGCAGAAGGACAAAGCATGTCACAACATGTTATGTAAGTTGCATCATGGATTTGGTGAAAAAAAAAAAAACATTCAAGTTTCCTATAGTTAGATCTCTGCTTAGTCTTTGATAGGCATTTATTCTAAAAAAAAAAAAAAATATCATCATCCAAGAATATCTGATATTAGTATCAAGCTAAATGATTTGTTGGAAGAGATGGAGAAGCTTGGATACACGCTTGGAGCAGAACACGACCATCATGATGTTGAGGAAAGGGAAAGGACCACTGCTCGCTGAACGTAAGGCAGTGTAAAGGATTTGATGAAATTGGCATCAAACTTACTGGCAATATGCATTTCATGATTTCCTACAGCTGGATTACCATTCTCAATAAGCTGTGTAAGCAGTCAGAATGGCTTGCTATCATATAGTGGTCACAGTCCTGCAAATATATCCTCAATCTTGCCCTATGAAACATACAAGCATGCGCGAAAGATCATGCCATTACTGGCATACTCTTATGGAAGGAGAAACGTACCTTACCTGGGCTGTTGGTTCTCAAGGCCTGCACATGGAGTTGTTTTGCCTCCAATCACGATATGGTTAATGGACAAATTATTTGTTCCTCTACTGCAGCTGCATAATATGGCGGATAAAGTGAGCATCTGAAGTCATAACCTTAGGAGAAATCGTAATTTATTAATGCTATGAGAGATGTGACTGTTAGCATGCTACAAACTCAACTAGCCATTATGTTGGGGGAAACGATGGATGTGTGATACCTGCCGGAGTTGGTCAACGAATGCTGCAACCTTAGTTCTGCAGGGTATCATTCATGTTATAAAAACTGGTCTCCACTTTTCATATCATATTGCTAACCAAGTAAATCAATCATGACTAGCCAAAGGAAGTACCTGGATATCCCTGGCCTCAAAAATCCTCCTGAATCAGGCAATGCTGCTTCTTGGAGAATTAAGCTATGGAGTTGGCGTGTATTGCACTTGGAGAGTGTGTAACAACCTCATCTTGGGGAAGAGCCTCTGCTATTCTGATGCATTAGCCAGAAGTATATTTGATTTACACATCATTTTTGGTGTTGTTTCACAAGACTACACTAGTTTGAGTGGTTTTCCTAGTTTCCTTTTTTCGGATTAGCTTGTAACTACAATCGTCTTCGTTATATAAATTGGCAGCATAATGCGACCTTTTTTTTTTGAGAAAAAAAAAAAATGAAATGCTATGAAGAAGAAAAAGAATTCAGATATGTTGGAAAAGGGAGGGGCATATTGCAACAGAAAAGTTGCTCCATTGTGCCAAAGGCCAATTAAATTTTGGCACCTATCTAATAGTACAAAATTTGTACCATGAATAAGTTGGCAGCAGGAGACATTTGTTTTTGTCTTATGTCTGATTTGTACACTGCAGCAAGGAAATTGCAGGTTGAAGATGGATGGGATCTTGTGAGCAACATGCCACGCGACCCAACCTGCGCGTGTAATACACGCACTTAAAATTACTCCATTGAAACACTCTAGCTATAACATGGCCAGGCGCTTCAAGTTGTCTACTGATCGTGATTGACACATGGAGTGCTTCGCTTGGCACCCCATGTTGTAACTTCGAAGCTTGGATCTAATGCTAGGAATACCTTATGTAGAACTTGGGCGCTTAGGAACGAGTGAGCTACCGTGAGTGTCTTGTTAGGCTTGTGAGCTACTGTATTGTGGACAAAAGAGCTACTGCTCATGCTTCTGGAGCTTGTTGTTGCTGTGGAAGTTTTCATCTTGGTAAATAAAATTGCTGTGAATATACACTGGACTTTCAGCACTAGAATTGGGTAGACAGGTTCATGGTTGCTCAATCCGAAGGGCTTATGATGCGGGAAATGATGTTTATCTTCAAGTTCACTGATTGAAATGTATGGGAAATGTGGCCTCATGCAAAATGCTTGGAGAGTGTTTGATTTGGCTGGAAACAAAGGAGGAAAGTAGGAAAGTGTGATCTTGTATTATGGACTTCGATGTTGGGTGTTTATGGAAGAAGCTGGTATTATACTGAAGCTTTTGAGTTCTACAAAGAAATGTTAGCTGAAGGGATTGAGCCGGATGCGATAGCATTTCTCACTACAATCTCAACTTATGCTCGAACTGACCATGTTGAATTTGGTATTATATATTTTGATTTGATGATAAATAGATATAGGCCGAGTCCTAGTTCAGAACACTATAGTTGTTTGGTAGATTTGCTCTCTAGGGCTGGGGAGTTGGATAAAGCATGGAAGTTGATGAATGAAATGCTTCATAAAGGATATTGTGGTAGTTCTGCAATGTGGGGGGAGGAGGCTTTCCTCAATTTTTGTTGATCATGGTAATATCAAGTTGGGCGAATTGGCTACTCAGCATGCACTTCATTTGGATTCTCAATATTTTGACATTTACACATTACTTTCTGAGTTATATGCTAGATTTGGTATGTGGGATAAGATTGGGAATTTGAGGGACTCAACGAAAGTAAGAGGGTTAAAGAAAGATACAGGATGTAGTTGGATTGATGTCACAGTTTGACTTTGTTATGATTGGTTAAGGGATGTGAAAACAAAGCTGTCATCGCCATTCCATTTCAATGAGGAATGTCTGGTTAGAATTTATCCTGCTGTAGTCCTTTCAGCAGTGGCTTGTTTAGACATAGAACACCAGGCAAATTGGCTTTGGTTGAAACCCTTGCAATATTAGTGGCAACTTGGGTTAGCAACTTTTGCTGCAAACCATCAGTAGTAAAACAGTCACTAATGATTTGGCTTGATTCTAAGTATCCAACCACTTTTCTCTTCTATTGATCTCCACCACTCGACATATCCGTATCAAGAAAACCATTATCAAGTGGAAGTTGCTTGATACCCAATAAATTGCAGTCAGAGTCCAACATTTGTCTCAGTTTGTTCACCATTGAGATAAGTTTGTTGTTGCTTAACGTCCAATAGAAAATTTTGAATTGATAAATTAACAACATCTGTGAACACATTTACATATTGATCAAGTTTTAAAAGATGTCCACATTTCCATCTTGACAACATAACCATATGACTATTATCTTTGTCATCCACTTGACTCAATGCCGAAGCCAAGCCCCAAAAGTACCTACTGAAGCAAGCAACCAAAGAAGCTAATTTACTTAAGTTAGCATAACCACCATCAGAATCCAGTCTCCTGTCATGGAAACTATCCTCTAAAGAGCAAAGCAAATTTTGCAGTTCTTCTTTTATGCCTTGAGCAACAATGTACATACTTTCAGATGTTTCCACACCTTCGGAGGAATTTATAGCAACCATGTACACTGATTTCATAATCCATAACATGGGAAATGACGCGTTTGAGAGAATTAGAGACTCCGAAGATTTCCCAGCTCTAGTGTTCTCGTCAAAAGATGACACGATTAAGTGTTTTAAGGCCTTTCGACAAGATAAAGGCAACTTGATAAGCTCACTAGCATCATCTCCCGGTGATCCACTAGAAAAGTCTACCAAGTTGGGACTGCAAGTCTCTCTAGATTAAGGACATTAGTTCCATAAAGCATGGATGATCTTGAAGTCAGGTGCTCTTTTGGCATCCAACAAAGAAGATCAAGCAAATTCTTGCAAGAAGTATATTTCATACTATCCTAACGGATGGCTTGCTGCCCATTGCGAATTCTTTATCTATGCCATTCAATGAATATGGATCGTGATTTACAACATTCATATTTCTTTGCTTTGTTAACAAAATTGTAAATGAGTTCTCAAGTGCAGCTAGAAACACAGACCAATCTAGTGAAGAACTAAGTTCAGTAACTGAAGATGAAAGAACATCAAATGTTGCCACAGGTAGCTTAATTGATAGGACATCTAGTGGCTATATGATTTGCTGTTGAAATGGATGAATAAGTATTTAGGTATGTATTTGTTGAGGCTTATTGGAAGGGCTACCTTTATCAGCAATCGGTTCCACTTGAGGCGGACATTCTAGGAAGCAAACAGAGATATCAGTACCAACATCAAGATTTAGCAGAGCTTCCATCGACACATCCTCTTACCGTTGAAATGAATCTATAAAATGTGTATCAGCAATTGTTATGACATATGTACACGAAGCACTGCTTGCAGAAGCATAGCATCAGCAATTGGTGGATCTTTGTGATCGCTACGATTTGACTCTATCATACCAATAGCTTGATGAAGTCATCCAAGAGGGAGGCAAAAGGAAACTCATCAGCCAAATCAAATTCGAAAATGAATCCCAGAGTAACCAGATGTTGCTCCCTTTTCAAGAGGTTTTGAATCCTCCTTGCTAGTCCCAATGATTGACACAATGAGATGGCTGCAGGTTTGGCCCATGATTTGTTTAAATGAGTTGAAGAGTTTAATCAACCTAGTTGCGGTGACCGCTCATATGAAAGCATTAAGAACACTATGCAAGAGGGAAGGCTTTAAACTCTGAGGAGGCTGCTGCACTTATTATGAGATAGGTAAAGCTCCTTTTCAAAGCTTCCCAGATTTTAGAAGAATATATCAATGAGGAGGCTCATAGATATAAAGGTTGTGGCTTATTTACACCTCCTCAAAGTGAGAATAGAAGAGGCAAGAAATCAGCAACCACTTCCAAATTATTAACAAGTGCCGTAAATGCCATCTACACGATTGGACTGTTAATGATAGTTTGTCCCTCAGTTGACATCAACAGCATCATTCTATTGGTGCACACAATCATTACTTCCGGAGATTCTGATACAAAACAAAAAATTACCATCTCCTACAGTCCCTTTGAAGAAGATTACTCCATCGCTGTATATACATGCTTGGTTGACAATAGGAAAGATTTTCCTTGCTGATAGGAAACTTGCAAGACGTTACATTCCTTTTTTGTGCAAGAGCTTCAAAAGAGTGACATTGCTGCACGTTGCGACAATCTTGTGGTCATGCTAACAAATTTTTGTGTTCATTACACCACTCTAGTTGATTGCCAAAAGTTGCATAGTGAAAATTACAAGATGCCTTTATGATCCTTGTGGATGAATCAGAAACAACAGACAACTTGATGAATTTCACTATGAGAATTTGACTATCTAGCAAATGTCACACAAATTTTCATGCTATGAATTCACAAGAAAGAAACATGATAAGCAGCAGTGCAGCTGTTTTATAGTGCACTTGTGCTAGACAACAAAAAAATACTTGTTTATAAAATAACACTTTGAGCAGCGATACAACGAATTTTAGTGCACTCGTGCCGGCGAGACTTTTGTAATTCGAAAGGGCTTGATTAATGCCCAAATCCTTTCGACATGACCCGAAAGACTTTGATCATGGGGCAAAATGTAGACGTATGGATTTCATTATAAAGGTTTTATGCCTACTTTATTATTTGGACTTAACTCTCTGGGTTAAAGTGAGAGGACTTAGAGAGTTGGACCCAATTATATTGGGATGATCATGGGAGAATTAGCATGGAAGGCTTGGAGTAGGGCCAGTTGGAATTGGCCTACCCAATTCTAGCCTTTCTCAAGTTGGCTCACACACATTGTAAATGAAGGCCTTGATGGGCCTGGGTCCATAAGGAAGCCTATATTCATATCCATAATGAGAGCGACTCATCCTGGCCGTTGGTTGTCTATCTCATCTGACGGGCGACATCGACGGCCAGATTCTCTATAAATACCTTAGTCCTTACCTCATTTGGACAAGTGAAATCTTGGACAAACACCGTTGTACTGTCGGATTTCCATTTTTGTGAATCGATTACTTGACTCACTCAAGAACGCATACGGTATTTGTAATACTTAGTGAGGTTGATGCTATTTAGCTCCTTCACCTGTCACACGTGTGTTAGAGCCTATTGAGATTGCCTACTCCTCCTACCTACACAATACTCTCTTGATCATCCTATCACGTGTTGTTTCCCTAGGTCACGCGTAGCGCGATAGTCACGCGACACGCACGTGATCGTTGCATCCGGATTCATACCCACACAAAGTAATGCTAAGAAATATAACTTCATACCTCTCTCTTTAGGATATTGTTCATTTTCACGAGCATCAACTTGTTCATCTTGTTATGAATGTTGCTCTTCTTATTGTTCATCTTGCTCTTTTTGGTATCGATAATGTTGATCTTGTTGGCAGCTGGCATGAAACACAGTACACCAAGTTTTACTAAGTGAAGTGAATTTATTTATAATAAAGTATGTATATGTGAGTTTACACATTCCAAGCATTAACTTGGTGTGAGTTTTCCGAACTTTACAACTAGATACTTATAATATTATTATTTATTATAATATTGACAATGGTAAAATGATATTGTCTTTTTCCTTATTCCTTTTTATACTTAAAAATATAATTGATAAGTCAATTGCAATAAAATGTTATTCTACAAAATGGACATGATGGCGATAAGATAAATGAATTGGTTTCCAAGTTCCATGCCATTTTAATATACCACCTGCAGTACTCGTAGGACCACGCCTTGAAAGATCTAACAGATAACAAATTTTGGAAAATTTCTAGTACTTAAATGAAGATCAAACTTGGATGCCATTCAAAACGATAAGAAATTATGAAAATTACAATATAATTCATCACTATTTCTCGAATTTTTAAAAGAGAAGAATACAGCCATTTGTACAGTTCGATTCAATGTGATGCAACGTCTAAAAGAACTATAAAACCTGAATAAATGATGCAGTGTACTGGTCTAGCTAACGTAGGATGTGGAGTGAAAAGAATTCGAATCATGGTCTTGTCAAATTAAGTTACAAGAAACCAAACATTTATATATCATGTCTAGCAAATTAATCAACAAATTTTACAACCCTATTGAAGAATATTACACTTCCAAACAACTTATTTTGCATATCATATATAATAATTACTTCTAACCATACCTATTTAATTTCAACAAATATTTTTGCAACATTGAAATTATGAAGATTACAATACAATTCATCACTGTTTCTCGAATTTTTAAAAGAGAAATAATTGTGGACTTAGTTATTTACATCCAATGCAATTTTCTAATATTCATTCTGCCTATTATTATGTTATCCACCAACCACATACTGCCACGCACATATAAATATAAAACAATGTAATTGACATGCATAATGACATACATGTGGTAACATGTGATTAGCAAAAACACATGTACACATTTATTACTGGAATAAATCCAATAATAGTCCTCCTCTATATTTGAGAATAATCAAGTACCTTATGTTTTCATTTTATTGTTTAAATCCTAAATGTTTAAAAGAATATGATGGAATTTTTCCCATCTTTCAAGGAATGATTTTAAGTCATCTATGTTTGTGACAAGTCAGGTCAATCGACTATTTGTATTGGTTTACCTTTATCTTACTACTACCATTGGATGCATGAATGCATTTGAATGACTCACTTAAATCACAGAATAAATATAACGCATCCTATTCTATTTAATCTAAAAAAAAAAAAAAAATATTTTGAGAGATTAATTAGTTTGATTAGATTAAAAATTTACATTCCATTTAAAAAGTAAATTTTCATTCAAGAAAATACCAAGAATTTTCTTTTATGAAACAAAATGTTTTCTACTTAAAAGCGAATTTCAACGTAATAAATGGAAAAGTGAAAGGAAAAATTTTTTGAGGGGACAATAGAGACAGAAATAAACACGCTTGCTTTTTTAATAAATATATGCTAGCCTACAAATTTTCCTATTTCTTTTGTTCAATTTAATTAAACAGAATTGCCAACTAATGGATACAACGAACAGATACACTGTTAAAATATAAATCCTGTACATTAGCATGTTACTACAGCCCACCAGCATTACACAATTATGACCACATACATAATTTTTTTTTTTTAAAAGTGTAGCATACTTCTTCAAGAAGATAAAATGAGTAACAGCCCTTAGAACAAGGGTACTCAAATAAACTCCTCTACATAATCTATTCACATTAAGGGGTAAAATATATGTTTATTATCTTTGGAAAAAAAAATGCACAAATACAAATTAGACAAAAATAGTTATTCAAATAGCATCTTTATATCATATCTTGGATAGGATATACAAATTTACAAGTGTATCACATAATCAAGATGTAATATAACAACCTAGGATAATTTATATATTGCATTTTGAACGAGCGATACACGTGTATATCGCTTATACAAGATGCGATACACGTGTATATTACATGTTGGATATGCGATACACAAATATTATTTACTTAAGTATCACAAGGCCAATATGAGATATTCAAAAAAAAAAAAATCGATATCTCAATTTGAACATGCAATACAACAATATTATTTAGATAATTATTTTTGCCTAATTTATATTTATGTAATTTTTATTTGGTGAACCAATATTCATGTAATTTCCTCCACATATGGAGCCTGATCTACACTTCTTCCATCAGATCAAGCAATTTTTTTTTTTCTTTTATCATTTGTTTTGCTTAGCTGAACGCCTACACCACACCCTTCCTTTTTTTTTCCCCTTAAATCTTTCCTTCTCTTAAAAAAAAAAATCTTGAATAGGTGATATCACGCTATATGAAAATACACATCGTGTGTAACTACCAATTATATGCTAACATATGTCCATTCAATAGGTAGTTTTCAAAGTCACCATCACCTACATATTCACATATTAAAAAATTATTAAAAGTTAGAGACCACATATGCATTATACATGACATATAACACCTATCAAATCCCTTAGATGTCATTCCACCCAAATTCCCTCTCCGGTCATCTTTCTTTCACATTAAAAAAATTCTCCACTTTCCTGGCCGCTCCACGTCACCAAAAAGGAAGAGGAAAGGAAGTCATGGGTCTGTTTGTTTGGTTTTTCAGACAAATACAGACATTTTTTTCAAACTTTTTTCTAACAAATTATATATCAAGAAATAGATATAGATGAAAAAAAAGTTAGCAGTTATCATCAAAAGATCAAATAGTTCAAATATAGATAAAATATATTCACAAATGGAATATATTTATACATATCATTTTGAAAAAAATACAGATACAGATGAAAAACAGACCATCCAAATAGACCCTATATCTTCTATTTTCGATGGTTCACTTTTCCAACTATGCTACCAGAACAAGTCTTGCTCTGTTTGCCGCTCTGGCATATTTGGTTATCAAGAAACAAATTTATATTTCTTTCAGAGAATCAATCATAGATAATACTCCAAAAGATCAGAAATCTAGCACACGAATCCTGGGTATACAATAAATGCAAGAAGACAAGTTCACCTCTCCTTTAGATTATATGAAGATCAATACAGATGCATCCAAAGAAAGTACAACCGGACAAGCAACTATATTATTATCAAACAGATCACATGATCACCATGAAATGTGAAATATTGATCTTTAAACCTCGATTAAAAATTTATTAAACAAATTCCACTATCCAAAACCCAAAATCGAAAAAACAAAAACAAAACAAAGTAAAACACCAAATTCCAAACAACTAAAGAAATTTGTAATTTTGTAAAGAATAGCATGGTCCAAAATCAAGAATCTTCCACTGTTTAGGCAAATTCTCCAAACAATCTATAATATACAAATAATTAATCTATAATGAATGGTAGTATTGTAATATAAGAATGTTTAAGAGGTTAATTTTGTTATGTGACAATTGATTTTGAACCTAAAGAAGTTGTTCGTGAAGAACGTGAAGAGAGGACTTAGGCCGGCTCTAAAGCAGCCAGCCTTGGTGTGCAAGGCCGCCAGCTTTGATTTGAGCACTGTCGGCCTTATGTGAGCTTTGGAGCCTCGGAGGATTTTCAATCGAATTTGTGAAGGATGGCCGTATATAATGAAAGCCGTCTAAAGGCCACCGGCTTAGGAGTCAAAGCCGTTGACGTAGGAAGTGAAGGGCGCCGACTTTGTGCCAACTTATGTGGTTCTATTCCTTGATTCAAGTTTAGGCGACCCCTAAGCTGCTAGTTTTGATTCCAGCCTATAATTCTACAAAATAAACATACATCCTTTGTGTTAGGATTTCCTAAGTCTTATATAATAATAAGGTCCTTAGTTCTCTCTTTATAACTCAACCTAAGACAAGATCTAGGTAAGAATCCCTCTCCAAACTCTTTTGGTTGAGTTATGATTAGATGATGTTTTCTAAATGTTGTTTCATATTGATTTTCAGGAATCAAGTTGCTGGAGATGATTTCGGTGGAGACCAAAACCTAAGTTGTGATTGGAGATCTTAGTTCGACAGTTAAGAAAGTGTGAAAGATAAAATTTTAGGTAAGTATTGAATCCGTTCAATCTTTGTTATTTTAAAGATTGAATCTTTTTTTTAGTTGTACTGTTATTGATTGAAAATTTTAAGGTTTTGAGGAGTTCTGGAATCAACGTTTTAAGCTTTCGTTGTTTGGTGATCCTAGAAGGCAAGTGTGTAGATTTAATATTGTAAATCTTATGTTTTAGATTGTGGATTTTAGGGTTAGGGTTTATTTATGAATGTGAAATTGGATTTTGATTTGATATGTGTCGATGATTAGGTTTCTGGTGGAAATTAGGGTTTATAGTCTTTTAAGAGGATTTATTGCTATTGGAGTTTTGTGAGAGAGTTGAGTCAGGTATGACCTTACCTTACTTGTTGTTTGTGCATGTAGGATTAAAAAAAATAAATTGACTAAATTCTATCCGGATTATAACCATATGTGAGTTTTGATTATTATATTTGGTATAATTTGTGGTTTAATATTTTATAGCCTTGACATGTTCTTACTAAAAGAAGGACACTTGGTGAGTTGTAACGCCTAAATTTAGGGCGTTACAATCCTACTCCATGAAGCCAACCAAGCACTTAAACACGACAGATCCAATCAATGAAGAGGTCGGACCAGAGAAATAAAATTTGGAATCACGACAAGATTTAAAAAAGATTCTCACTGTGAAACTAAGAGAACCATGCAATAGCAAACTGGAGAACAGAGCACAAGGACAAACCCAATAGATCAAGTAAAATAGTTTCAAGTGAAAAACTTCAATAATACTAACACACTACGTGATGACTTTTGGATACCGATAAAATAAAAATATCTGAATAATTTTATAAAAGCTACACATTATTAACATTTTTTTTTCTAGAAATGAAAATATAGCATCTAGGGCATACAACTTGAGTATCAACATACAAATCCACTCCGATAAAGTAAATGTCCATGAATAAGAACTAACTTGCTCAAAAGATATCATAATTATCTTAGACCTCATTAGTCCCACAACTGAATCGATTTTATATTAACATGTGCTATTGTACAACAATTACACGAATCTACATGAATTTATTGTAAATAGCAATCACATCTCACAATCTTACGCAACTTAAATCAACACAATCATCACATCATCATTTAGCTTTCTTCCACAATGCATTACACAACAGGTCCGGCAATTAAAGCTCATATAATTCAGCTAGACCGACTTGTCCAAAATGTATCCTTTTGCATTGATATGCAATAGTTATAACATGAGAAATTTTGTTATCAACTAAAGAAATAACGTGAGGCCACAAAACTGTCCATGGAAAGGAGCTACCAAGCACTGCTGCAATATTCACCATTTTATACCTAAAGGGCGTTTAATGAATTTTACAATTGATTTCCAGTTACAGCATCTGACCTAAAATTACAATAATTTGATAGTAAAAACAGAGAGCAGTAGTTTAGACAAGTTACAGGTTCGTACTCATGTGGACCAGTTATGGCCAAAATAACTCACCCCCATAGATAAGTAAAACCAGAAAAGCCACAAGTGTGCCTATATCACCAAGTTTGTGTGATGAGACTGCACAAATGATTGATTCAGCAGTACTTCACACCTTCACCTTTAACAACCTCACCAATCCGACTAAGATTTATATTGCTCATTGGCAAGTATTCGGACCGCTGCCTCTGAGCTGACAACCAAAACCATCCCAATACCCATATTGAATGTCCTTCTCATCTCTGAATCTTTTACATTGCCAGCCTAATGTAAGGAAAACAGAACCAATATTTTAAGTACACAATTTCATAATCAGTACAAGAAGAAATTGCTTCACGTCCTACTTTACAATAACTTAAAGACTAACGTATATGTAGCTCCTTACCTCTTTGATCCACTTGAAGACAGAAGGAACAACCCAGGAGTCGGTGTAGATATTAGCACCAAGACCATCAGGAAATACCCTAGGTATATTATCCGTAAAACCACCACCAGTGATGTGGGCAATTCCTTTTACGCCTCCCTTTTCAATAATATCAAGAACCTAAGTTGCCCAAAGGATGAGATTTAAGCACACATCATTAAGAAATATCAAATACTTTATAAACATACAGAACAGAGACGGATTACCTGCTTAACATATATTACAGTAGGTGCCATCAGAGCTTCACCTAACGTAACATCTCCACCAGGAAGGTGATCATTCAAAGAAAGGCCATTATCAGTCAACACTCTGTATATGACATCTTAAAGTTCTTTAACAGTACACAAATATAACTAACTAGAGAAAAAGGAGAACAGGGTAAAAAGCATTACTCACTTCCTAACAAGTGAGAAGCCATTTGAGTGAACTCCGCTGGATGGCAAACCAATGAGAACATCGCCTACAGTTATATTTTTCCCATTTATGACAGAATCCTTCTTGACAATTCCAACAGCAAAGCCACTAAGATCATACTCTTTTTCTTTATAAAAGCCGGGCATTTCTGCAGTCTAGATGGCATTTTAGTATAATGAAGAAACATCTGGATACCTCCACAGAGAAGATCAGATAGCCATGGTTTGCAAATTTACTTTAACAGTCAAACAGAGTTATATTACTCCAAAATTTATGCCACCAAATTAAGAAGCACTAGCAGTGAATCGGCGTACCTCTCCTCCCAAAAGGACACAATCAGATTGCTGACAACCATCTACTATACCTTTTATCACCTGGATAATAAACAAGCTAATCAAATACCAAAGAATGAATAAAGTCTTCATCCAACAAACAAATGAGATGTACCTTCTCAGCAAGATCGACATCAAGGTGGCTAGTAGCAAAATAATCAAGGAAAAATAACGGCTTTGCTCCAGAAGTAACAATGTCATTGACACTCATAGCAACCTAAAAATAAATGAGTAAAGTTACAAGGGTTAAATTAACTATAATGCAATTGATGCTTTTTTAATGCTGTACCAGATCAATTCCAATAGTATCATGAATCTCAGTTTCAAATGCGAGTTTAAGTTTTGTCCCCACACCATCTGTTCCAGCCACAAGGTATGAGTCTCCTGCTTATCGAGAAAATTTGGTAAGCAATGCAAACATTCATGTGAACTAAACCAACACTATATCCAATCAGTTAATCAGAGTGGCACAAGCAAGTAGTATTCAAATTCACAAACTAATCAAACTACTTGATTTCTCAATGATATAGGAAATAGAAAGATTGTGAACCAAACCAATACTATATTCCAATTGGTTAAATAGAGTGACACAAGCAAGTAGTATTCAAATTCACAAACTAATCAAAATACTTTATTTCTCAATGACACAGGAAATAGAAAGATTGTGATGGACTGTAAAAGTATTCATAACCATTGAATGCATTCTTGATGATATAACAAAAACATCAAAAGATCATGAACAACTGAATCAGACCCAAGTCCATGACTAAGCAAAAGAGAAAACCATATTAAAACGTACCCAGAGGAAAAAGACCTCCAAAGCCTCCAATACCAGGAGCCATCTTTGCTATCCGACGCACAAGTTCCAATCCAGCATCTATATTCACCCCAGAACCCTCATATGATAATCCATCTTCCATTCCTGCAGATACAGCACAGATTTTCACAACTGGACAAGTTACTAATCCTGTAAACCTTCTCGATGCCAATTCCAACTGCTTATACGTGAATCTGAATGATGTTTTGTATCGATGAGATTGGTAGATACAAGATTTCTGAAACGAAGGCTTAATCAAACCCGCAAGACTTCTTGTTACTTCCATGTTTGTAGCAAAGCTTGATACCATGCTTGAAATCTAAATAGGAACATAACAGTCTCTATTAGTAAATCATAATCACATACTTTACATAGGAGGATAAAAAGGTAATCTTCCCTAAAAGGGCACACCCAGTACACAAGCTGTGGGGGTAAGGGGATGGGTAATAGATATAGAGACAGTCTTGCCATTACATTTTGCAGAGAGGCTTTTTCATGCCTTAAGGCAGTCACTATGGATAAACTTAATACAAACACACTTAAGTAGAATTCATCAAACTAATATCCGAGTATTTTGAAATCTATGATCTTACATTAAAAATCACCTACTGTCCCAAAATTGCCAAGCTACACCAGATGTAAGGACAGCAACTATTCCGTATTTATTTTTTCCAAAGGATTATCGAAAAACAGAATATCTACAACACCACCTCTCAAGTCATATACACGGTTGGTAATTTTCACTGGATGGATTTTATTTCACGAAACCCTCTGCCACAAGCAATGCGTGATCTTCTTGTGGTAAGTTCTAAAATTACCTTTCCGTAGTCAATATATAATCTTTTACTTCCTTGATATATCAATATCATACCCTGTTTCTAATGCTAAACATACAGGACATTAAACAAAATAAAACAGAAATAGAATAGAATTAGGATGATTATGACAAGGCAAATAACTGAATGAAAACTGAAAGATATTCCAAGGACTTTTGACAAACGATTAATAAGCATAACAAGGGAATTGTGGAATTTAAGGAGGGAAAAGCGCGCGCGCACGCACAAAAAATGCAGAAAGTAGTACTTACAGGAAAGAGAAGAAAGCTAAAAACAATGGAGTAGGTGGAGGAGAGAATGGACAGAGCTGTTCAGAGGCAGAGATAGAGGAGGAAAGTGGGAGACAGAAGATGAAGGTAGGGTTTTATTTAATTTGCTTTTTCAAAAAGGATTAAGTAAAAAGTAAAAACAATGGTAACTTTCGTTTTAAAAAATTTCACAAATCCTGCTATATAAGAAAAAATCTTTGAAATAGGCAATTTAAACCATCTTAAAAATACGAGATTAATAGTAGATAACATCGTCTCTTACAGAAAGGAGAATAAAACGAACGTCGTCTTTTCAAGAGACGAGATTGCTATAATATAAACAATATCGCCTCCTGAAGAGACGAGGTAAGTCACTTATGATATTATCTATTCAAAGATAAGATTAACTTGCCTAATTCTATAATTATTTTCATCCTTGTAGTACTTTATAATTTTTTATATATATATAAATATATATATATATCAATTTTCATTTCCTTTTTTAAAATGAGATAGAGCGAGATTATCCATATATGTTTCATTATAAGGTAAAAGAAAGTGAAGTTTATGCTTAAGATATGGTTTGGATCCTTTATTCTTTTCTTTCTATAGGTATCAGTTTTTTTTTATTTTAATTATTTACAAAGTGAACCCAATCTTTTTACATCATAAAAAAACCCTTTTTCTTGAACTCAAAATAACATAAAAAAAATGTATTTTTAGAGACATCAATTGTGATATAGAAGGGAGAAACAAACTTCTGTTGGATATTTGAAGCTACATCTTTTAAATATGTAGCTATGAAAGCATTTTCCATTAAAACTCATACTTATGAGACATTTTTAATGAAATTAATTATTATTATACCTAATATTGTTATAATTAAAAGTTGATGCACTTATTAATATTATAATGGTATCTTTAGATTACATTATATAAGAATATGATTTACAATTATCAAGTAATAACTTCTTCTTATAGATTCTTTAAGTTCCATTGCTAAATTTGAAAATATATTGATTAAAAACAATTATCCTTTTGTCTTGTAAAGTAATTATAATTCCTATTTTGTAGCACCAATGATTATATGGAATGATTATTCTATTAATCAAATATAAAAACTAATCTACAAAGAATTAATAGAAATTTTATTTCACCTTTATGGAATCAACCAAACTACCAAGGACGTAACTGGATAAGTTTAGAATGGGTCGTATAAAACCCAAAGTCAAAGCTACTTTGGTACCTTATTTGATTTCCTAAAACCCTAGTAAAAACTCTATTATAGTCCATTCACTTGAAATGAACAGCTATCCATTCCTTCCTCGTTCGACGTAAAGCTGATATTACAGTGTTCACTTCAAATGAATGGCAATTCATAATAAATTGCCATTCAATAATCTATTTTTTAATTTTCTCATATATACCCCTGTCTTGAAAATAACAACTATACAATTATCCTTTTTTCTATAATAAATACATGGGGCATTATAGATATTTTACTTTTTACTCTAATAATTACTTCTTTTACTTTTAACACCAGGTGAACATTGTAATAGTCATTACAACCCTATTACATTCAAGTTGAATTGGAATTCCATTCTGCCCTTATTCCATTCAGCAAAGTGAATAGGCCATTAGAGTTTTTTCTACTATACCCATTACTCGACCTCATATAGGAATTTTGAAAACATGTGACTTGACCCGCCTAATCTAATTAGCTCTCTTTCTTGTTTGTTTTTTTGTTTTTATAGCATTTGCAACCATATTGGTAATATATAGTATATACTCTTCTAATTCTATCACTTTACAACCATATATTAAGATGAGTGACAGTAAGAAAAATAGATAGTGGTACGTAGTGATATGAGATAAGATGGTATTAATATTTTTAAATTTTATTGCATTACTTTCAAGGCAGATATTTCCATTAGACCAACTCAAAGTCCTATATGATTTCCAAAACCTAAACAAACTCGTTCCAAAACAACTAACCTAGTTGCATCCTTATGACAGGTTTGATATGTAGAAATGGAACTTTTATAAAATTGTCAGATTGCTTTCTATCCTTACTCATATGATTTGTTGTACTTTTGAATCCACGTGTAAGTATATGTATTCTTATGATTTAATTCTTATATACCCATCAATTTGAAAAAAACTTGCATAAATACAATTTAGACAAAATTTATTACCTATATACCATCGTTGTATTGCATGTCCAAAATGTGATATTAAGTTTTTTTGTGTATCGCATATTGCACATGCAATACATAAGTTAGCCTAAATCATTGTATCATATATTCGGCGTGATATATTGTAAAATTATGTATCTCATACCCGAGATGTGATATATCGATGGTATTTAGGTAATTATTTTCGTCTAAATCACATTTGTGAAATTTTTTTTTTTAGGATGGTAGACACGTCTTTCACCTTGTAGAACCATAGAAAAATATTGAAAAAAGTTGTGATTGGATTGATAACATCTATTTAATTCTCATCCCCCATCCACCCCCCCCCCCTCCCCCCCCCCCCCCCAACCAAAATAAAAGAGTGAGTAAACAAATTTTTAGAGATAAAATTGGATTAAAGGTAAGGAAGAGCAACTTGCTAGATGGCCCTCTTATGAGAATGGAAGAAAGTACTTTAATTAAAAATGTAATTTGATGCTCCATTGATGAAAACATTAAGCTGTGGTTAAGAGACATTCTTTTAGATAGAGAAAAATAAAAGAAGGATGTGAGGGTTCAAATAATGATGTCAAGAGAGCTCTCTCAATTAAAGAGGCTTATGGTGTCTACTGGATGGAAGAGCAACATATTTTAGACAAAAATCAATGGAGTAAGATTTCAAAGATGCTTACACACCCAAAAATACATTTTCCTTTTTTTCTTTGAAAATATATGTAGAAGTGCCCTCCAAGGAAAGAAATTGCGCTATGATGGCACATTTAAGGAGAGATATCGATAGAGTTAATTGATGGGTACTAATAGCAAGTTAGCGAAGGAAAATGTATTAGGCATACACATTGTAGACACTCAATTTTGTCTATTTAAGACTTTAGATTTATAGTAAAAATTAATATTATATTAAGCCCATAAATTATAAAATATATATATAAATAAAAAGAAGAAAAATTAATAAAATAATAATGTAAAAAATAAATAAGTTAATGAAAAAAATATAATAATAACAAATATAAAAGTTTTTTAGGCTTGATATAATACTAATTTTAATTATAAATTTTCTTGGACTCAATTAAATAGTCCATGTGAATTGTTCTATTTAATCAAGCCCATTTTTTAAGCCTTAAATATAATTTTTATGCAAACTAGAACAAAACACAGACCAATAGCCTACATGGATGGGTCACTAGCATGCATAAAAGAGATCTAGGTTTGATTTTGTGATAAGAAAAATTGCCCTTTTTTATTATTTTTTCCACACGCACCTATTGGCTAGATGAGGTAAGCGAATATGTCAGCGAACGGGTAGATGAGTAGTAGGTGAGCGGGTTGAGCATCTATAATTACCTGACACGTATCAATGAATAAAACACAACAACAAGAGAAACACACAGCAAAAAAAAAAAAAAAATCACAGACAAAATATTCACTCAAAATGCTCAAATCAAAGAGATCTCTAAAATTAGGGTTCCGAACAAAATTCTTTGAATTGGGGATTTTTTAGTGTTTTTTGAAGGATGTCATCATTACAAGAAGTTTATGTTCCTGTTTTGTTTTTTTTTTCTTATAATAATAATAATAACAAAACAATAATGATGATAATAATAATAATAATAATGTAGTTGAAATCCAATATGGTATGTTAGTGCATTGCAGGATCTCCACGTGAGTTTATACATATATATATATATATATATATAAATAATGATATGATAGTAATTAAAGTAATATATAATATAATAATAAATAAAATAAATTAGAAAAATTAAAATAAAAAAGAAGAAAGATAATAAAATAATAAAAATATAGATGTAATAAATATAACTTGTTTAGTTGGAAACCCAAAAGGTATAGTAACAATAATAATAAATTAATAGTTCTATGCAATTGTTGTCAATGATTGTAAATTAATAACATATATCTTGATTTGACTATGCCATAATAAATACATGATATCACCTTGATTTGAATTGTAATAGGTTGATATGATATATAGTTATGGTACAAATTTTTGCCACTTAGAAAAGTTTATTTCTATAAAATTGTTAATAATCTAATTTACTAGGTCTAGGACTCACAATAAAAAATTATTAAAACAAAATTAAAACTTAATGAACATATGGTGATAGGAGTTCAAGATTTTAAAATTAGCCAACAAACTAAAATTTTCATTAAAAAAACCACAAGTTGTTTGATCCCGATTAATAGCTACGGAGGCACCTCCGAGGCGATATAAGAAATAATAAAATCTTTTTTTTAATTGATTCATTATTTATTGTAAATATTGTTTAAATTTGTAAACTTTAATGATAAATTGTAAATATCATAATTTTTATATTAGTAAATTTTTTTTAGCATTAAAATGATAAAATTTTAACTTATAAATTGTAAGTGGTAACAATATGATTTTAATAAGGTAGCCCCTGAATCTAAAAATCTCTTATTTAACAAAGTTGATTTTAAATTAATTTATCTGCATACTAATGGCTAAGTTAGGATCAACCAACCCATTGATCATAACTTAATTTTTTTTCAATTTTGATCGGGTGGCGACTCGCCGACTCCTACAAATTTATCATAAAGCAAATTTCTTTTAGTTCCTAGTCGAGGGTTTGTGTCAAATAGATTAGAATTTGATACGAATCGAACTGAAAGAAATGAAACCAAAAAAACAAAAAAATCTAAGCTCGGCACACATGTTCCTATGAAAGCGCAAATATGGATAGTATTTTCGATAACTAAAATAACTAAAGAACTTGGCATAAAAGGGGTCATCATGTAAATGGATTTAAAAGAAGTTTTCAGATGAATCCTTGATGATGATGATATATATACATACATTATCATTACAAAAGGTGGGGAGGAATCGAATCTAGGACCTCTCATATAAGAGATCAGAAGACATACCACTAAACCATAAGGACATTAGCCCTTGATGACGATATTAATATACGTTTTTCTCCTCGATGAGCTTTTATATTAGAGAGAATCAATCCAAACTCATCGAATGAAGATAAAGCGCAGTAGAGACTAACACAAGTGGTGTATTAGCATATGCCTTTAAGAGGGAGTTGAAAATGTAGTGCTTTCTAGCATATGGAATTTTGTTTTCAACTTTCTATACATGAAATGTACTTAATGAACTTAAGCTATGTACTTTTGTTTCTATGGACTAGGAATGGGGGGTGGTTTGAGACAGGTTACATTAATTGAGAAATGTAAAGGTTCAAAGTATCACAAGAAGACTTTAAATGCAGATAAAAGGAGGCAGAGTTTGTCGTGTTTTGGCCTTGTGGATTGTGGCATGGGCATGAGGTGTATTCTCGAAAAAAAACATTGCTCCACGAATTAACTATCTTTGCTTTAATTGTTTATCCCTATCATGATGTCTTTTCTCATGAGACAAAGATCCTGAATTTTAGTATCAAAGCCAATTTATCTTTATACCTTAAAACCTTTTATTAACCGTTTTACTTTAACATCCAGTTTTATGTTACCTTTTAATATTTAATTCTTATATTTGTCTAGCTATACTCTTTTCTTATATTTTGTTGTTTAATATTTAGATTAATATTGTGTACCTCTGTACCTTATTGTTGTTGGGTTTTAGTGTGTGTTTAATATTCTGTCCATATACTTTGTTCTTATATTTTGTCCTTTAATATTCTGTCTCATATTATGCCTTATTTTATATTGTTGTTGTTTAATATTATTGTTTAATGATAGTTGTTTTCCTTAGTATCTTGTTATTATTATCATCTACTTATATTTAGTTATAGTACATATTTTGTTATAGTTGTTGTCTAATACAAGTTTTATTAGAATATTGTTTATATAAAAAAAGAGTATATATATACATATACATATTCTCTGTTTATACAAACCACACATGTTTATTTTGTCAAAATTATTTATGATTACCAGCTCATATTTTATGAATCTTATGCTTATGTATATGTTATAGAAGGAACATATTCTATTGAAGAAATCTTAAATGATATGTTTGATTATGAATGGCTTATATGAATGTTTTTTATTAAAGAATACATAAGGAACAAGGAAAGGAAATTAAAAGGTGAAGGTATATTATAAGGAGAACTAAATGTTACATTGAACAATTGGAAAATCTTTTAGAGTTACATTTTGAAGATCCAACTCTAAGGAATAGGAACTTTATATGTACACACAAAGGGCAATAATATATAGTAATTTACATAGTAATTATAATTTTATTGAAGAAATAAGGAGTAAAATAAATAATTGCGAAAACAACATAATAAGGTTCACAGGATGATATGGTTTTAAATTTTATGTTTATTTGGTATTTTTTATAATAGCTATAATTTCTTATATATTAGTATAATATTTGATATAATAGAATTGTTAATAAATCCCAGAAAACATTTGATGTTTGAAGATTATGACACATAGATACATAGAGTACATCAAAAGGTATAAGGACACAATAAAAATTTATAAGAATATAAAAGGATTAAGAAATGATTAATCAACGAAAGAAAGAAATAGATCAAAGGATAAAAGGGTGTAAAAACAAGTCAACAGTAGTATATACACACCATGGGTATATTTTAGATATAATTTGTGTAAAGAAAGAGAGATAGTAAGATATAATGATCTCATTAGATATTATGAAGGGTTAATAAGTAGCATGATGGCATGATGCATAATTATGTTGAATATATAAAATATAAGAACTTAAGGATAAAAAGGTTAAAGGATTGCATAAAGACAGAAAAAAGGATAGTAGATTATTGGGAAAAGGATATAAAAGGAATTGAAAATGCATTAGAAAAAGGAAAATATCAAACATAATATGAAGAAAAGGAATTATCAAAGAATCATAAAACGACTCTTTGGATTATGGACCAAATTGAAAAGGATAGAGAGGGTGAGTCAAAGAATAAATTAATATAAAGGCTTAATAATAAGTACAACAGGATGAGTGCAAGTTTTGACAAGATTATAGGAAGCAGCAGTTATAAGAAGAAGCTTTATGATTTCTTATAGGCTGTGGATAATTTAGATATATTAAGCATAGAAAAGGTTGAAGGTTATAAACATGAGCTAGGTTTAGAAATAGAAATTAATCTCACATATATGAATGAAAAGGTTAAAGAAGTAGGTGAGGAGTTTATACACATGCACAAGTTTCTAGTAAATGATAGGTTGTACATTTATCGAAAGGAAGGTTTTGAAAAGTACCTTATAGATTTAAAGGACAAGGAAGGCATAATTGGATTAGGAAAGCAGTTAAGTCAGATTAGGTTAGTAGATCCTTGCATATTACCTAGTACAAAACTTCATGATTAGGAATTTTGATTGGTTAAATTTAGAAATCAAGGAGCATAATATGGTACAAGTAAGGGATAATAGTTTTTTACATCTTTGTTATTTTAAAGATTCACAGCATTTATTGCATTCAGGTCACGAGTAGTTAAATAGCATAATAGACTTAATTACATCTTTTATTACAACTGTCCACAAGGATTTAGATACTTTGTACAAAGCTCACAGCTTTTTAGGAGAATGGATGAAGAGGATAGATAAACTGGTAAAGGAGATAATAGAAAAGATAGGCTATATAAAGCAAACACAGGTTGATATAGAAAGAAAATTAAAGCAATTAGAACATATAAAGGCTATAAGACAAGCACAAAAGGAAGAAGTAAAGAGTAATTAGCATTTAGTAATAAAGGAATTAAAGAAAGAAGCCAAAAGGTTAGCTGGCTTAGAAAAAAGTACAGAAGGAATGGTACAATAAATAAAGAAGACATTCTTAGGATGACCAGTCATGGTGGTTTAGATGCAAATGAAGATTACATATTTGCCTTAAAAGACACAACGGAATTTGCATAACTACATAAAGGGGCTTTGTGGAAATATAGAACAGTAAATGATGTCATAAGGCCACAATTAGGCAAAATAATACAATTATAGCATTACTGGTAAGGCATCATCAAAAGGTCAACAATTTAAGTCATAGCCTAGGAGAAGTTTTGAAAAGGATAGGCATAAAGAAAATAGTTATACTCACCAAAAGGAGATAGAGGAGATAATAGGTAGACTAGAAAGGTAACTAGTTGAGAGGAAAACAAGTAAACCAAGGCTTCTTTTATAAAAGGAGAGTGGAAGTCTCTTTCAAAATGAACCTATTTCAAGAACCACAAGAAACTAGGGTAATAAAAGAAGAAAGTAAAGAAAGGAATAACAAGTAAGGTGAAAGGTATAATAGGCAAGATTATGCAAAATTTTTAGATAAGCTTAGACCATTTATAGGAGAATCCCATATTTTATAATCCCAAGACCTAGTACAAGTTCTGTAGAAACAGCCTCTGGAGTGGGAAATCTGGATAGAATAAACATTAGAAGAAGAAGGTAAGAAGATCATATGATACATTTGGAAGAAGCATTAGACATTGATAAAGGTGTTGAAATTTATTCGAACCATGTCATTACTCTTTTAGATCCCAAAGATTATACCAAGCAGGAATCTTGAGTTGGAAAACGGGATTGTTCAAGTCATAAAGAAGAAAGGGTTTCACTCACAACTAGGCTATTAAATATAAGGTTAGTCACAAAGAAATCTTTGAGGCAACTAAAAAAGTCAAGCAAAACATTAGTCCATCTTGGACTAATAGTCATGGGAGTTAGAGTATTAATAAGAGGAAAGGTTTTGGTAATGTTAATGGATAAATCATGGAAATGTGATATAAGAAAGGTTATTTTTGCAACCAAAGAAATAGATATAAACGGTGAAAAAGGATTGTTTTTATTGTGCACGTAATTTTATGGTTTCAATCAACAATCTTAGCAATATTGAAATAAGGCTTCAAAGTAAAGGATATGAAGATCATATAGGTAAAAACTTCTTATAGTTGTTGGCTTTATCTGTGAAACAACAAATAATAGTGAAATATCTTATAAGCTCGACATAAAAGCAATCATAGATGTAATGACAACGGAATAAAGATGATAGAACCAATGGAAAGCGATTCTTCTACTTTAGAAGGAGAAGAATGGAATGTAACCAGGAACATGGTAAGTGAAACAGAAAGAGTTCCTAAAGGAAGTTTGATGTATCCAAACCTAGATGGCACATATTCATTGGGATTTAGATATTATGATGATAGGCCAAGATCACTAGTGATGAGGATAATGTATCAGAAAATTTTAATCAAACTGTGGAAGAAAGAGGAACACTAGGAATGATGAATGTGCTAGAACAGATAGACCTTTCAGGTTGGAGAGGAGATAAGATGTCAACTTCTAGTTGTGTTGATGAAACAATTAAGAAGATAAAGGAAATGGAAAGGTATTTTAATATTAGATACAATTCCTAGGCATAAGAAATAAAGGCTAATCAATGGAGTCTTAAAAAGGAAGACAAATATACAAATGATGAAGAACCATTAAGACAAATTCAATATTGGAAAGATGGTATTTATGATAAGACATAGAGAAGATCCTATTCCTTATGAAATATGGTTAGAGGAAAAAGTAATTTTAGAAGAAATGCAAGAAGTAAGGTTTAAAAAGAAAATAGAACAGGGAGATGTTTATTGCTTTGGAAAAGAAAATAAAGAAAGGGAGATTTTATTAGAATTAGCAGATGAAGTGATGCAAGTAGAGCAAGATTTTGAGCCTTGACAAAATTTTGACTCAAAAATAAGTTCACAAGGAGATATTGAGACCTTAACACATGTATCTGAGAATGCTATGATGGTAATATGAAGACACAAGGTCAAATACAATTCCCTTTGTAGTAGCTCATAGAGGACATGACATGTGGAAAGGAATTCCAGGTAGAGTACCTTATACTCATTATGTTGAAAGGGAAGCAAGAGATTAGATGTATAAATGGAAAAATGATGTCATTTGAAACATTGGGTAAAAGGAATTTGATAGACAATAAGAGAATCCTCAATATAAGTGCACATAATCCGCAAAATATAGGATCCTTGGTAGATAATTGGACATAAATGGTTGTTAGAGCATGGAGTGATAGTCCTTTAACAGAAGATATAATCAGATGTACATATATTTAGAGTCTTTTTTGGGAGAATCAGCAAGAGCAATGTGGGAGTCTTATAAGAAAAATTTTCCACAACATGCAGCCACAGACAAAGCGTTAGGGCAAATCCATACAGCTTTGTAGTAAGATAAGAGTAGTATTAACTAGAGAAGCACCACAAATTGGTGGATATGACCAACGAAGAGACGCCATAAGGAATTTGAAACGGTTACAAATAAAGGACTGATATTTTGTTAAAAGATATATACAGGGATTTTTCTATAATTGCACAATTGTTAGCTGCTATTATGAAAAATTGATAGCAGACAAATTGTTTTTAAAGTTATAAGGGCCATTAGGAGCACAAGTGTACAAAGAATGGAAGGAAAAGGTTGAACCAACTCTAGGAGAAGAACTAAATAACTTAGGAACCATGATAAAGTTTCTCGTAGATAGGTTAATAGAAAAATATACAACTTTACAAATAAACAGGCCATTGAAAGGAGGACATTATAATTTCTGTCAAATTATTTATACTCCACGGGTATATAAAGCAAGAGAAAGGAATAAAAGGAGGCCAAAAACCAAAGTACAGGCCTAAAAAGAAATATTTTACAAAAAAAAAAAATAGAGCAAGAAAATAATGGTTAAAGCAAGACAGGCATATAAGAAAATATAATAAAAACAAGGTTTACAAGAATAAGTTAAAGTGTTATACTTGTAATGAGGAAGGATGCATCGCAAAGGCATGTCCCAAAAGGCATAATAGTAACACTATGGCAAGCATTTTAGTGGAATGTATGAATGAAGACATTTTGGGAATAGATGAAGATATGAGTAACACCGAAACAATATATAGTATAATATCAATAATAGATCCACGAGGAGTGATGATAGAAGAATATGATAGTGAGGATGAAAATGATATTGTAGGACTGTTCTTAAATCAAAGTTATCATAATCCTTACAAAGAATAGATAGGGATAAAGTATCAAGATGAAAAAGTTAAGTTGCTAAATAGGATATTACGAGACATGGGAAATATAATGATGAACACAGGAGAAAACATAGAAGGTTTTAGGCATACTTGGACTCAAGGAAGTGGATCAGAAGACCATCCATGCAAATTTTGTTCTGGATATTCGATAACCAAACTTAGATGCTAGTGCATAAGCTGTATGGTGGAATGTTGTAAAATATGCCTAGAACAAAGAAATGAAAGATTTCAGTTTAATGAAAGGTTTATAGTCAATATGAGTTTTCAACAGGATGTGATAAGAGAAAGGATAATGGGGATTGACAATAAGATAGACATGATAGAAGAAGAATTACATGGAATAAAAGAAAGGATAACAAGTTTAGAAAAAGGAAAGGCAAAGGACATTATGAGCAAAGGAATAATAATAACAAAAGAAGGAGATGACCATGATAATACAATAAGAAGCTATATAGGAGCAACAAATACGTCTCTAGAAAGGATAAAGGAGTTAAAGATGTCAAGTCCAAGATAAAGGCATGTTACAAAATTCATAGGAGTATATATTAGGATAAGATTATTCTTTATGACACAGACAATAGAATTAGATGCATTGATAGATACAGGTAGTACTACAAACATGATAGATAAAAGGATAGCACCTGTAGATGAAGTAGAGTAAATGGATATATGTAGAAGTAGTTTAGATATATATGGAAAAAAAACAAATGAATGTAGATGTATAAAGAAATATAAAGTAAATTTTTTCACAGGAGAAGAATAGATTGTACCTATGCATAGTGGAATGATATAATTATGGAATTTTGGTAGTTTAAAAAAATTAGATGTATAATAGGATTAGATGTTCTTTTAAGTAGTCACCACGGTATCTTGATCACTAGATACATTGTAAATATTTTAGGACATCCAGCTATAGTATATCAAAACAATTTAGAGGAAACAGAACTAGATATCAGATTATTGCAAAGGCGTGATGAAAAGGATGAAAAGAATTGTGAATGTCAAAGGTTAGGAGAATGTCAAGAAAAGGAAAACGGTAAAATATGAATAAAGAAAAATTCAAAGGAATCAAAAGAATTAAAAGAATTCTTAGAAGAAGAAATTGAATGGAAAGAAATAGAAATAATTAAAGAAAAAAATGAGAAAATGGGAAAAGGTATACAAGATTTTGAAAAATTCATATTTGGAAACAGGTTACCCTGATATTGATCAAATCATTAGGAGCCTGGAAAAGGAAGAAATTTTTTGTGAAAATCCAACAAGGTTTTGGAAAAGAAATAAGATAGTGTGTGAATTAGATATAATAAATCCTAACTTAAGAATTTATTGTAGAGCATTAGAGTGTGATAATTTAGATAGAGAAAATTTTGAAATGCATATAAAAGAATTATTAGAATTATGGGTCATAGAAAAGTCAGACAGTCAATACTAAAGTCTTGCATTCATTGTCAGGAAAATGATTAGCAAGAAAAAAAATCAAGGATGGTAATAGATTATAGAAAATTGAATGATAACACAAGGGATGATTCTTACAATCTTCCTAATAAAACTGAATTAGTTAACAAAATACAAAATTATTGCATATTCAGTGAGTTTGATTGTAAGTCAAGATTTTACCAGGTAAAGATGAATGAAGAGTCACAACTATGGACTGCTTTTACCTGTCCACATGGACATTTTCAATGGAAAGTTATATCATTCGGTTTAAAGATTGCACCTTTTCAAAACTTAAAGGATTTTACTGTAATATATATGGATGATGTTCTTGTCTTTCCAAAAATGAATATGAACACATAGGGAATTTAAAGATGTTATGTGGAAAAGACACTTTAAGTAGAAAATACTTTCCCTTATAAGCAAAAATAATTTCCACTAAAAAGAGTATTCTATTATTTTTAAGGAAAATAACTTACTCTTCTATTATTTTTAAGATTGACTTGGAAAATGATTTTCCAAGTCAATCTTTGTAAGTATTATAACTTTAACAACTTGATTTTTATCATAACTAACAAATAAAATTATGTTTTAAACATGAAATAATTTAATAGAGAAAAGAAAAATATGAATACTCATTAAAGAATTATAGAGATCAATTGATGGTTTATAAATTAATATCATAAAATAATTTATATTTTATACATTTATGTAATATTGGTATATCAAACACTGAAAAAAAATTTTGACATGTTTTTGTATAAACAACCAAATACATGAAATTATATTATTTTCAAAAAAATAATTTTACGTAAAAAACTTTTCTGAATACAAGACATTCTCGTTCAAACAAACAGGCCTAAGTGTAATTTTTTATGGTAAGAATAATTGTTTCCACATTCACAAAGTGCATCTAAGTCTATATATAATCGAAAAGGAAAGTTTCATCAGAAATACACATGCTAAAAATTCAAAAGTTAATTAATTAACCTGCAAACTGACTGAATTAAAAAAGAAAATCTTTTTTACAGCAAAAAAAGATTTATACTTCGTCACACATTTGAAACTAATCACTGCAAATGAAAATTATTATATTATCCTAATCCAAAAAGACTATTATTTAAAAAAAAAAAGAAAGGAAGAAAGAAAGAAAATATTGAAATGCTATTTCGTAGGTGAAAATTAGAAAGAGACCACAAAAGTAAAGACAACAAAACCTCCATAATTTCTCATCATAAATCATGCTATACGTTTATCCAAATTTTCATAAAAATTATTTTTTATGAACAAAAAGACAAAACATATGTAAAATATTAGTTGTATTTTTCTCATTTATTATTTTTCAAGAAGATAAATACAAGCATAAAAATGGCCACCGCCCTCCGAACTCTTCCTCCCCTCTCTGGACAGTATAAATATACAGCTAATGAAACATTCTTGTTCACTCATATCTTCTTTAATTATTACACTTATGATACACTAATATTTCATTTTCCTTATAAAAGACATATAATATATATATTATATATAAATTGAGAGCAAGCCAGATAATGGGTCCATCTGGATCATCATCAAACTGGACATCCAAGCAAATCAAGCTGTTCAAGAATGCTTTGGCCATTTTTGATGAGGACACACCAGATAGGTGGCAAAAGTTAGCAAGAGCTGTAGGAGATAAAACAGCCGAGGCAGTCAAAAGACATTACTATAATCTTGTCGAAGATGTGAATCTGATCGAGTCTGGTCATGTACCCTTGCAAAATTATAAGAATACGCCAGATGATCAAAAGGGGCTCAATTGTATAAACGAAGAAGAAAGGTCGTGTTTCAATAATGTCATATAAGTCTTTGATTTGGTAGAAATTAGAATTTCCTTGGTTAATTCATAATGATATAATACTCTCTTTTGCCTTTTGTTGTGTTTTTAATTACAGGTTAAGGAATTTAAGGATCAAATAAAGATCTACCTTAGATCAATGCGCATGCATGTGACTTGGTTTAAATAATCTCATGTTGAATTGTTCTTGACCTTTTGCAAATTTGTATTCTGATACAGTTATTTAAATTATAATACAATTATATTAAATTATACTTGTCTCTATCCATCTTTCCTCCACATTTGTATTTACAAAATGTATGAACATATATATATAACACTTAAATCATGGAAAATATCATGAAAATTAGGCATGGATAGGTCTATGCCTACAGCAACTAAAAAAAAAAAAAAAAAACTGAAATATGAGGGGAAAAGGAAAAAAATATTAATGTTTAAAAAAAATTACAAATTTACCATTGGGATCAAAATAATCTCGATTTTAGGCAACTTGATTTTGTCTCTTCAAGAGACAAGGTTCAAGAGACGAGGTCATTAGTGCCTGACTTCGTCTCTTCTAGAGATAAGGTCACCTTGACAAGTAGAGACGAGGTTGTGCCGCCTACTACCTCGTCTCTTGAAGAGAGGAGGTTTGCGAGCCTAAAACCTCGACGGACCTTCTTCTTCCCATTCCCTCTTCCTTCTCGCCATTAGGATTAGAAACCCTAAGCCCCAATTGAAAAACCTAACCCCAATTCCCAATTTATTGTCAATTGAGCGCAATTAGCTCCGTCAACTTGTGTTTTTGGATCAGCCGGTGTTGAGAAAGAAGCAATTTGGTGGAGAGGAGTAGCGTAGGCGTGAGAACGGAGGAGAACAACGAACGACGACGATTTGTGATATGAGTCCACAATTTTCAAAATTTTTGTTGAATTATTGATGCTATATTGTTGAATATTCGTTGTATATGTTGTGGGAATATTGGATGTTGTAAGATTCCAAAATTTTTCAAATTTTGTTTTTGAATTATCGATGTTAAATTGTCGAATATTGGTTGTGTAGAATGTGCGCATGTTTGTTATTATACTTAAAGTTCAATTAAAGTGATACTAATAAAGTATAATTTATTAGAATTTTTTATAATTTATAATTTATTATAAATCAATAATTTATAACAAACATCAACATTTAAAATTATAATTTATTAGAAATTAGTAATTTTAATTTTATATAAATTAGATTATCAATTAGTGATAGAAATCAACATTTAAAATTTTACGTGAAAGGAGAAATGAACTTTATATAAAGTCATATAAATAAAGTAGATTAGAAATTAGTAATATTAATTTTAAGTTTAAAAATAAAGCCATATTATTCACTTATTTTACTGATTTTGTTAATACACTATGTCAATATACTATTAGAAGATCGGGTTATGTATAGTAGCATTAGAAGTTATTTTAAATAAAAAGGAAAGTTCAATTCATAAGTGTGAATTTGCAAATTTCATGCAATGAAGTTATTTTTGATGAGATGGCAGGGTCGGTGAGAAAAATGGATAAGGCGAAGTTTGTAATGCATGCTCATGGCAACATTGTGTAAGAGGATGATGGTTTTGGTTATGATAAGCGGCTGGTAGCTATGGTCAGTGTTAGTAGGAACTCTACGTATGAGCAAATTCTAGACATCATTTGCAATAGACCGAAGGTAAAATAGGTGTACACATCGGGTGGATCTATATCATAAGGTAACTATTGGAGATATGATGCTACGTTATGATATTATTCTAGTGACGGATGATGATGCTGCACAGGAAATGTTGGTACATAGAAGGGTCAATGGCTGTTTATGTGCAGATATTAGAAAATGCATTGTCACAGGCACCTCAAGGGAAATGGACAATGATAGAATTATGGGGAGCGATGGGTTGGTAGACTCAAACTCCACTCTAGTTCAGACCATCAGTAGCACACAGGTGGAAATGTGTGCTCCCACCTCGATAGATGGTCATGATACATATGCCATGCAAAACTCCTTGGCAAGTGAATCAAGTGACGACTATGATGATGATGGAAATCATAATATCGAAGTTTTTTCCCAATAGTATGCTTCTCCCGGGGTACAATCAAGGAGAAATGATTGGCACCGCTTCATTGCTCTTACTGACGTTGATGCAGTAGGGAGCTCAGTGCCAGTACCCTTTTTCAATGCTGAAGTTTGTAGTGGTTATGCTGCATATGATGATGAACCGGAAATGAGTACTGGGAATTGGAGCTTTAGCGATGAATTCAAGGTCGGGATGCGATTTGACACAAAAGACCATCTCATACGGGCAGTTAAAATGTGGCACATAATAAACCATTACAATTTCAAGGTGGTGGACTCAGATCCAAAATCATGGGCGATTAAATGTATTGATACCCATAACAGAGGTTGTAAGTAGAGACTAAGAGGAAGTTATAAGAAACATAATGGGTGGTTTCACATCACTAAGTATGAAGGAACCCACACCTGCTTGGATGAAGTCACTGGACATGATCACTCTCAGTTGGATTCCATCAGCATGTCCAGAAGCATCATATTAGAGATCCGTAATTCTCTAGGTTAAGGATAGTTAAAGAAGCAAATTTAGA
Organism: Combretum micranthum; assembly: GCA_024138025.1. Taxonomy (NCBI): domain Eukaryota; kingdom Viridiplantae; phylum Streptophyta; class Magnoliopsida; order Myrtales; family Combretaceae; genus Combretum; species Combretum micranthum. The sequence continues at coordinate 58,279 of JAMXBD010002583.1, forward strand.
GAGCTTATCGGCTTCTAAGTTCTCAACTCTTAGGATTTTGATGATATCTCAAGAGGAGAATTTTGTGATCAAAGATCAAACTGTCTCCAAGTACTTTACCATCCCATCATCTTTTGCTTCATAGATTCCTTACCTACTGTACTATAAACATGGAATTGAGAAAATTTTGAGTTTTCTTAAATTTGCACCAATATCAGAGGCAAGCCTAAGTCCAATAATTAAGGACTTGTATTCTACCTCGTTGTTGCTTGTAAGGAATTAGAACTTCAAAGCATAGCAGATTTTAATCCCATGAGATCCTTCTAGTGCCAAGCTAGCCCCACTACCCCCAGGATCCATAAAAAACATAGAGTGTCCACACAAGTTTCTGTTGATCATGATGCTCTTACTAGCCTATGTACTCAATAACAAAATTTGCTAAGATCTGAGCCTTTATAGCTTTACGAGGTTGACATTATACTCCATATGCATTGACCTCAATGGCATACTTCATCACTTGACTAGACACGTCGGGTTTTTAGAGGATTGTCTTTAGTAGCATGTCGGTGAGTATAATCACTTGATGTGTTTGGAACTATAAGCGTAGCTACCTGGTTAATATGACCACACTAGGGCAAACTTCTTTAATTTAGCATATCTTTCCTCTGCACCTTGTAAGATATAGCTCACATAATAAATAGGTTAGTGTTGGCGTCTATCTATTTAGGTAAGGATTGAGAAGAGAACTCGATCACTTACCACCAAGTATAGGTACAAATCCTTACATGGAATAGAAGTAGATAACACTGGGGAGTTCATTAAAAAAAACTTGAGATCCTTGAAGGCCTCTTGACACTTTTCAATCCACTGAACTCTTCAGGCTTCTTGAGGACCTTAAAGAACTCAAAGCACCAGTTGGCGCACTTAGGGAGGAAACTGCTTAAGGTGGCTACTTTTGCCCATTAATCGTTGTATGTCTTTAATTAAGGATGGGGGCTGCATCTCTAGTATTGCTTCGATCTTCCTAGGATTGGCTTCAATTCCTCTTTGGAAGACCATATAAACTAGAATTTACTTGATGTGGCCCCTAAAAACACTCTTTTGTAGATTGAGCTTCATGTTGAAAGAATGGAGATAACTAAAAGTATCTTGGAGGTCATGGAGGTGATCTTTAGCTTCTCTGCTTTCGATGATTGTGTCATCGATGTAAACTTTTATATTTATGCAAATCTGTGCATTGAAGGCCTTAATCACCAACCTCTGAAAGGCGGCTTCGACGTTATTGACTCTAAAGGCATGATTGTAAAACAATAGGTTTCAAAGGTGGTGACAAATGAGGTGTGAACCTCATCACTTTTGTTCATTTTGATCTGTTTATAGCTCGAGAAGGCATCCATGAAATCCAACAGCTCATGACCCGAAGTATTATCCATGAGTTGGTCAATTTGTAGGAATGGAAAATAGTCCTTTAAGCATGCTTTTTTCAGATTGATGTAATCTACGCATATGCATCACTTTCCATTGGACTTTGAAGAATAGTTCTAATAGATGGAAAGTAGAAGATGTATCTAACCCATTTATAATGTACAGAGCACAAGATGTTATATATGCATCATGATACTTAGCCATCAAGAAATAAACACCGTCAATCTTTTAAAGCTATAGAGCCTCAACAATGACCACTACAGATCTAACGTGATATCTAAGATCAAAGTAATAATTTAGAGAAAAATATTTTCACCAAGTATAAAATCACCTTTAAAAAAACTAGGCATAATGAAAATAAGTAGATTTATATAATCTTCTACACACAGATTTGAATACTAGTCATTATTCGAGATAAAGCTATTGCTTATTTGAATACTAGCAAATCCCACAAATGCAGAGAAGATAGTCTAAGATTACAAGTTGAAGTTTTAAACAGAGTTTCCATTACTCGACTTTTTTTTTGTTAAATAAATAATTTCATTGATAACCAAAAATGAGGAAAATACAATCACTCAAGGCATACTAGGGGTTAACCTAAAATACATCAAGACTACATGAAACCGCTCAAATAAAAAAGCAACTTGGTAGCCATCCATGGGAGAATAGAATACAAAAGCAACTTGATGATATTACTGTAGTTGTTCTCGCTCTTCGAATAGATGGATAATTATATCAAATACAACTGTCTCAAGATCATAATATGTGAAGCAAAATCATGTGGTTGAGGAGGTAGATGGTTTAAGTGGGAAAACTCTCCTCGATTTGTCTACCAATATCTTCAAGGAGATGTGCATTTTGACAAGGATATGGCCTTCATTTAGAAAATTTCGTTTTTATTTTTTTTCCTTCTGTCAAGTAGTTTGATCTCTCTTGACATGATGGACAGGTCTAGTTAAATCTCAGTACTTTGTTTTAGTAGTGGTTAATCTAATTACTTAATGGAATAATACGATGCTTCTATACTACATTTATTCATTTGAAAGAATGCTTATCATTTATTGTTTCATTTGGATGTAAATATAATTTGAGAAAAGCTCAATTGAATAAGAGGATCCACATTTGACACCCTTTGACCTCTAAATGTATCTTTGTTTGATTCTTATTTAATATAGTTTAGTACCTCTCTATCATAGTTAATATTATTGGTGACAATTGGCTCCTTGCCTTGTCACCATCCCTTTTCTTTATATTGTATAGTGTTAAGTGGCTCTCTGGATTATGTCAACTGCAAAATTCTTCTTTAGTTTCTATTCTAATAAAATTCTAGTAGTAATCATGATTTAATAATTTAATTACTAAATTACTTGTCTAAATTCCCTTTCCTTTTTTCCATTTTGGGATAAGCGTGTCCAAATCTCATTTTGTATACATCAAATTGCTATGGCATGGTAAATTGGTCTTTCAGAGATTCTTTCATTGAATTTCATCTATTCATGCTAGCAATTACTATATTACACACATGTTTATGTATATTATCTACTTTGACAAAAAAAAAAAAAATGTATATCAAACTAAAGCAAGGAGAAATTAGATCTTAAGCTTTTATAGGGAAATACAAACATCAATTGTTGGACCCAAATTGAAAAAATAAAGTGATTATCTATACAATATGCTTATTATTACATTAAGAACATCACTATATCTAAGTTTTGGATATTGACTTCAAAGGCATGGATACATGAGAGAGTCGAGAGCGAGAATTCTGAAAATCTGAACTTCTTTTATGTATTCTTTGATTTAGTTAAATCAACTTTCTTCTCTTCCACACTTAATTTGTTAATCAATAAAGTAAGTAGACAATTTAAGCAAGGATAATAAATTAAAGCAAGAACCAATAGCACAACTGTTGGACCATCTAAGCAAAAATATTAATACAGTTTCATTTTATGTGTCAAAGGATGACTTTGGTACTCTGTATTATTTGATTGTTAAAACTACTATTTTTTGCATGCATTTATGTGTGTGTGTGTGTGACACTATTATTCAAAATAATGGGACTGTGCTCTACTTTTCAAAACTAAAACCCATATTTTGATAAACCCTAAAACGCATAAAACAATTAATTGGGGTTAAAAAGTCCAAATTTCCAGAATCGACTTTTCAAAACTATTTCCTTTGATCAATTGCATAAAGAAAAGATATTTACTTGTGTGTGCCATGGTGTTGTGTACTTGTAATTGATTCTGGCTTGAGAGTTTTTATAATGGAGTATGATGGCAGTGAGGTCTGATGAGTGGAGTAAGAAAATTGAGAGAGTCAGAAGAGCTAGAATAGAGAAGAAGATAAGAGAAGATGCTTCGAAAAGAAATGAATTGGAAGAGAGGGAGAACGAGAGGAGTCGAAAGAGAGAAGAAAAGGAGAAGAGTGCTTGAAAAGAAAATTGAATTGGAGAGAGAGTGAGAGACATGCAGGAGAGGAAAAAAAGAAATAATTTTTTTTGAAAAAGGAGAAAAAAGAGAAAAAAAAAGTGCAAGTTAGTTAGCCGATTTAAATTTTAATTAGATGAATGATTGATATTGAAAATAAAAAAATATATGGTGTAGATTGTAATGACACCAATCTCGTTACAAAAATGATAGGACCACAAAGTCCCCATGTACAAGAGATAATAATGATGAGACTATAGAAGTCCTGTATACAAGAATGATTTAGAAATGGATATGGTAGTTTGACAAAAAAAAAAAAAAAAAAACCGACTTGCAAAGGTTCTTATATGTTCTGGATATGACTATATTACAAAGGTTAAATAATTTCTCTCTTTTTTTTGGCCAAATAATAATTTCCCTCATTAAGCATGCATGTCATAGCAAGGGTTGGGTAATTTCTTTTATTAATTATACATATATCAATAGAGTTCTTGAATATATATAAGCAGAGTTTGCTAATTTGGTATCTCACTCATAAATTCCCACAAATTACAACACATTCATAAGTAGGCTTATATTAGGAAAAGCTAACAAAATGATAATAAAGTTAAATTGTTTATCAATGTATTCAACTTACTAATGAATAAGTCCTGTACACACATAGTGATTAGACCCATAAACACTTTATGATAAAAAATATTAATTTAATATTTTTAATTTATACTCCATTATTTTCTAATTTTATCAATTATTTGCCCGTGCACCTCTAATATCTTTCTCTCTCCCCCCCTTTCCTCATCTAATACTACTTTATCATTGATCTTAAATTGTTGTTCTCCTCTAGGCTGACTTAACTGTTTTGTTTTTGCCCCCGTATCTTAAATATACATTGATTTATTAGTGTTTCTTGATATAAGAATCATTATTGTTCATCCTACTTTCATACTTTAGTATTTCTTATTATTCCCTTAAATGGACATGATTCTCAAGAAATAATTACCAAAAGGATAAATTTAAAACTAGAATGAAAGGTCATCTACACCTTAAAAAAAAGAATTATTAAAATACGACTTATGACAACTTAATTATCAAAATAAATTATAATAAAAATTATATTTAATACATGCATTTTTTTTTAAATTTTAATTGTGTTGCACATATACAAATTGCAAGTCTAATGTAACCCATAAGTAGGAACTATGAGTCAAACCTAACTCGCATTTACGAATTGTGAATTCCAACTCATATATTTAACATCGCAACACATTAAAATTCAAAAACAAATATTTGATGGTTTATTTTGGTAATTAAAACTGATTATGTCATATTTAAATAATTAATTTTAAAATAAAATTTATTTTCACTAAAAAAGTCTTTGAAAGTTTATATACTTCTTCTTTACAAAGTTGGATTTATTTGCATTATACACATTCATTTTTATAAAATATAAGTTAAAATGCTCTTTTTCAATATTTGAAATACACGTTTTTCACATTTTTCTTAAAATTACATGAATTTTCATGCATGAATCCTCATATAAATCCCTACTTTTATTAGATAGTTTTGGAAACATTAGAAATTTATATAGATACAAATGAGAGGAGCCTTTTGCATTAGTTTGATATTCATTTCATATTTATTTCAATTAGACTATTTGTAAAATATAAATACTAATAAAAAAAATATTTTTACTATTGAATAAATTATACATATCAAATGTAAATAAGACTAGCTTTGATATAAATAAGATATAAATAAAAAAGAAATCATTCAAACACACTTGAGATACAATATAAAAAAGAAATTAACATTTATTTACATTTTTTTCTGCTAATTATTAGATAATAAGGAAAATGGATTCCATTCTATGATGAATTAAAAACATTTTATCTTTAAAAAACTTTTTTTATGCAAATTGCACCAACCCATTAAAATTGACAACTCTATCTATTTCTATTCATAATTGAAACTGCCATCAATTCCTCAGCATGAACCCGAAATTGAGTATGATCACAATTTGTATTAATATGATCAAACAAGACAAACATCTTACTTACCGAGTTTATACTCTAGAAATCCATTTTGACCCGGTAGTCTATCTCATACGACACTTTAGGATCGAAACTGATCTGAACAATTCACAATTTCAATTATACTGTAAATTAATTATGTAAAAACTAATATTAAATCGATACTGATAAATTATCGAGTGCAGATTATCGGGATAAATCTGCCCTCGTAAAAGTCCGAGAATAGTCCGTGCAATGGCATCGCATGATAGAATAATGCTGGGTCACTTTCTCCTTTGTCCCAGGAGGAAAAAGAAGTAAAGTACAAGATCACTTGGGTTTGAGGTTAATTTATTTCTTTATTCAATTCTAGGTTGCCATCCATTTCGCTTGTTGGTCCACTGCAGAAGGTCTTCAGTCTTCTACCAGAAGGAAAATGCCATTTGCTTTTCATTTTCATTTTTAATACATTTTTTTAAACACCTGTAATTTCCAAAAAACATCCGAAGAACCTAAACTAGGATATAAAAAATTTGTTGAGTGCCCAACCGGGGTTTGATTATTCAATCCCATTTGGGCATCATACGTGAAAAATCATCTTTGTCAAGTTTCGAACTTTACCATAATTTCACTTCAATTTTGCGTACAATTTAAGTGTTCATCTCTTTGTCTTACAACTGTCATGTCTTGTTCGTTTCGTTCTTGAATCCAAATTTTTGGCTTTACAAGTTAAAAGGTCGTGTCTTTTTGGTTTCTTGAGTTGACTTTTTCTTCCATTATGCTAGTTATAAAAGAAAGAAGAGAAATTGGTGAATAATTTCATACAAAAAGTTCATATATATGTTAATTCCATATCTGGGTTTTTGCTGCTTTCACACATGTGCAGAGATTCCTGATGTACTTGAGCTTTGAGGTGTGTTACTTCTTCCTTGTTTTTCTTTTTTGGCTGTGTATGTTTGTTTTGGCAAGGATGTTTTTGGTTCTTTTAAGGATTCTTATGTTAGAGCATTTATTATTGCAGCTCTGTTAACCAGTGCCCGGGTCAGTCTGCAACTCGGAAACAATTATCACGTGAGATTGCATATTTAGAATATGGTTATTGTTCTCATTTGTTATAAAAGTTGATGATAGTGGCTGCAGATAGACAGTTGCAATTTATGTATTGGAAGTGATCAAGAAAACATCATTCCGGAAAATGAATATTATTTTTCTCATCTACAGCAAACCTTTTCTCAATGCATTTTCTATTATCAAAATATAGGGGAACATCTTTTGTGAAGCAAAGGCACCCTTAAATTTCCCAATTTAGAAATTAAAGGTTGTGTCCTCATGAGACTACGTATACTCGAGGGGATGAAACTTCTTCTTTGAAAGTTTAGCTATTATATAGATTGGGTAAATATCGCATATGGGAACGTTGCCCGTCTTTGTAATTAAGCACGTTAAGTTTAAAAGTGTTAATCTGATACTTGAACTTTCTCCATATTGACAATAATCTACCTAAAGTTTGTTCGTCTCTTGCAGTTAATTGCCTGAGTGATGTTTGTTAAAATATTATAAATGGACCTTGAACAGATAGAGTTAGGTACCAAATGTGACATTTTTCTATATCGATTAATATCTAGTGGTGTTTTTCTCAATTTGGACGATTTTGATTGCTATTTGATCTATTGATACTCATATACCCATCTAAGATGAGTTCATCGAACACCATTAACCGAAGCCAGTTTGCAGCCAAAATTAGTCTATCTGGATTGTACAAAGATGGAATGTTGTGTTTGTTGATTAGCCAAAGATGACTCGAGTTGATGAGTTCCTTTATACTTTGGTTTATCAAATTTAGACAAGCTTGGATTAAATAGACTCACCTGCTGGAGTATAAGATAGTAGGTCCTTCCCCTATTAATTTTAGTTACACCCTCCATTGAGGGTGATGTACTTTCAATGGAGGTTGTTCGTTTTGCCATCCTGCTGCCAAAATTAGTTTATGCATGCCTATATGTCAAGGCTTGACATGGTCAAGTGCACAGACAGGACTGGACTTGGAAGAGTATACATTAGTTTATCACATATATTTATTTAATTAATTTTGAAATTGGGATGTTTCTGCATGATCTTACCATGCTAGAATTGCATTACCATGATACGACTGCCCGATGAATGTTAAAGTTGTGACTGTTTAGGATTTTATAGCTATGTAGGAATATGCAAATACTCTACATGGTATATGGATGAAATGGGTCCTCATGTGGGGCGTTTTCTTATATACTACACTTTTAAAGGAGGGTGCTCTTTTTTCTGACCTGTGCCGACATTAGTCTAGGCATGCCTAGAGGTCAGGGCTTGACATGGTCCATGGGTAGAAAGCACTGGATGTGGAAGATTATACCTTGGTTTACACACATAAATTTATTTAACTGATTTATTTGAATTGGCTACTCAATAATTTTGAAATTGGGACACTTCTGCATTATCTTAATTGTGCTAAAATTGCATTGCCATGATATGACTGCCTGATAAATGTTAAACTTGTGACTATTTAGTATTTTATAGCTACATAGGAATACGCCAATGCTCTTCATTTTATATAAATGAAGCAAATTAACTGATAGTATCTTCATAAGTATGATATTTTGTCATCATTAATAGCACAGTAATTTGATGAATGGCTTTATCATTGTTTCATGGTAAACATGGCCTTTTTCTTATATTGTCTTTTATATATGACTTGTATGATGGAATTTGTGCAGATAAACACTTTGCTGACTATGAGGAGATAACATATTGCTTCATGGGTTGGTTTAGCAAAATTTTTAAGGGGTCAAGTCATGAAATATCAGAAGGGCATTACCGGTCCCCCTCTGATTCAGGGGTAGTGGCATCTATCCATTCTTTGTCTCTGAGTAGCCTAAACTTCCATTCTACTTATGCTGTCTGGATAAACCTCAAAGCTTAGTTTTTTGTATTTATAATATCCCCACTTGTCTTATCAGTTAATGAAACTTGATAAAAACCAAATGTTAATGTGATCTGTCTTCATCTATATCTATTAGCTTAGATTGGAGAAAGCATAATTAAGTTCCTTGGCAGCATTTCTACAGTCAAGTGTTCTTCAAAATCCATTTTCCTTGGATGCTTCCTTTCCTTCTTCTTTTTTTTTTTTTTATGAACTTTATTTTGCAATTTAATAGGATATATGGTCCGATAGTGAGAATGAAGATATACATCATGCCATTCAATTGTCACTTGCAGAACAAAGCAATCAGTCAAACATGACAGGTAAGCAACATATTCTTCCTGTTTTCATAATGTCATTTCTCACCTGTGTTTGTTCATGGCCATATTGTAGTAAAATAGTTGTCTCTTGGAACAAAAGTGTCATAACATGAATTCTTGTTGTGTCTTACATGTTTACTCTTCTGAACTAAAACAAGGAAACTTCCTCTTTCCTTCTACCATGTTACAACTATCAAATGGTCTCATAAACAAATTTGTATTAGATGCTTTTCCTTTGGCTTGAGTGTTGTTACCTTCCTAGTTATTGTTGAGCTATTTCGTGTTGTATGAGAAAACACAGTTCAAGCTGAATTATAAAAGAATGTGTATGTCTTCGTAAGTTTATTATTACCTGTAAGACAAATTATCCCTCTCCCATTGTGGCCAGATGGGCTGCAATATCCTTTCTCATTTTCATTCGTTCAAAGGAGAGGGTTTGATGGGGAAATTATTTGGTTTTTGGCTAAGAAATGCAAGGTAAAAGAACTTTGTCTTGTTAGTTTAAATTATTTCAGGATATATTTGGAGTTTGTTAGAACAATAATAATTTTTTGTAGGTTATCCCTTAGGTTGAATCAGAACACTTACTGTCCTGATAAAAGAAAGAGTCAGAGTAGTTTTACTTTGATATGTGTAATACCAGGCTATAGATTCGAAGTCAATAAGTCATTACACATCAACCACAAAACATGTTATCTACAGACCTTTCCAAGAGGCTTCCATATTAATCAAGTTGTAAGACTGGACCTTTTTGACATGACTACTTCATACTTTTGGATAGGCAAATAATGCAAATTGGTCTCCCTACTTCATGAGAGCTTAATGTTCCCTGTGATCCATAAGATTATGTCTTTGTTTGATTGTGTTCCTACAGATTTAAGGATCAAATGCATCTCTAATCTGTCCAGATGTATAAATGTATTCTCATTTTGATGCCCATTGGGAACTATAGAATAGGTTTAAGTCAATTATGTCATGCTCTGCTCCATGCCATTTGATGAGGTTCTGGTGCCAAAATAGTGCACCAGTTTTGTAGCAATCTGTACATTTTTAAGATACTGGGGACTTCTAAATGTTCAGAAATCCACTTGAATCTGTATATCTATATTAAGATGTTTTACAAATTGGATAAGCTTTTAGCTTTGTAACTTTGACTATCCATGTCATGGAACTCTACAATTGTGTCCTTGATACATTACTGAGCGTTCATAGATCAGTGTTAAGGGTCTATGGTAGTAGGATAAAAGGTGAACAGTTTGTGTATGTGCTATGTAATGTGTAGTATGTGTTTGTATGGTCTATAATGTGTAGTATGTGTGTGTATAGTCTATATTGTGTTGTATGGTGTGCTGTGGCTGTGCTAGTAGTGTTTTATGTTGTAGTGTATGCTGACGTGGCTAGTAGGTAGTTAATTGTTAGTTACGTATAGACTAGCAATATAAATAGGTGGAGTCTACAAGAAGGCAGGAAGGAAGAAAATTACCTAAAGTTGAGTGTAGAGATTGTGAGAGCTTGGAAGCCGATTCGGTAAACTCTAATCTCAGGCTTTTTAGTTGTTCATTCTAGTTTGTTTGTTGATTTCTTTTCCTATGGTTGTTTCAGTTGGTGTTGTTTGTGGAAAGCAAAGGACTAAACAATTACACGAATGGAGACTCGATTGGATTCTTTAGAGAAAGACATTAGAGAGATTGGCGAAGAAATGTGGGGATGTGTTTTGGAGTTGCAACAACAAATTTGTGATGCTAATGAGAAAGTTAGCACTATCAGTACTTCGATTGCAAGTATCCAATCAATGCTTCAAGATATTTTGAGAGAGCAACGAAGAACTGACTCTATGAAAGGATTAGTAGAGTCTTCTTAAGAAGGAATTACGTTGAATAGGTGGTGAGAGATATGGAAAAGACTAATGTTGGAGATGATTTACTTGGAGATGAGGATTACAAAAGGAATGCCAAAAACATTACTAATCCTGAGTTTGATGGATCAAATCTGGTGCATTGGATACCCTAATGGAGCAATATTTTGATATACATCAAATGGAGGTTGATTGGAAAGTTCCATTAGCATCTATGTATATGTGGGGCCGTTTACTGTATATCAGCTCAAGATGTTGAAAAGAAGAATGCCCCAACTGGATTAGAATGTGTTGAAACAGAAGTTGCTATTACGGTATGGAGGACAATCCGCTAGTAATCCCTATGAGAGTTTGTCCACTCTTCGACAAACCACTTCTATTACTACTTATATTGAGGACTTTGAGGCCATTACTTCTCAAGTGTCAGAGATCACCAAATTGCAGTTGTTGGGGTATTATCTTGTAGGATTACGGGAGGACACTCTATTACGGTAAAAAACTTGAAACCTTTATCGTTTGCTGAAGCCATAGAATTATCTCTAAATATTGAAAAAGGATTTGAGCATGGGTTTTTTTTTTTGGGTAAATAAAAAAATTTCATTAATACCAAAGAGGAAAATACAACCGCTTAAAGCGGGAAATGGGCCAAGCCACCAATATACAAACAAAATTAGAGATAACCACTCACTAGACAATCATACTTTAACCACCCGATTACAAAGAAACAATATCCATAGACAAAAGCTATGGACTAAGCCTTGAATAGATGAGAACTTGGCGAGCTAGAGAAGAAGGATCTATGAGATGCTTCCTCAAACGTACAGAATTCCTCAAACGCCAAATACAATAGACCAAAGCCGAAAGAGTGGCACTAGGAGTTGAATTTGTGTTGCCTTTGGTTGATGATAGCCCATCTAAGGTACCTTGCCAAGATAAGAAGGATGTAGGAAGATGAAGCTTAGAAACAACTGCATTCCACATATGAAGAGAGAAAGGGCATTGAAAAAACAAGTGACTATGATCCTTAGAGGCTATGTTGCTAAGATAACAACTAGAATGGGTAGTAATACCCCATAAAGATAACCTATCCAACGTATACAATTTGCGATTAATTGCAAGCCAGAGGATGAAGCTGTGCCTAAGGATGGATCTCTTATTCCAAATAAGCTTGGACCATCTAACTTGAGGGCGTGGAGTACCAAGAACTTGTATAGTACTTTTTAGGGAGAATTCGCCTGAAGTTGATGCAATCCACAACAATTTATCTTGCTTAGAAGAGTTAGGCTATAACATAGTTGGAATATGAAAAGAAGCCCATAAAGGAGAATTTGGCAAACTCTAGCTATCATCTTCAATCAAGCAACAAAGTCTAGCATTTAAGGGCAGCCCGAGGATACAATTTCCCTTGAACTATACTTCTCAGTCAAAGGACCTTGAGGGATCTAGAAATCCGCCTAAAGTGATATAGAAACCCCATCTCCAACAGATCACTTTATGAATGGACGAGCTAATGATCATAACTTTAGAAGCTTGCATTATGTCCATAAACGAGAAGATGGAGTTTTTACACACCATAAACTATTCCCTTTGAGAAAATTAGAGTGCATCCAATCAGTCCAAATACCCTGGAGGCTACCATTGCACAAATGCCAAATATGTTTGATTTGTGTGGCTTTGTTCCAAAAAACAAGATTAGGGATCCCTAGACCTCCCTCATCCTTGTGAACACAAAACATCCCACTTGATCATAGCCTTTGTAGAAATATTAGGCCTACCACTCCAAAGAAAATTCCTCATTAATTTTTCAATGGAATAAATTACTTTCTTTGTCAAGATGAACATGGAAGCCCAATAAATTCGCATTGAAATAATCTCCGATTTAAGGAGTTGTAGTCTTCCAGCATAGGATAAGAATTTACAAGTCTAAGAGTCTAACTGAGAGGAACTCCTTGCCACTAAAGCATCACAGCTGGAACGCTTGAGCTTAGATGAAATCAGAGGAACACCAAGATACCGAACAGGCAATTTGCATTCAATAAAACCAAGGCTAGAAAGAGCTGAATTTTTTTTGGATTCCTTCACATTACAAAAGAAAACCATACTTTTAAGACCATTAGCCCTTAGACCCGATAAAGATTCAAAAGTAGAAAGCGCTTTGTGGACTAAGTTAATGGAAGGAAGATCACCTTTACCAAAAAATCAACAAGCCATCTGCAAAGCATAGGTGAGTGAGTCTCTCTTCCCACATCTCCAATGGTAGGAAAAGCCATTCGAGATTGCCATCTTCCTAAGTGTACCAGAGAAAACTTTCATGCCTAAAACAAATAAATAAGGTGAAATGGGGTCACCTTATCGAAGAACTCTATGACTGGGAAAGAAATCCATAAGTTCTCCATTGATGTTGATGGAAAGTTTAGGAGTTGAAAAGGATTGACTAAGAAGCTTAATAAAATGGGAGAGAAAGTTCATGAATGAAAGGAAACGTTCCTAGAACTATTAACTAATTGTATCATAGGCCTTCATAATATCCACCTTTATGGCACATCGCAGGGGACCACGATTAAGATGATAGCTATTGACAAGTTTTTGTGCAACAAAAATATTGTCTGTAATATGCTTTCTTGGAATGAAAGCAGCTTGTTCTTTACCAACAAGGGAGGATAAGACGTCCTTTAAGCGAGAGGCAAGGAGCTTAGATATGGCCTTATAAATCACATTACAGTAGGAGATGAGCCTGAAATCTAGCAAAAACGATGGATTAGAAACTTTAGGGATTAACGAAATGATATATTGTTTATTTCCTTCAAAAGAAAATCAGAGTTCAGGAATTCTTTAACCGCCAAAGTGAGATTTGGCCCTAAAACATTCCAAGTTTCCTTGAAGAATTTTGCTGAGAAACCATCGAGCTCGGAGCTTTGCCATTAACTTAACTGAAGAAAGTTGATTTGATATCTTGATTTGAAAATTTAGAATTTATGAATGCAACCTGGTCCTCACTAAGCCTACGAGTCACAAAATCATCTAAAACTAAATCTTCTAAAGGAGAATCGAGAGCTCTATATAAGTTGGAGAAGTAAACAAGAGCTTCTTCATATACAGCCTGATCTCCTTTAACCATTGACCCATCTTCCTTAACCAAGGAATTAATAGAACTTTGGTTTTGTCTTTGGTTCATGGCTTTGTGAAAGAAGGATGTCTTCTTGTCCCCTAGATTCAACCATTTCACCCTTGATTTTCGTTTAAAAAAACTCTCTTCGGCCCCCCTTAAGGTGTAATAGTGCTTAAAAGCTTGCCTTTTCTCATTAAGGAGATCAATATGTCCTTTAGCAATATTAAGCTTGGATGGACTTCAAGTCATCTTTCGCCCTAGCTACCTCAGAGGAAATATGGGAATACTCCCTATCATTAAGCTTCTTCAATTCAAACTTCAGCCTTTTCAACTTGGACATAACCTTGTAAAATTTGGAGCCGGCCACTTCATTATTCCACACTTGTTGAACTAAAGGCATAAACTCCTTCGACTCAAACCAAAAGTCAAAACATTTGGAAGGAATCCTTCTTTTGGGGGTGGAAAAATCAGAAAGCACTAAACAAATGGCATGATCTATAAGGAGCGGGGAAAGGAACTTCGCCTCCGACTTAGGAAACCGAATCATCTATCTTTGGTTGACCAGAATGTGATCCAGCTTACATAAAATAGGAGAAGCTACTTGTCTATTCGACCAAGAGAAGAAATCTCTCGAATATCTCAAATCATCCAGCTCCAAAGCATTTACAGTTTCCTTAAACTCAGCACTTGCATTACTCATTCTAGTGTTGCCACCCAACCTCTTAAGAACCGATTTTGTGATAATAAAATCACTAAGAAGAATCCATGGTTGTTGAGCAATAGGAGGAGCCAACGCAGACAATTTATCCCACAAGACTCGTCTTTATGTCTCGGAGTTAGTAGCATACACAAAAGAGACAAAAAAACCAACATTCATACGGACATTCAAGCAATAGCAATGTAAAAACTGAGGATGCTCTTCATGAATTTGAATGTCCCACATACCTGGGTCCCAACCCAGCCAAATTGTCTTTCTATTACAATAATTAACAATAAACTTCCAATGGGGGTTAATTATTCTTTGAATTGAACTTCATTTGAGTGGTTAACACTCGTCTCCAAAAGTCCCATAAGAGAAATACTACTTTCGCTACATATTTTTCTCACATCGGCACTTTTTATGGGGTCCCTAAGCCCCCTTACATTCCAACCCGCAAAATTAATGAAGAATACAAAAAAACAACCATCTTCAAGTATAGCACCTTTTGCGCTTGAATTTTCTTCTGTTACTCCTACCATTGAAGAACTACCCCCACTATCGGATATTGAATTTTCGAAGGTCTCATGAAATTTGCAAGATAAATTTTGGCGTAAAGGAATAGCCTCCTCTCACTGCATTAGACTGATCCAAATTCTCTCCATGCTCCAGAGGCACACTAAGATGCTTCCCTACTAAAGGACCATCCCCACAAACAGCTGGCGTTTCGAGACATGAATAGGCAGGGACTGCACCACCAGCTTGAAAATTAGCTTCCCGGTCGTTCATCGGTCATCCGGAAGCAAGGTTCATTGCCATCTACAGTATCCTGAACGGGCTCTTGAGCTTTTTGATCATCTTTCACTAGGGATAGCACTTCAACACTACCATCATAGCAGTCATTACCCTACGGAGTAGCCAAAGACTCCAGGTTAGGAATAACCGAAAACCGGTTTTTTCCCTTTCTTCTTATTGTGAACCCAACCATTATTTTCATCCTCCTTAGATGAGGAAACACCTTGAGAATGGCAAATATGCCTAAAGACCTTGCATTTCAATCATCTAGGAAGAAGCCATTGGTACTCAACTTCCACAAGGGCCACTAACCCATCGCCCCTGTCCACTTCTACTTGAGATACAAAATCTTCACGTACGTCAATTTTAATAAGAACTCTAGTCTGGTTTGCCCTCTCTCTCGTGCTGTGAGAGAGTTAGCTTGTAGAGGGGGGCCAACAGCACTAGCTATATAACTAACCCCATTTGCATCAAGGTATTCACATGGAACATGCAAAAAAACCACACATGCCGGAATGATAGAGTGTTGAGGTTTATTAAGGACATATCAAGCCGCTATTTCAATAGCACTAGATATTTCTGAGCAAAATACCAAGGTTTAACCAAGATAGCATCCAAGTTAGCATTGAATGAGAATCTAAAATAAAAGAAGCCTTGTTTACTTCCAAGCACATCCAAAATTCCATAGTTTTTCCATAACCTCAAAGCAATATTTTGGACAAGGGTGAACGGAATTTTGCATCTAAGAAAAAATCCAACAAGAGTAGAGTCCCAATATTTGGCTTCTTTCTCAACAATAGATGGAGGAGGACGAACTTTGGCTTTAGGGCCTCTAGCCACTAGTTGGAAAAAACTTAGTTTGAAATCTGGTTTCAAACTAGGTGCAGCTGGAGGGGAACACACATTAGCGAAAGTCTTAGCTTGAGGCTCACCGTGGTTTTTCTTTTCAATATTGTCTAGAACGACATTTAGCTCCTCCATAGTAGCATCACCAAAAGAGGTGGGGGAAGTAGAATTATTCTTGTGTTGAACACTAGAAAAATGAGAAGCTAGGGCTGAACCCATCCTAGTAACGACAGATGACTTATCATGCTTAGAAGCACCAGGGGCCTACCAAGGTCAGCTAAGCTGATCGGAGAAGATGAGATCTTCTCACAAGAAGGCGGAAGACTAGCTACAGTCCCACCGCTGACATCACCACTCCCCAAACAATGAGATCTAAGCGAACGCTGGTCCCCCACAGTGGAATCAGTCCGAGAATGACATGGAGGATCGCTCCTCATCAGAAAAGGCTGACGAGGAAAGAAAGACAGAAGGAGGGAGAACGAAGGAGAGAGGAAGATGCCAAGGAGAGAAAAGAAGAGAAGGAAAAGAAAAGGAAAGAGAGGGAGAAGGAAGGAGGAAAACGAAAAGGAGAGAGAAAACAAAGAGCTGAGAGAAGAGAGGGTCGGAATGGGGAAAGAAAAAGAAAGACAGAAAGGGAAAGAGGAGAGAAGAAGAAAGAGAGAAGTCGAAAGAAGAGAGAGAAAGAGAGGAGGAGGACGGGCGGGAAGAAAGAATGAAGAGGGGAAGAAGGCGAGCGGCGGTTTAGAAACCCTAAGATCAGTGGGTTTGGGAGGTGAAAAATTTCAGAGAGAAGAGAGCATTTTCTCTCTCATCCAACCATTATTTTTCTTAGCATTTGATTTTGCCACAAGCATGGCATATTTCTATCACATAAGAGTAGAATTGTTGATTCGGGAAGATTTTTTAGAAGTGATGGTGTTTCTACCAAATTAGTACCTGCTATGCATAGTTATGGTTCAATTTCTCATGTAAAAAATTCATCTACTTCCACACCTTCTAATTCTCATATTCAAGCTTCTTCATGGAGATCCTATAATAGTGGAAGTGGGGGTAATATGTGGAGTGATAAGAAAGTGAATGGGGGTGAAGTCAATGACTCAACCTACTGTGGATTCGAGTGTTGTTAGTGGTGGAGGATTACGTGTGAGTGGTGGGAGGATGTCGAAGCAATTATCCTATAACGAATATATGGATAAGAAGAAAAAAGGAATTTGTTTTCATTGTGACCAACCTTACAATCCCAATAATAAGTGTCCTAATAAAATACTTCGGGTTGTAATACTAGAGGATGAAAGTGATGGAGTTTCTAAGGAAAGGGTCGGATTAGAGGAAGAAAAAGTTGCTGGATTTCAAGCTGATGTTTATTCCAAGGCTGAAGAGAGCATGGAGTTATCCTTGCTAGCTAATGGCTTCAATGGGCCTAAGACTATGAAATTCAGAGGGAAAGTGATGGAGCATTATGTTACTATTTTAGTAGATAGTGGAGCAAGCCATAACTTTGTATCAACAAGATTGGTACAAAAATTACAACTCAAAGTTATTTCCACCTAGCCATTTTTGGCAAAGTAAGGGGATGGACATACTATTCAATCCAGGGTTTATATAAGTATTTATTGCTGCATATTAATAAAATCCAGGTAACTGTGTCTTGCTATGTTTTGGAGTTGGGAGGAATTGATGTTACTTTAGGTGTTGCTTGGTTACAAACTCTTAGTGAGATAAAAGTTGATTGGAACTTAATACGATGAAATTCCTTATCGTGGGGAAGAGATTCTACTATGTGGAGATCCTACTTTGTAAAAGTCTAGTGCTACTTTAAAATCATTGAAGCAATTGAGTAATGGGGATGAATGTAGCATGTTGTGGCCGATTGAGATGGAAATGAATGTAGCTGAGCTGAGTCATCTTGCTCCTCAAGTTGATGCTTTGTTGGTAGATTATGCTGATGTATTTGAGTCTAAAAATATCTTACCACCCTCTAGGAATGCTGATCATAGGATCCCACTAAAACAGGGGGTAGGTCCTATTAACGTGAGGCCTTATTGTTATGCACAAATTCAAAAGGATGAAATTGAAAGGTTAGTGAAGGAAATGCTTGGTGCGGGTATTATTTGTGATAGTTCATCTCCATTTTCCAACCTTGTTATTGTAGTAAAAAAGAAAGATGAATTATGGAGATTTTGTGTGAATTATTGTGCCTTGAATGAAGCCACAATTTCGGATAAGTATCTTATTCCTGTGATTGAAGAGTTGTTGGATGAGTTGTTTGGAGCTACTATTTTCTCTAAAATTGATTTAAAAGTAGGTTATCATCAAATTCGTGTATTTTCGGAGGATATTCCTAAGACATCTTTTAGGACACACCAAGGGAATTATGAATTCTTGGTGATGCCCTTTAGCCTTACAAATGCTCCTGCAATTTTCCAATCCACCATGAATGATTTGTTTCGGCCATACTTGAGAAGTTTAGTGTTAGTGTTTTTTGATGACATTCTTGTTTATAGTGAAGACATGGATAGACATTTGGCTCATTTGCACATTGTGTTGGATTTATTGAGATCTCATCAATTTAGTGCTAATAGAAAGAAATGTGTCTTTGGATAGCCTTCTTTGGAATACTTGGGTCACATTATTTCAGTTGATGGAGTGGCTATGAATCTAGCAAAGGTGAAATGTGTGCTTGATTGGCCACTTCCTACATCAGTTAAAGGGTATGTGGTTTTCTTTGCTTGTTATGTTATTACTGCAAATTTATTCGCAATTATGGAAAGATAGCTTGACCATTAACGATTCTTTTGAAGAAAGATGCTTTTGAGTGGAATGATTTGGCTTTGGAATCCTTTAGAGCTCTACAGTAGGCTTTGGTTCGAGTCCCTGTTTTAGCCGTGCCCAATTTCCACCAACCTTTTGTTATTGAGTATGATGCTTCGAGGACAGGAATAAGTGCTGTTTTGATGCAAAATCAATGACCAATAACCTATTCTAGCAAGGCTTTATCGGATACGGATTTGATGAAATCTACTTATGGAAAGGAATGCATGACTTTGGTGTCGTCTATCAATCATTGGTGTCCTTATCTTCCAGGACGGAAATTCATTGTGACGACTGTTCAAAAAAGCCTTAGACATCTTTTAAATCAGCACATTACTACGCCAAATCAACAACATTGGTTGGCTAAGTTGCTTAGATATGAATTTGATATTCAATACAAGGCTGGAGGGAAGAATAGAGTTGCTAATGCCCTATCTAGACAATTCGAAGAAAGGGAAATGATGGGAATTTCTAGTCCAATTTGGATTGATATGGATTCAATACGAGCTGATGTATTGAAGGATCCTTTTTTATCTACTAAGATTCGGTTGTTGAAAGATGGGAAAGAGGCGGGTCGTGGATTTCATTTAGTGCAAGACACTTTGTATTATGAAAATATGTTGGTCATCTAATTCTCCTTTGGTTGAATTATTCCTACATGAGTTTCATTTTTCACTTGTTGGAGGACATGCTAGATTTGTTAAAACATATAAGAGATTGGCAGCTCATTTGTATTGGGTTGGAATGAAGAGTGATGTTGTTAAGTTTGTAAATTCTTTTGCGGTTTGTCAATGTAATAAGGTGCAAAATCTAGCTCCAGCAGGGTTATTGAATCCTCTACCTATCCCAAATGCGATTTGGGAGGATCTTTCAATGAATTTCATTTCTGGTTTACTAATGTCTAAGGGTTTTGATGTTATTTTTGTGGTGATTGATTGTTTTTCTAAGTATGCTTATTTCATGTTGTTGAAGCATCCTTATTTTGGCTAAAGTTGTGGCTGAGGTATTTCTTAGGACTATTGTGAGTGATAAGGGACCCCTTGTTTGTTAGTAGCTTTTGGAAGGAGCTCTTTACCTTGCAAGGCACTCGATTACACTTTAGCATGACTTATCATTCGAAAACGGATGGTCAAACTGAAATACTTCATAGATGTTTAAAGTGTTATCTAAGATGTTTTGCTTCGGAGATACCCCGAACTTGGGCAAATTGGATGAGTTAGGTGGAGCTTTCCTATAACACTTTCATTCTTTAGTGGATATGACACCATTTGAGGTTATTTATGGATGTCCACCACCCACATTACCACTTTATGTACCTAAGGAAGTGTTAAATCCTAATTTGCGTTCAACTCTAAGCTCTCGAGATGAGAAATTACGATGTCTAAGAGCTAATTTGGAGCGTGCCCAACTTTGAAATTGTTCTCTTGCTAACAAGAAACGTTGAGATGTTGAGTATAAGGTGGTTGATCGGGTTTTCCTGAAGATACGATCTGCTCTACAAACTCGGATGGGAGCTAAATCAACTTCTAAGTCAGCTCCACGTTTTTTTTGGACCATTTTAGATTATGGATCGGATGGGAAATGTTGCCTATAAGTTACAATTGCCTACTCATTGCAAAGTTCATCCGATTTTTCATGTTTCTCCTAAAGAAGTCGCATGGTTCATTTTTGGTGCTACATGATTTGCATGACGATTTGGCTACTGAGGTGGCTGAAGAGGGATCCTATCCAATTCAAGTGTTGGGATGAAGGTATGAAATTCGTGATGGGTTTGAAGTTCTTCAATTGTTGATTCATTGGTTAAATTCCACTGTTAGTGAGGCAACTTGGGAGGATGCAGCTGCAGTTTAGCTCCAATTTCCAGATTTTGTCATTAGGGACAAGGATGTTGTTCATGGGGTAAGTATTGATATATTACTGAGAGTTCATAGACCAATTAAAATGTTAAGGGTCTATAGTAAAAGGGTGAAAGGTTAACAGTTTGTGTATGTGCTATGTAATGTGTAGTATGTGTGTGTATAGTCTATGGTGTGTTGTATAGTGTGCTGTGGCTGTGCTAGTGGTGTTTTGTGTTGTAGTGTATGCTGACGTGGCTAGTAGGTAGTTAATTGTTAGTTACATATAGACTAGCAATATAAAGAGGTGGAGTCTAGAAGAAGGCAGGAAGGAAGAAAATTACCTAAAGTTGTGTAGAGATTGTGAGAGCTTGGAAGCCTATTCGGTAAGCTCTAATCTCAGGCTTGTTAATTGTTGATTTCTTCTCCTACGGTTGTATCAATCCTGGTTTATACAAATATGGACATAATCTCCGTGTTATTTGGATAATAAAAATGTCGAACATATATTTAACACTATTGACTTATTCTATAAGCTGTTTGCATTTTTATCAATGTCTATAGTTTCTCAAATTCTTGGATAGACAATGAATCTATGTTGGAGGAAGATGAGCAACTTGCCAGAGCTATTCAAGAAAGCTTGGATGTCGAGAGTCCATTGCATAATCGAACTGGACATGCTGTTCCTCAAAGAAATGGACATTCTCCCCCAAGATACCAAAATGATTTTTTTCCTCCCAGATATCAAAATGACTATTCTCCTCCTAGATATGGAAATGGACCAACATATCAACTTATGCCATATTATTATCCGATGGGCTACAGGTAGTGACATGCGATTGGACATAATCTTTTCGGCATTTCTATTGAGTAATTTGCTTACTTCACATTAAGTATGGCCTCTGGCTATGTGTTAGTAATTGGAATTTGCTCCCTAAATGGATCTAAGAACAAATAGGTATTGAGCAATGACATCAATATTGGTAAACTCAGGGGAACCCATGAAATTACATTACGTGCTTGTGTGGGACTGGCCTTTATCTAAGCTTGTGTGGAAAGTGAAATGTAACATGTTCAAGACTTCTTCCTTCTACAACTGATCTTGTATACTCCTAATTTGTAGGCTTTGTGCTGGTTGCAGTACTGAGATTGGTCATGGACGATTCCTGAATTGCATGAATGCTTTCTGGCATCCAGAGTGTTTTCGTTGCCATGCTTGCTGTCTACCAATATCTGATTACGAGGTATAGAACATTATTGCTCAGTGTGGAATTTTGAATTTTCTGTTATTTAATTTGTTTCTTCATACTTTATGCTGTGGCCATGTTTCTGTAATGCTGCCTGATCTTCTCTCAGCATAAATATGTATTCTCTGCAGTTTTCTATGTCAGGCAACTACCCTTACCATAGATCTTGCTACAAGGAGCACTGTCTCCCAAAATGTGATGTCTGCAAGAATTTTGTAAGTAAAATGGAAATAGAACCATAACTCTTTATATGAATTATTTTGTACAACTATCCTTATGCTTATTTTTGATACCTTGCTGGTGGTGTTAGTTGAAATTCCTTTCATTTATATGGCATAAGAATAAAAAAGGCATGCAAAATGAATTTTTTGTTCTTGACTGTCAAGTTGATAAATTTTTTAATAGTAAATCTGAAAGCTTTCTATGCTTTTAGATTTGAAAGATGCATGTGAATACATAATTTTCATTGTCTTTTTTTCCCCACATTTATTGGTTCTATCATTTGTAGTTTCTTCTTACCTAATGGAAACTAAATCTATTGACAGATTCCAACCAATCCTGCTGGTCTCATTGAATATAGGGCACATCCATTTTGGATTCAGAAATACTGTCCTTCCCATGAGCATGATAATACTGCTCGGTGCTGCAGCTGTGAGCGAATGGAGGTCCATATATTTTCTAGAACCTGTGTTGATAATATATGTTTTGGTAGACCATGACCAGTCTTTGAACCTGTCCTTCTGCAGAAGTCCATGATGAACCTCTTTTAATCCATGTTTAGAGAGTTTGACATTAGCTTCTTTCTGCAGACTCGAGAGACTAACTATGTCGAACTGAATGATGGTCGAAACCTTTGCTTAGAATGTCTGGACTCAGCAATAATGGACACAGATGATTGTCAACCACTTTACCTGAATATTCAAGAATTTTATGAACGCTTGAACATGAAAGTGAAGCAGCAAGTTCCTTTACTCCTTGTTGAACGGCAGGCATTAAATGAAGCCCGGGAAGGAGAAAAGAACGTAAGGTTAAATTGCTCTTAGTCTTCTTGTATAGGCAGTTTTTTCTTTGACTTGATCTTATGCTGGTTGTTGAATGTAGTGGCTTTTCATTTAATTAGCTGATTTTTGATATATGGATATGCTTTAGCTATATTTGTGATGCCATCTAATAATATAGGAATCAATACACTAGCATACTTCCATGCTGTATCTTAATAGCATGCTACACATCACCCGAGTCTTGTCCCCACTATGTGGATTTGGCTATGTTAATTATTTTTATTCATTGTACTCTTTGGACCATATTTTCATTAATACCTAAAACAGTTGTATGTTTTTTATTTCTTCTCTTCACATCTTTTTTGGTCCTCCACTTGTTTCATGCTAGTTATCTCTAGATTATTGCAATTTCTAGCAAGTTCCCCTTATCCGTGGCCTAGTACATGGCCGAATTATATCAATCGTGCTTTTCTCATTTTCTCGTCTGTTGATGCTGTTCTACCTTTTTACGCACACCTCTCCAGATTGCCTAAAATACTTGACACACTTCTCCACTTCATTGCACTAATCCTTTCAAAGTATCGGTCCTAAATACATCAAAATTCTTACTCAAAAATATGTCTTGTTACCCTACTTTCTTTGTAGAGGATCCAATTGTCCCCACTCTTGTTGCTAAACATGAACTCCATGAAGTTTGTGTTAGTCCTTATTGAAAAAACTATTTGTCTATAATTTCAGACAAAGTTTCATGCTTAGTATTGACTCCTTTTTGTGCGTCATCCACTAAAAAGATGTCATAAAAAAATAGCTGACACCATTTGTAGCATCTCTTGAATTTTCTTTGGTGAGTTCATAGATGACTAACATGGATAGATTAAGGCATTAAGCAGGACCTTGATGTAATACTACAAGGTATGGGGAGCCTTATAATTGTTTATTCCTTATGCCAGTGAACTTGCCAATAGATGCCTTAATTGGTATGCTTTCTTCTATCTGAAGCTATCAAGATATTGCTACCCTGGAGCTCTTAATCATAAGCAAGATTTGTGGCCACAGGCCATGCATCAGATCACATCTGTTTGACCACATAGAGCTGCAGAAACGATGATAAACAATATGCTGATTGTTTTTGCAAATAAACACATAGCTTTTTCTGGGATCTTTAAAGTGTTGAAACTAAGGATCCTTTTATCTTCTTCAGGGTCATTATCATATGCCTGAAACAAGAGGACTATGTCTCTCTGAAGAACAAACTATTAGAACAGTAAGAATTTTTGAAATACTCTCTCTCACAAACACACCAACACAGTGTGCGTGTGCATACATCGGATTACCATGCACCTTATAGCACAAAGTGATTATTATGGAACACCTTCTTAATCACACACTGCATTCTCCTGAGTTGAACAGATTTCAAAACGGCCAAGATTAGGGAGAGGACAAAATATGGACATGATCACTAAGCCATACAGGTTGACACGTCATTGTGAGGTGACTGCGATTCTGATCTTGTATGGACTTCCAAGGTATGTAATGTAGAGAATCCCCCCTCGCTGCATCTCCTCCCTTCTTTCATTATAACTTTACTTGATAACATAGAAGAATTCAGTTTTATGGATCTTGGGCACTTTGACAATATAGGGAAATTTGCCTTTCCGCTTTGCTATTGAATTTCCTTAACATCCATTATTTTTGATGATGCTCTTCTGCATTAATTGAATATTCTACATGCAGGCTGCAAACTGGATCAATACTGGCTCATGAGATGATGCATGCATGGTTGAGACTTGAAGGTTATATTTTTTTTCTCGAATAGTCTGAAAGATGGAGTGCAGGCCCTTAGGCAATTCATCTTACTGAATTAATTATATGCATTTGTAGTTTCCGTGATTAGATAATGTGCTCTTACATTCTATGGTGCCAGAAAGCTTTAGCCGACTTTTGAATGATCGTCTAATTTAAAAGCTTTTTCTTTTTTTCCTCCTCTAACATCTAATTTGAAAGTTTAAAAATGTTGATATGGTGTGAGCTAATGTATTTATTATTTAATAATTCCCTTTACTTGAAGGCAGAGATAGAAACATAGCAAGAATATGTTTTAATTAAAGGGGATGAAATGATTGCTAGTTTTAGGGATTTGAACTCAATTTTGCTTTGATTCCAAGTTAAAGTTATCACTATGACCATTTAAGCTAGAAGATAAAGTTGCAAATATGATGTTGACTATTATATTTATTATATTACAATATCAATGTATTATTCTCTACTAAGCTGATGTGCATTCAGGAAGCTGATGTGTCACCTTGTATTTGTAAGGTTACCCAACTCTTCGTCAAGATGTGGAAGAAGGTATATGCCAGGTCTTAGCTCACATGTGGTTGGCTGCTGAGCTCGTGTCTGGATCCAGCAATAACATTGCGTCAACGTCTTCATCTGTTACTTTTGGGTCATCGTTGAGCCGTTCAAGCTCCCCATTTGATGAAAAACTTGGAGCATTCTTTAAGCACCAAATTGAGTCAGACACTTCCCCTGTCTATGGTGGTGGATTTAGGGCTGGTCTACAGGCTGTGCATAAGTATGGTCTTCCAAAAACTCTCGAACATATACGGAGAACAGGGAACTTTCCTTGTTGATTGTTGGGTTGACAAACAAATTCATAGACTTTATATCCAGATAATGCTATTACGCAGAATTGCTGTGCTGTATTAAAGTATCATATTTGACACACATTCATCTTGCTTGGATGCTGCCGTCAGTGGTTGTTATTTAATATAGTTATAAAATAATTACGTGTTGATTGCCAGATTTGATTATGAGCCATCCTTTAATTTCTTTGTCCCTTGTGGCTGCTAAAACCAAATCACACAAAGAACATGATGATATACAGGAAATGAGAGAAATTGGATTGAAGAGGAGACGAATTCACAGTAACCTCTAAGCAAAAAGAGGTATGGCATTTGTCGTTGTTACAATCATGAAGAGACAAACCAACCCTAAACATCAACTTCCCTGCTCCCCGCCTTCAGCATACATTTCCATAGTTGGATAACAGTGTTTTACATACTTTCTAATGGTCTGGGCTGAGGGGTTATCATATAACTCAGGCAACACAAAGTAGTCAATATTCATCGTACTATGAGTTGTGACCATGAATTCTGCTACACACGATATGGCTAATTTGTTTGTGCTTTTTACCTATGGATGGCATATGCTCGCGATACGTGTGCAAAAATTTAATCCAATAGAACTTATTATGAAAGAGGAGTAGAGATAGAAAATAATTCAAGTCGTATAAAGATGGAGTATGGGGAGAGAGTTTAGTAGGAATTGCTTGATGATTATTGGGGTTCAAAAGATATAGTAATAATATGTATATGTGTGTAGATTACTTCAAGCCAACATGGACCTTTTACCTGCCAGTTTTTTCAATTATGAACCCTCACTGGTGCTTAACTTCTGCACCTTTGTACCTCTGGTAATAAAGTGTGATTCCATTGTTTGGGTCAAGGGAGGTATTAGCAAGGAAATGAATGTGGAAAGAATTATTTTCCTAGGCTCTGCATAATTTTATTCCATCCCAAATTGAAAAAAATAGGAGAGGAAAAGTGGGAAAATAGATATAGTTTTTAATTTTTCCCACCTATATTTTTCTTTTGTTCTCCTTTTCCTAATTTCATGAGTCTTGCGTTTGTCGCTAGCAGTTTCATATTCTTTCCTTCTATTTCTATATTCGTTTTTCCCATTTCCTTCTCCTACCAAAGAAGTGCAAGATATATAGAATGCAACTATAGAAAGTTTATCTCTATGTTTTAGATGTATATATAGAATTGAAATGGTCATCTTCGATAGTATTAATTATTTGGGAAAATAAACATGAAATGGCCATATTTATTATCTAGTGCTCAACACCATACATACTTTGGACATTTTTTTCCCTTTTTATCAACCTTGATTAATGTTTCAATCATTTCAATTAGATTTCCAAACTACTTTAATTACCATGTAGTTTTGTAGATTGGATATGAGGTGAAAGTAAAAATTGAGAGAGTAAAGAACTTTCATTTAATAATAAGATTATATCCTTATTATTGAAGAAATTTAGATCATTTATTCTAGGAGCAAAAATGATTTGCATTAGATATCTGGATCTTCTAGCTGCAACCTGAAAATACAATCCTCCATTAAGGATTTTAGAGATTTGCCTGAATTTTCACTAGGGTTGACACTATCTCCCCCATATTTGGTCTTCTTCCTGGTTCCTTCTTCAAGCAGCTTAAACCCAGTCTCACCATCTGGAGAGCTAATTTATTTCTGCATTCTGTAATCTTGGATCTAAAATGCAACGAAGCTCCAATTCTGCATTTTCTCGTTCCATGATTGATGAAACTTCTTCTGAAAGCAGCACTTCGCGTCCCTCTTGTAGAAAAACAGCATTCTTCCCTGTAATTAGCTCCAACACTAACACTCCAAAAGCATATATATCAATCTTTGGTGTCACTGCCGCTGGTCCTGCCTCTATATATTCTGGTGGTGTGTAACCTTTGGAACCAACATGGGTTGTCAGGATGCAAGACCTGGATGTTTCCCTACTTGTTGCTCGTGCAAGACTGAAATTTGTAATTTTGGCCCTGAGATCACCATTTAGCAGGATATTACTGCTGGTAATATCTTTGTGCACATAGGCAGGTTTTGTGAAATTGTGAAGGTAGTGGAGACCATTCGCGACATCTTGGGCTATTTGGATCCGCTGTCTCCAGCTGTGAAGCTTCTTGGAGTTCTTACCATGAAGCCACTCCTTCAGTGATCCATTACTCATGTATTCAAAAACTAGGTAGGAACTGCTGCTAACTTCACAGAATCCTTTAAGCTGTATCAAGTTGACGTGATTGATATTCTTCAGTATGTTCACTTCCAAGGAAATATCTGTATTCATCTTTTTAACAGCTAGAATTTCCTTGCCGAACACTCCACGGTAAATGGAACCGTCAATTTTGCTCCAGGAGCTAAAGTTTCTTGTTGCCTTCTTCAACTCCTCATATCTAAACACTTTCAGGGTGTCCTCCAAGCTAGCAATTTCAACACGAAGATCTGCTGGCAATACATTACCTTCCTTTCTCTCGTAGCTGAAACGAGGGGGTGCAGCTTTCTTTTGCTTGTATAATATAAAGGACGTGATTAAACCAGCAAGTAGTAAAAAGGAACAAGTCATCGCAATTCCAAATCCTATATAAAGCTTTTTCTTGAAAGACTTGCTCGGGTAGATTGAAGCTGGTGGAGGAGAAATAGTAGGTTTCTGGTATTGAATCACGGTATCCGAACTTTTAGGTTCAGTGTTAAGGGGTATAAGAATTGTGGTAAATGGAAATATTGTACAGCTATCCTCAGAAAATCCATTCGCCCTGAGTATTGCATCCGCAGTTGCATTAAACCTCTGACCGATTCCATAGATGGTGTCACTCCAGTTTATAGAGTATGTTAATAGATACTTCGTGCCTTTTGCAGTTTGATTCCTTGTTGGACAAGCACACCGAAGTGGCACTTGTAGCTCTTGTGGATGCCCCAGTTCAAGTTCATTTTTTTGGTTAGCACGTTTAAGGGAATTACAAGTGCTCAATCCCTGGTAAGTGTTGTTTGCAATGGTGAAGTAGGTACTGTGCATATCAGTGATGTCAAACACGGTTCTGGCCCAGTAGTACCAACCAGAACAAGAGCAAGTGACAGGAATAATTACTTCCTTGTTTACAGGGAACACGGTGAGCCGTGTTACATTGTTGATTCTAGCAAGCTCTTCTTGGTTTGAAGAGGTGAGAGTTGAAATAGTGGGAACTGAATCATAAGGGGGTTGAGACTTGAAGATCAGGAAAGCATGGCAAGACCGGTTATCGCCATTGCAGGTATACAGAAAATTGGAAGAAGGTTCTGCTTTGTCGGTGCTATTACAATCTAGAACTGCATTTCCTGAATATGTTTGTTGAGTGCTAACATGTAATGCAACAAAAGTGAGTATGAGGAGGCTTAACAGAACTAGCTTCATGGTGCTTTCTTACTTAGTTTGGGAACTAGCAGAATTTTGGGAATGTTTCTAAGGTTGGTGTAAATGCCTGTGTGGTTTATATAAACCATTGAACAGAAACTCTGTTGACTGGACTTCCAGCTTTATGAACCAAATTTCCCAGCTTTAAAAAAGGGAACAGCATTAAAAGTCTGATGAGATAATTTGAAGTTAAAACTGTTCAAATTGGGCTTCTAGTGGGAATAGAGATTCTATGGTATTAACAAGCCATGTGTTTAGATAAGTGGTGGGCAAATGCTAATGTTTATATTATTTTGATAAATGGTGGTGATAGTGAGTAGATTTCAGAAAATTATTTACATATTAAAATTTTAATTAATACTTATATGCAACTAGTTAATTCATGTAACGTGTTAGTATCATTAAAGAGAAATGGCATCATAAGTCTTATTAGATTATCATGAACCAGGCAAAGAAGTTGTAATCTTCTAATATTCAACATTAAATGGAAGCACGCCGTGGGGCCTTAATGCCATCTAATGGAGAAGATAATCTATTAATTATCCTTGAATGGGTATATTAAGTTATTCATACAGTATTAAAAGGATTTGGACTTAGCTCCTTGTTCTGTTAGCACCAGTGCATAACAGAATAATCAGAAGATCCAAACGTCCCCACTTAACACTAATATATAACAATTTTGTCTCAATCAATTCTTGATCCGTGACAAAAATTTTCTTTGAAAAATAGCCCGTCTAAATATGTGCATGTCCACAGAATAAGCAAAATAAAAGAAAAAATTATTTCATGAACCGGCCAACCTAACCTGCTATTATGAATTCTGAAATAGTTTGAATGTAGTATCCTCAGATGCTTTTGAAGAATTCCTATCCAGGATGTCTAACGACATTGCTAGCTAGGATATATGCTAACAATATTTATAAATGGATATTTTTGTATCTTTATTTCATGTTGAATTGGTGGTACTGTCAAAAGTACATGAAATAGAATATAGAAAGCAATTAGTTTAAATGAACTAATGTTAATTATGTCATGTTTTCCCTTTCTAATATATTTTTAATTCTATCATATATTTTATTACATTGTATTAGTATTTTTTAGGATTGTGGCTATGATCTTGCAGAAGAAAATGCCCAATCTTTGCATCAGGATCAGGAGACAACGTCTAGGCTGGATATGTTAAAGAAGAATGGAGCAGGTTCTTGTGATAGCTACTCAAAAAAGACTTGGTCAGAGAATTCTAGTAGGACTACTATTTAAGATCCATCAATTATGACCCCATGTCATGACAATATACACTTTTTTGGTCCAATTTAAAGGTTAGAAAACTAGATTCATTGACTGATTTGATCTTTAAGAAATCAATAATTTGGTTTGTAAACTTATCCACGTTTGATATGCAAGAATGGCTTGGATAATTCCGACTTGGGACACGAGACATGAATTGAATGGTCAATTAAGGTGGACTATGTCTAAAACTCTAGAAGCAGCTGTGAAGTTCATCAATGAGTGGAGATGCAAAGGGAAATTCTTAACGCTGATCCATTCCTTAAATATTTGCTACAAGTATATGTTGACAGATACAGAGCTAAATATAAATTAGATGTTGTACGTTAATATATATATATATATATATATATAAAGTTTTTAAAGCCCATAGTGAAATAATCTTAACCTCTTAGGTTAAATAACAAGGACAAAAAAAAGTTAAAAGTCTAAAAAAGATTTGATATAGTAGATTTGAAATAAAAGTGGTTTGACCAATATGTTCAATTTCAATAATTATTGGAAGGTTTATACACCCAAAAAGGTTCCCATTTGACTTAAGAGTGACCTATGAAAGAATCCATCAATAAGATTACTCATGCTGATTGTCTATGATTTGATGGTCATGATTTACGGCCAAGCTCTATAAAAACATATTAACTTTTCCTCATTTGATAATTTAAAAATAAAGATAAATGCCATTATGCTATTTAATTATTTTTATAAAAGATCAAATAGAACTTTAGAGCAAAGAACGCTATATCTTTTCAAGAGCTGTTGGATTAATGCTTCATAATTTTTTCACTTGTCAGTGTTGCATTTGAATTTTCTGAGATTGTCTATTTCTCACTCCTGTCTTCTCACTTTTAATTATCCTTAAGTGTACTCCTATGTTAATCTCTTACATCATCTGCAGCATGAGAGACTTGTTGCATGCATGTAATCTTTGCAAGTGATAACCTCACTATTACAACTATACAAACTTAGCCCCTAATAGTATGTACTATATATAAATTATGGATGAAATATGTGTCTACTGCCTTTTAAAAAGGAAATTACATAAAAACAATTATCAAAATACCAATGCAAAATCACATGTACTACGTATTATATAAATTATGGGTGAAATATGTATCTACTAACTTTTAAAAAAGAAATTACATAAATACAAATTACACAAGAATAATTACCAAAATACTGATACAAAATTGCATGAAGTATGTATTAGATATAAATTATGGGTGAAATATGTGTCTACTAACTTTTAAAAAAGAAATTACATAAATACAAATTATATAAAAATAATATCCAAAATACTGATGTAAAATTGCATATAGAAAATGCGATTCACATTTTTTTTCAATGAGTCTCTTGTACAAGATACGGTTTAGCAAAAGTGTTATAGTGTTAAATAGCATTTTTTGAGTGCCATTCATGTATATTTTATGTAAATTGCATCATATAAATGTGATTCATGTATGTTTATATATGAATCGCATCTACATGGATCGCATATGACACATGCAATTCATGTGTAAATTGATAAATCGTGTTTGCATTGGCCATTTGATAATTATTTTATATAGTTTATATTTGTATAAATTTTATTTAGGCAGGTGAGCAATCATTTAATTTTTTTTGACATGCCCTCTAGCACATATACCAGTAGAATCAGATTCATGATTAAGGTGGCGTCTGGTTATACAATTTTTCATGATATAGGACTAGACAGAGTCATTTTAACATGTTTTGTTTACATAATATATCTAGAATTGGATAAAACTATCTCTATGAGACTAGATAAAACTTAAAATTTTTATCTCTTATATTTCATAAAAATAAAATTTCTTAAATAAAATTTTGTCTAGTTATCATGTGCCATGTGTACCAAACACGGTACAAAAGAATTATATCATCCAGTACTTCTTGTACAATGTCGTCCAGTTTTCCTTGTTCTGTCTAGTTTTTACAACCAAATGTTACTTAAGTGCGGAACAAAGTAAATAATATAGGTATACATATATATGTCAACAAATTACAAAAACATAAACAAACAGATCATATTATGTAGGTTTTTTTTCTTATGCATAGTTGTCGATAAGTTTGAAGATATAGACAATATCTAATTGCTTCAACTTTTACACAATCTTTTTTAGCAGTTCTTCCTGTAGAAGCCAAAGACGGACCTTATAATTAAACTTTTATTCTCAAAATACCCTCACAACTCTTAAAATTTTATCTATTGGTTTCATAAAAATTAAGATAATATATATATATATTTATATAATTGCATTTTCACATTTTGTATTTTACTAAATACTTACATTAATTATTTATGTTTTAAGAAGTTAATTCGAGATTATCACAAGTTACCTGCTCAACGTTCAATCAACCGTTTGCCGCAGAAATTTCTTGGAGAATTGAGAAACTTCCGAGAACTTTTACATATTATCTATGTAATTGGTTATACTCACACTTTATTTTCTGTAAATTCCAACGTACTAATGCAGATAAAATCTCTAATATATTAATCATAAAATATAGAGGTAACGACAAAAATATTACATGAACTTTCGCAAAATGTTCAATTAGGTACTTGAAATTTCATTTTGAACAATTTGATAATTAAACAAAGTTTGTGTAAACTTTTTTCATATCAAAAGTTTGGTTTTAACAACTTTGGTACTTAAACAAAGTTTTTATTGACTTTTTTTATACTTGAAATAAGTCCAATCATATATGAAAAAAGTCCATAAAAACTTTGTTCACAACCAAAATTTAGCTAGGAAAAATGTCCATGAAAATTTACTTCAAGTATTAAATTGTTCAAAACCAATTTTTAGATACTTAATTAAACTTTTTGTAAAAATCCATTACCATTTTTAATATTATCTTTAAAATATGCGTGAACAAATTGATTAAGCTTATACTAATACCTCAGGCTAAACATGGACACGGTTCGGAATCAGATCAAATCCAAACTGGAATAACTGGTTTTGGGTCTTGAAAATGAGTAACCAGCAGTATCTGGTTCAGGTATTGAAACCACAGAAACACTTTTTGTTTTCAAGAAAAAATAAAAAAATGAATTTTAGTTTTGAATGAAACAAATTTTAAACAAAAAATAACTAATTATTTGGTCTAAAAGTGTTAAATTATTTAATAAATTTTTTTAAAAATTTGTTTAGACTACGCATTTATTTATATATAAACACAATCTATATTAATTGTAGTTAGTAATATGAGATTGTAAAATACTCTAGAGAATAAAAAGAAAATTATAATACGAAGAAATAATATTATTGAGGAAATGAATTTTGTTTTTAGGAGAAGTTTATATAAATTGAATTATATATGATTTAAAATTATGTGTATTTGTGTTGTTGATAATAACACATTAAAAATTATAAATAAGTAATAAATTTTACTA
The DNA here is from genome assembly GCA_024138025.1 of Combretum micranthum. Classification (NCBI taxonomy): domain Eukaryota; kingdom Viridiplantae; phylum Streptophyta; class Magnoliopsida; order Myrtales; family Combretaceae; genus Combretum; species Combretum micranthum. The sequence goes on from JAMXBD010002583.1 coordinate 92,323, forward strand.
TTAGTACAAACATTAATAATTATATATTTAATATAATAAAAAAATATTTTCTTTTAATTTTTTTAATGAAACCTGTATAAACCGCCGATTTTATCCTGTTCTAGGCTATAGAGCCGTCTATAAAGTAGAAAATTGAGAGTTCCTTAGCTAGTTCTAGAATTAGCTTACAATCGTCGATGACGATTCTAGTTTGATTCCCGATTCAAAATCGAATAATGTCTATATCTACCTCTGGCTACTAAATTGGCCATTACTTGGACCGAAAAATTACTCTATTTCAAAGTAGAAATTGAACTTCAGGCGCGCCGCGTGCTTTTATTTCTTGCATCCACTAAAAATTTTTCATTTGCTTTTACTATTCGATTACATATGCTTTGTTTTTGAATTCTGAAAAATGTTTTGGTACAACAAATTTAGCCTGTAATAAAGGAAAATGGTGTTTTCATAAAATTACACATACGAGCCTGGAATTATTATTTTAAATATATAAATGTCATGACTGGTTGATTGGTAAGCTGATAGTATACCATTGTTAGTTTAAATTATTTATTAAAAAATAAGTATAAATAAAAAATATTTTTACTTATAAATATAATAAATAGATTTGATACAAATAAAATAAAAATGTAAATATACAGATAAAAAAGAGAAAAAAAAGAGAGAGAGAGAAGTTGCCCCATCTGTTAACAGCAAAAGACAATAAACCCCAGAATTCTTGCCCGCCTCGGAAGTTTTGTCCATACATAATTAGAAAAATCGTAGATGCCAGCATGAAATTGGTCAAAGAAAATTCCCCCCCCCAAAAAAAAGGTCAAAGGAAGAATTTTCTAGAGCAGAACAAACACAAAGATACAAAAGAGATGCTGCCAAAAGCATATCGTATGCTTTACGCGTAGGCTACTTCTGTTTCATTTTTTTTCTTTTCTTAACACCGGGAGTGTAAATTTGAACTCAATACCTCTAATTTGAGAGATTAGAAAGATACCGTTAGGTTACAATACCATAAGTTATGCATAGGCTACTTTGTTTCATCAATTTTATGTAAATATTGAATTTAAACTAGCAATTTTAATCGGCATTTGTGCTATTGCTCTAAGAAAAGCAATTTTTAATTTCATAAATAATAAAAACTTACTTGGTGATATTAGTTGGGGTTGTATAGTTGAGTTGAACCAGAGTTTTAAACTTATTTAAAAATTGTTGAGCTAAAAACAAATTGAGTTGTTATTATTATTATTATTCTTGAAATATGAACTCGAGCTCAGTTCGTTTATATATAAAAGTTTTATTTTGAGCTAGGACTTGATTTATTTATAAATTGAATCGCGCTCAAACTGAGTTGAGTTTCAGTAGCTGATTAGTAACTTGACTTGTGTTAAATTTAAGAAGTTAGATATACAAAAAGAGTAAATATATAGGAAAAAAAATGAATGTATAATAAAGGGTAATTGTCATATTTGATACCTAAACTTTATGTATTTTTATAATTAACTATCTGAAGTTTAAAATTATCAATTTGGTATCTAAACTTTGTCTAATTTTATAATTAACTACTTAAACTTAACAAAAATTTGCAAGTAACTACCTAAGTTTTACTCATTTGGGCAATTAAGTACCTTATCTAAGTACTAAAAATGAAATTAAAAAGATTATAGATAATAAATTGACATTTTTAAACTTCTGATGGCTTTTTTTAATAGTGAAATTTTAAGTAGTTAATTGCACAAATCGACAAAGTTTTGGTAATAAAGTGACATTTACCCAATAATAAATAAAATTTAGGTCACATATAAATATTTTGTTATTTTAATTATATATAACATATATTATGGGTTTGTTTGTTTTATTTTATTTGGTTGTTTTAATATCTTTTGTTTTATTGTTTCCAAATAGATACTTACTGGGAAATAGATACAGATGAAAAATAGACATGTTTACTTATAAACAGATTATATGCAAATAAAATATATATGAAAATCTGATGCAAATAAGATTTAGATAAAATATAAATAAAAATCAATCCAAACAAACCCAGTAAAATAAAACTCATGAACTTCCTTGCAAGCTGAAATGAGCTTACTTGTGAGCTTAATGAGCCACACCGCGAGTCTATATATGAATCAGTTTGAGCTTGAGCATGATCTCGACTTGTTTAAATAAATAAGCTTGATTTTGAGTTTGAATGTACATCATTCACCAATTAAGTTTGGATAGAGATAAGCTTAAGCCAAGTAAGTTGAGCTTTAACTAAGCTAAACTTTAGTAGCTCGCAAACAACTTGATCTATTTGCAACTCTAACATTATTTAAGGTTTGGAGGACATTATTAAGTTGGCTTGGTCAGTCAACAATGAAAGAATTATAATAAATAATAGCCTTTAGTTTTAGCTAAAAAGTATTTGGAGAAATATGTTGGTTATAAGTGTAAATGATTCAAACAAGCTCAAAAGTTACTTGAATTTAACATTATAGTTATTTAAATAAGTAAAACTTGAACTAGAGATACTTGAGTAGTGAAGTCCGTTATTCCATTGTATATTGATTTTTATTTGAGTTTAGACTTTAATATGAATAATCTTATTTGGAGTTAATGATATATATAAACACGAAAAATTTTAACTAGAAAACGGATCATTTTTAGAAGATTGTTCTAGAGACACCAAAGAAAGAAGTTTTACGTTTTTATTTACTAGCTTTTTTATAAAATAAATGGTCAAACTTGGAGATTACTTTAAGGCCATATGTATTGGAGTAATGGAGTTAGTAGACTCACATGAAGCAACTTTAGCCAATAAACATGGGTGCTTAAATGGAAAGTTGCTTGAGCAACGTTGCTGCTTTTACCTCTTCTTTCCTTTACAAGTTTGACAACGTCATACATGTTTTTAAAACTTTTTCTAGCAAATGCATTTGGTTTTTTAGCTCCCCTTCATGTAATAATATGAGACCCATCAATGTTTTTAAAAAATACAAAAATTTTCTTCAAGAATTTTAGAGATAAAATAGAGGATTTGTTAGTAGGAAAAAATTACTTAAAATGCTAACTTATGTTAAATATGCTAATATAAAGATGATCTAATATTGGTTAATTAGTTTTGTCTATTTGGATTGTCTGATTTTCATTTGTATCTTATTTATATCTTATCTGTATTTAATCTATTTGATTTATTTGTGAGTAAAAATATTTGTTTTTCATTCGTATCCTAAAAACGCTAAAAATAAAATACCAAAACGATTAGAATAAGACGAATCAAACAAACATTTTCTTCACTGATCATGTTGTAGAAGCACTGTAAGAGGAAAAACTCTCTCGATTGTGATTCGTTGTTCATCAACAAGAAGCTGAAAATTCATAAACATCGGAAATATGAAAATCAAAATCGGTGTCCCGATGTCTATCAGAACTTCCAACTTTAAATTACGATAATATGGCTCCCTCAGTCCCTTATCCTGCATTTGCGATGATGATCCATGCCAATACTGTGAAGAATCTTGATGATGAACAACGGAACATTATGATTAGGTCTGAGCCCCACTTATCATCTTTATCATTTAATTTATCCACTTCCATGAATAAATCCGTTAATTCTTTTAAAAACAGCATTACTATAACGAAATAAATATACCACATTTTGTTACTAAAAGTAGAAATCTTGCTTCAATTCACTAATCTAATTCTAATTTTACAAGGTAAGACTAATCCACTAATATAAGTTTATTGATGGTTTGGATGAAGAAGGTGGCCTCTCATTAATATAAGTTTACAAAATCCATAATATTTTGGGTTAATTTATGGTTTTTATTGAATTTCTTTTTATCAAAATATGCTTTATTAAATTAATTGTAAGAATATAGTTCCAAAATCGCATCTAAGATGCCATTTTAGCTTCTATAGAAGTCCCAACTCTAAGATGCGATTTTTAGCTTATATAATTGTCAGGTGAAAATGACAATCGTGAATAGTATTTTGTAGATGCATGAATGTTGCGGTTTTGTTTGATTGATGGTGGTGAGTTGAGTATCTAAATACAAGTGATGGATTTGGATTTGGTGGTTGTCTAAAGATCGGGTCTGTTGGTGTTGCAAAGTGTGATTGTTTGCTGTTCGCGACCGCTATTTCAATAGTAAGGAGTTGTTTTAGTTGGCTTGCTACTATTTGCATGTGGGTTTATTCAAGTTACGATTGTGCTTTTGCCATAGGTTGGTTTGGGTTGAAAAAGATGGCAGATGTTGGGAGGTCTTGCTTTAGCATTTGGTGATAGAGAATCAACCTAAATAACAATCTATTGGAGATGTGCACACATGCTTAGTTTGTAGAACTAGTCTTTAGGAACGCTTTATTTGTTGCTTGTTTTAGGAAATCAGTTTAGATGTTTCATATTTTTAAGAGTTATTATGATATAGTGGTTAATGCTCAGAAGTTGTGCGAACGTAGTTGTTATGATTTATCTTTATATATATTCAGTAATGATGAAGTAATTTCTAGAGAGTCATATGAAAGCCGGTATTTTCTGTCTAATATTCTTTTAGTTTTAATACCTGTGTTTCTTTATCATATCACAATCTTAACAACAAATTGGTATCAGAGCACTTTATCTTAAGAGACTTGTAAGATTAAGTGATGCAAACACAAACTTTTATAATAGAGGTTGATACACAATCATCTTTAGTCATGTTACTCCACCAGTTTTTGATGGCAAAATTATCAAGCATGGGCTGTTAGGATGCTTTTATTTCGATGCATTGGATCTTTGGGAGGTTGTAGAAGAAGATTATGATGATCTACCATCGTTAAATCCAACAGTGGCACAATGAAGAATATAAGGAGAAAAAGACAAGGAAGTCAAAGGCCAAAGCATGTCTTCCTTGCCATTTGAAGCTAAAATATCCGAAAATTTTAATACTTAATTAATTTGAATACACATGTAATATGTTTGCTTGAGATATAGAAAATATAGTGGATAATTAATAATAAAATATGATGTGTTAGCATGATTTATTAATTGTGATGTATTGTATATTTAAATAAGTTAACATAAATTAGAGTTGAGGTAGTGTTGTATGTTGTATGTGTTAATGTAATTTAATTTTTGTTTTCTTGATAATTTCTATGCTTGTAAGGTTTAAAATGCACTAGAACAAACCTAACCCAAACCCAAACTTGGCGAAAATTTTGGCTCAATTCAAGCCTAAAAACAAGCCTAAAGCCTATTTCTTTTTCTTCTAAAAATCTGCCATAAAAGTCAAACATAAAAGATAAATTAACTTTCATTTTGCTAAAATCACAAAGCAAAAATAGACCCAAAACAGACCTTAAATTCACCGATCCTTTAAGCTCCAATTCTCAATCTTGTCATTCATATTTTCTTGCTCAATTCACCAAGAACTCTCTTCTACTCATCATCTACAAGTTAAGGTAAGTTTATATGTCTATTTGTGATGATTTATTTCTTTTTGTTCTATAGATTTTCTATCAAAAGTAGTCTCTTGATAGGATTATATGTAATCTTAATATGTTGAGAAAGCTTTTAGATCCTTGAAGTTGTAGTATATGAGTTCTTGAAGTGGCTGTTGAGAGCAAGAAATGTTGAAGTTGTTATGAAGGTGAAAATTGGAGATGAATGGTTTGATTCTTGATGAGTGATGATTGAAGTTGTTTGATGTGAATGATGAGGAGTAATTATGTTTTTGGTATTATTGTACGTTTATGATGGATTGTATATGGTTTTTGTGAAGTTTAAGATGAATTAGAACATGTAAAAGTGATGGAAATGATGTTTAAAAATAGGGGAGTTGTGCTTGAAAAGCTATAGTTTTTCATCGCAGGGTACATGGGCCATAAAGGCTCTTGTGCTGATCCATATGGGGGCGTGGAAAGGCCTATGGTGGCTATTGGATGTTTTGTTCCCAATGTGCATGGCCACAAGCACGGGCCATGCTGGGAATAGACGCTGATCTCCTTGCCTCCTTTGGTCAGCACGGCTACAAGAACAGACTGTGCTCCAGACCGTGCAGGACCCTGTTTCTAAAATAATAATAATTTAATTAAATTTATTTGGATGATTTTATTACTTCATATGTTTTTCCTTAATTTTTTTTAATTTTTGATTAATTAAAAAGCTTATATGAGCCTATTGTGAGTATTAATACTAAGTTATGTTATAATATGAGTTGATTTGAGATTAATGATTATTAAATACTTAGAAACTAATTATGATTATATTCAATTGAGAAATAGTGATATTTGATATATATATATATATATTTGTTTGAAATATGATATATATATATTATATATTATGTGAGTGATTATGAATTGGAATATGATTGTGAATTTACCATGTTTTATGTGGAATGATTTCTTTAATAGATTATCATACTTGACCGAGTTCAAATACTGGACTTCTGCTTGATAAACCTTGTTATCAAGGTACGTAGTAATGTGATTGTTGATTGTTAGATTATATATACATATATTTCTAAACTAACTAATCAAGGAGGAATTAAAAAGTGTTTGAATTGATTGTGCTTTTCACCATTGAATCCGGTCAGGGGAGTGGCAACCCCATTAACGAGGTTAACATGATAGTTTAGGTGCTTAGGTCACTAGTCATGATGCAATGACCTTTCTTAGAGGCTCAACGGGTTATTGATAGGGGGTATCGTATCGTTGTAACATTTTCTTACTATTAAAACGATATAATATGATTTAGTTCACGTTTATGGGGATGATTGAACTAGCTGATATTATTGATTAAGTTAAGTAAAGTTGATAATGGCTATAAATCCTAAATGAAATTACTTTTTCTTTATGAGAATATAACAAAGATATAAGTATTCGGGTTGCTTATATCAATCCTTTGGGTAGCTACGGTTACTGAAGACTCCCAGATTCCCCATGATTGAATTCGGAGTTTGAATACTCTAGTGTTGTATTGTTGACTTAATTAAAGAAAAATAATTTATGATTTGCCTTGCATTAGTTCAGGAGTGTATGCCACATTTTATTTGTTTGTATTACTATATACTGGGCTTCTGACTCACTTTTTCTCTTTCAGGTATTGAAGATGAGGAGTTTTATGATTTCTTAGGCTATGGGACGAACTTTGAGGACTTTATGAATTAGTGTGATGACTTAGACTCCTAAACCGACCTTGTTGCTTTCCTGGCAAAAGAGACCAACTCAAAGTTTATTTTATTTAAAAGTGTAATAGTATAGACATGGCTTGTTTATAAGCCTAAGTTGTGATATAAAGTATTTACTTTTCCTTATATAGTATGTAATATATGGTTTGTAAACTTTAAGATACCAAATTATTGGTATTCATATATTGTTATATTAAAGTATCCACTCCTTGATGAGTAGTTTTTGTTTAAAACTATTTGTTTAAACAGGTTAAATAGACAATTCACATAAACACTTCTTTTCTAGACGACCTTATGTGTAATATATTCGTATATTATTCGTGGTTGGGGACTTGACATGTCGTATTTTAATATAGTACATGTCGGGTCCTTACAGATGCATCATATTTACCAGGATCTTGAACCTGGAATCAGCCAAAGACATATGGGTCTACCTCAAGAAGGAGTACCAGGGAAATGAAAGAACCAAGAACATGCAAGTGCTCAACTTGATTAGAGAGTTCAAGATGATGAAGATGAAGGAGTTAAAACCAATTAAAAACTACTTTGATAAGTTGCTGGGCATTGCTTTCAAAGTGAGGTTACTAGGTAAGGACTTTTCCGAAGAGAGACTTGTCCAAAAAACTCTTTTCATTTTGCCTGAGAAATATGAGTCCAAAATTTCTCCTTTGGAGGAGTTTAAAGATCAGTCAAGCATATCCTTGGCAGAGTTAGTTAATGCTTTGCAAGCTCAAGAGCAAAGAAGAATGATGACAAAAGAAGAAACTATGAAGGGTGCTTTCAAAGGCAAGTTAGAAAGTTCTAGAGGAGGCAAAGACAAGAAAATCAAGAAAAAGAAGAAGAGCAGCAAGTCCAACAATGACAACAAAAATGATGTGAGTTCACCTTGCCTACATTGCAAGAAGTCAAACCATATGCCAAAGAGGTGTTGTTAGAGGCTTGATAACAAGTGCATAAAGTGCAACAATATGGGACACATGGAAAGGGTTTGCAAATCGCAACTGCTTGAAGCAGTAAAAGTGTCCATAGAACAACAACAGGAAGAACAACTCTTTGTGGCAACGTGTTTTGCCACCACCAACAGCTCAAATGATTCCCAGTTGACAGATAGTGGCTGCACCAATCACAAGACCAACGATCAAGCTCTTTTCATAGAGGTTGATAAGTCTCTCATTTCTAAAGTAAAATTTGGAAATAGTGAGTTTATCTCAATCAAGGGGAAAGGAATAGTGGCTATTGAAAGCTTGACAGGTTTAAAGCACATTACTAATGTCTTACATGTGTGTGACATTGATAAAAACTTGCTTAGTGTTAAACAACTAGTTGAAAAAGGCTTCAAAGTTATTTTTGAAGACAAGTGGTGCTTGATCAAGGATGCATGGGGCAAAGATGTGTTTAAAGTGAAGATAAGAGCCAAGAGTTTTTCCTTGAATTTGACGGAGGATAAGCAAGCAGCAGTTACAAATCGTGTAAAACAATGCAGAATTGTGGCACAAGACTTAAGCACTTCCATCATGTTTGACTTCTATATATAATAGAAAATAACTTTGTGAAGGGTATACCATAAGATGAATTAGTAGATTATGTGGCTTGTCAATGTGAAAAAGCAAGTTAGAAGACTATTTCCTCAATCAGCTTTGAGAGCATCACACAAGCTGTAACTTGTACACATTGATGTTAGAGGACCTCAGGCAACTCCATCCTTGAATGGTAATAAATACTATATTGTCTTTATAGATGATTATACTAGATTTTGATGGATTTATATTCTCAAATCCAAAGTTGAGGTTGCTATATATTGGAAGTTTAAGCTTGGGTTGGGAATCAAAGTAATTGCAGGCTACGCATAATAAGGTCTGACAATGAGAAAGAATTCACAAGTGAAACTTTTGACAAGCTTTGTGAGGAAGCATGTATTGAGCACCAACTCACAACACCTTACACTCCACAACAAAACGGTGTAAGTGAGAGGAAAAAACAGAGCATCATGGACATGGCGAGGTATATGCTTCATGTAAAGGAGTTGCTAATGAATCTTTGGGTAAAAGCTACAAGCAATACAATTTTTCTATTAAACAGGCTGCCAACTACAGTTGTGCAAGGAAAAAACACCATTTAAGTCCTGGTATAGTTACAAACTAGGATTACAAAATTTGAAAAATTTTGGTTGCCTCTCTTTTTCTTATGTGTCATAGGTGAAACGGGTTAAACTTAATAAAAAGGTAGCATTGAGTATTTTGTTTGGATATAGCAACGCTTCTAAAGCTTACAGAATTTTCCAACCATGAAATGGGAAAATTATCGTAAGTCGAGATTTCAAGTTTATGGAAGATAGACAATGGAGTTCAGAGGAATCATTAGAGAAGCAATTGCCAATGAATTTACTGTATCTTGATGACAATGTAAATGATGTTCCAGTTTATGACACAAGACCTCTATTTGATATCTATGAAAGAAGCAATGTTGCTGTCTTTGAACTCGCATAATTTAAAGCCGAAAAGGATGACAAATGGATTGAAGCCATGAGAGAGGAGTTTCGTATGATTGAGAAGAATGGCACTTGGAAGTTGGTGGATAGACCTCAAAATAGAAAGATCATTGGAGTGAAATGGATTTATAAAACCAAACTCAATGTTAATGGTTTTGTGAACAAACTCAAAGCTAGATTAGTCGTGAAGGGGTACAATCAAGTTTTTGGGGTAGGTTTTTCAAAAACTTTTTCTCCTATTGCACATTTACACACTAATAGGATGTTGTTGGCCTTAGCTACTCAAAAAGGTTAGAAGCTTTACCAGCTAGATGTAAAGTTAGCTTTTTTGAATGGTTATCTCAAGAAGAAATCTATGTTAAATAGCCAAAGGGATTTCTGGTTCAAGGGATAGGAGGAGAAAGTTTACAGATTTAGAAAGGCTTTATATGGCCTTAAGCAAGACCTCAGGGCCTGGTATAATAGAGTTGATGAGCATCTTCAAAGTCTTGGATTTGTTAAAAGTCCAAGTGAACCCACTTTATATGTGAAGAAATCAGATTCTAACTTAATTACAATGTTTTTTTTTTTTTTTTTTATGTTGATCATTTGCTTATTACAGGAATCAATGATAAGCTGGTGGATGAATTTAAAGTGAGATGTTCAAAGCTTTTGAGATGATAGATCTCGGTTTATTGACCTACTATCTAGGCATGGAGGTGAAGCAAGACCATGATGGAGTCTTCATATGTCAATAGAAGTTTGCAAAGGAAATTCTTAAGAAATTTTATATAGAAGACTACAAAGGCATTAACACGCCAATGAAAAGGAGAAGTTTGGCAAAGAAGATGGAGCTGAAAAGGTTAATGGAGGGCTATACAGGATTCTAATCGGTTACTTGATGTATCTCACAGAAACAAGACTAGACATAATGTTTGCAATAAGCTTGTTGTCAAGGTTTATGAATTGTGCCAGTTATGTGCATTTTGTAGTTGCTAAAAGTATTATACAATATGTTAAGGGTACAACAGATTATGGCATTATGTATTCTTGCTATCACGATTTCCACCTCTAAGGATTTTCTAACAGTGATTGGGTGGGTTCTATAGAGGACATGAGAAATACAACTAGCTTTTGTTTTAGTTTTAGTTCAAGTGTTTTCTCATGGAGTTTAGAAAAACAAGATGTGGCTGCTGAAAGTATAGCAGAGGTAGAATTTATTGCAGCTATTGCTACGGTGAACCAAGCAGTTTGGATCAGAAAAATACTTACAAACTTGCACGTGAAGCATATTGAGCCAACCGAAATTTTTGTAAACAATCAAGCTGCTATTGCAATCTCAAAGGATCTTATCTTTCATGGGTAAATAAAAAAGTTCAACATCAAACTGTATCACTTGAGAGAAAAGTAGAAAGCTAGTGAAATCAAGTTGATTTATTGCAAGACAATGGAGTAGATTACAGATTTGTTGACCAATGCCTATCAAAAAATAAGATTTGAAGATTTAAGAAACAAGTTAAGTGTCTGCAAATACTAAGGCAAGGAGGAGATTGTTGGAGATGTGCACACATGCGGTAGTCTGCAGAACTAGTCTTTAGGAACGTTTTCTTTGTTGCTTGTTTTAGGAAACTAGTTTAGATGTTGCATATTCTTAGGAGATGTTATGATATAGTGGTTAATGCTTAGAAGTTGTGTGAATGTGGTTGTTATGTTTTATCTTTATATATATTCGGTAATGATGAAGTAATTTGTACTTTTTCTCCAAGTCATATGAAAGCTGGTCTCTCTTGTCTAATATTCTGTTAGTTTTAATATATGTGTTTCTTTATCATATCATAATCTTAACACATTCCAAACATGAAAATTCTAATCTTAAATCGCATGTTTAAGATGCAATTTTATAACTATATTTTAGAAATTAATTTCACCATAGCCTAATTTTAATTTTTTTTAATAAAAGTGTTAAACTAACCACTAACTCGAAATCTAAATAGGCTTTACAACTAGATTTAATTTCTTTCCATTACAATATTAAAGGAAATTTTCAACTACACAAAATAAATAAGGGTTTGTTTGGATTGTCAGATTTTTATCTGTGTTGTATCTGTATTTGATCTGCATCTATCATATTTATTTGGTCTATTTATGAGTACAACTATTCGTTTAATATCGATATATGTTGTTTGATACGCTTTTGTTTGAAAATAATAAAAATATAATGCCAAAATGACCAGAGTATGATGAAACAAATAGATCATAGAAGCCAATCTTTTCATTTTCAGCTTCTAAGGTATGTCTTCTTTTGGGTCTGTTTTTCATTTGCATCTGAATCTTTTTCAAAATGATATGTGCAAATATGTCTGATTTATATTTATATTTTACCTATATTTGATTTATTTAATCTTTTAATGAGAATTGATAATTTTTTTTATATGTATCTAAATCTTTATAAATAATTTTTTAGAAAAAAGTTTGAAGAAAAATATATGTATCTATAATCAGGCAACGAACAAACAGAATCTTTTGTCTCTCTTTTTCTTTGTTTTGGTTCAAGTAACTTAAGGGTTTGTACTCTCTTCTTCATCACTTATTTTGACGATTTTAATTTTTCTAAACTAATTATTGATTATGATGTTTGCGTATAATTTGTGGGCGAGGCTCTAGAATGAAGAAGTAAAGTGTGCTTGAGTACAAAGAAACTCCAAGAAAAAAGCAGAGGAAGAAGATGGTAACTTGATGATTGAACCAAAGTATTAGTTGAAATGATTAATATAATTTTTGTGATGTTTCCTTGTTACAATTATAGAATACTAATAAATCGTTTATTTCATCATATCGAATAAATGCAAAATTAAATTGTAAGTTATCAAGAATGTAATAAAGGTACAATATATATTGACTTAACTAATATGAATTTCATTAACTAATAAGATTAACGTACTGGACCATAATAGAAAGTGTGTTTTGGAGTGGGAAATCATAACCAGAAACAATCTTAGCTGTCAAAAGAGTCCTCGTACCTAGTTTTAGCTTATGGACTAAACATACCATGGCGCACATAGCTAAAACGTATCTATTTTCCAATTTTCGACGTTAATAAAAGCTTCAAGGGGAACCCATGAATCGTTCGGATCGGTTAAATAGAGGAGATCGCGCATTGATAAAAATTTAAAATAACTAGCAATTCCACGAAGAAGCCCCATGATTTTGAGTCGTCTAAGAATCCCTTTTTATGAAGCTGATGAATCTATAGAACACGTATTTCTCTGTTGTCCATAGACTAAACCAATTTAATTTTCCACTTCAGGAATAAAGATCAAACGAAGCCAGAATAAATAAAAAACTCTTGTAAGTTTGGTTAAAGGATTGCTTCGCAGGTCATGGATGTAGCAAGAAGGAAACAGTTTAAAACTGATGACCATCAAGGACGCCTTTGATCGTGCAATAATAGCAGTGAAACATGGGGTATTAGTCTCCAGGCATAATGTTGATTTGGCGGTTGGAGGCACAAACATGGACCTCGAAAGCCTCCTTCCCTAGAAGTGACTGAAGTGGCACCTGTTCTAGATGGCCTCCATGTCCAAAAGTATACGTATTCTACATATACATTCTCACTCGATATTCTCAATATTCTGGTCCTTAATCCTAAATTCGATATTCCTATCCTTAATCATAAGCTCATGTGTTAGAATACCATTAAGAGTGATTTGCACGTGTATATTACACGTGACATGTAACCCTTACCAAATCTTTTCTCAGAAAAAACAGAGCAGTGGATTAGATTGCTAACCAGGAAATATGATGCCAATTGAATTAAGTTAATAATTACCGATTTGGCTGTTGGGCTTTGTGACTAGTTCCATTGATTATCAGTAGCTTTCATAGGCCTATTGCAAGGCTATTAACATGGGCTATTAGAACAATTTATAAAATTAGTGCAATGTTCTATCTATTATACTATTTAACATAATTGAACTTCGCTAACGGTATGTCAATAGAAAAAAAATTTTCCTTTTGGGAGTTCATTATAAAGAAATTATAATTATTCATTTTCTTGTATAAATATTGTTAGCTATTCAAGTGATGTGCATGTGACTATTTGAGTTCCATTACCCATTTTTTATTATGGGAAAAAAATTATCATCAAAGTAACCAAATAAAATATAAATAAAATCACATAGATGTAGTACAGTGGTCTTGAATTACTACTAAAATGTATGTTATGTTATAAAGTTGGTATATTGTATTTATTCCCGTTAAACTTATAATAAATTGTTATGGATACCTTTGATTGACTCTTCATTAGCTCCTTTAAGAGTTTTTGCCTTTCTATATCTCTAAAATGACATATTCTAGCTGTGCAATTGCTCCAAATCCTGTTTTGAAGCATATGATTTAGAGAGTTACAAAGAGTTAAGCCTCTCTTTTTTTCAGATTGAAGAATACCATCAAAAATAACTTTTGGCACATAACTAGCATAAAAGGAAAAAGGACGCAACACTTCAAAGTTAATAAATTAACATGAATTTGCTTTCTATACATACTAAATTCATGCGGCCATCATATGTTGAAATTCATTGAAATCGATCACTCCATTACCATCAAGATCAAAAGCATTTATCATATTCACACACTCCTCGTACGTTTTCCTATTACCTAGTCTTTTAAACATATGTTGAAGTCCACTAGGCGTGATACATCCACAACCTTTGTCACCTAATTGAAACATCTCAAAAGCCCTCTTGAGATCATCCTCCATGTTCTCGTCTCCTTCCATCATTTGAATAAAATCTTTGTACTCCATCAACTCATTGCCATTCGAATTGAATTCACTAATTGCTTTTTGAGTCTCTTCTCGTGTTAATGTCTCCCCCATCGATGCGAAATAAGCACTCAGTTCCTCACTGGATATCTTCCCATCTTGGTTACTATCGAAGTGTCTAAAAACCTCAATATACTTATCCCCACTAGCAATAATATTTTTTGGAGGACTTAGGGGGACTAGTGGATTATCCTTTTTTGGACTGTCGACCGATGGCGTATCTAGTGAATGCGATTTTGGTTTTTGATTGACACGAGGGAATTTTTTTACTAGCCTATTGAAGCTCCTAATATTGCACCATTTTGATATGAAGTTAGTTGCCATGGTCACATTTGTGCCATTGCAAATCTCTCATTGTCTCATCTGCTTATATAGAACTGGCCTAAACGTTATCCCATGCCAAATGGTGACTTGGTGACAATGCAAAGCGATGACAATTGCATAGAAATTGCATAAGGTGATAATCAATGATACTTTTTCTACATGAAGTTGCAATGTAATTTCTTGCATGTGTTTTCTGAATCCAAGATCCAGGAGAGAGGAGACTGAGATTGACTTGGGAGAAAAAGTTAATTTTTAATTATTGTTTCGGGAAGGTGTGCTGGAAATTTCTTTGCCAGGCCCAGCTCAATTTAATGTCGTACCAGACCTACCGTGCCTCGTACGAGCCCGGATAGAATTTTGGACCACGTCAAGGATGTTCATTACTGGGCGGCATCCTTCTAGGATGCTTACCAAACTCAATAGCAAGCTGTAACTTAGAGTTCATAGTCCAATTCAATTTGGCCTCTTAAGTTAAGCTGGGGGTTTTACTAAGAAAAGAAAAGGGAAAAAAGGGAAAAATTCCCAAACTTATGTCGGAGGGACTTCATTCCTCTATTCGATATCCTTGATTTTATAGGTAGAATAAATTATTTTTATTATTACTTACTGGTGAAATAAGATAATCATATTCGTTTTTACATATTAGAGGTTAATTGAGAAATGATAATTTAATTTGCATGCAAACGGCAGAAAAGAAAATATCGAAAAATGAAGCTACGTTATAAATGGTAATACTAAAAAAAAAAAAAAAGATGAGAAAATAAATGCAATTCGGATTGCTCTATTAATTGAATTGATTTAAAAAAAAAAATTTAGTCCAATCTCTCTAGTTGTACGAAACAATTTAGTTTTTTTTTTTTTTTTTGTTAGGGAGAAATGAAATTTCAACTTGATACATCTTAATTGAGAGATCAAGGTTAATACCATTTGACTATAAGATCATTGACAGATAATTTGGTTTAAATTCGGATTGCTCTATTAATTGAATTGATTTAAAAAAAAAATTGGTCCGATTTCTCTAGTTATATGAAACAATTTAGTTTTTTTTTTTTTTTTTTGTTAGGAAGAAAGGGAATTCCAACTTGATACATCTTAATTGAGAGATCAAAATTAATACCATTAGACTATAAGATCATTAATAGATAATTTGGTTTAAAAAGGATTTACAAACCAAATCACTAAAGTGAATTTAATTTCGGCTCAATTCTAGTAGATTTAATTTCGATTCGATTCTAAATTAAGACTGTGTCAATTGTTCAGGTTTTCATAAATTTACACTTTTATGTTTCTAACCACCAAATTATACATCAATTATAAATTTAGTTGTCATTGCCATTATCCCATCGTCATAACAAACAAATAGTATGGCGACCCATATAAATTAATAATGCTGTCTTTGGATTCTATTGGATTATCAAGTCCGTTAGGAGCTTACTGGTAATCTGCTTGAAAATAGGGTTTTAAGAAAGAAGATAGAAGTAAATATGGGAAGATGATTTTACAGATACCCTAAATCTTAATTTAAAATTAAGTTTTCCACGTGTCGCAATAGTGTTGGTTTCCTATGTTGATTAAGATCGGTTAGTAGTGGAAGAACTAAGAAGATATGGCAGTAATGCTAATAGCTAAATTTTGAAATTTGAAGTATAAAATTTTAAGAACGTGTAAATTCAAGATGGTAACACAATCCCTTCTAGATGTATCTGCATTTTCCCTTAATTATAGTGACATTGCCGTGTTACGTTGAGTGGACCAATAATCTAATTCATTAGTCATGACAAAATTACATCACTCGACAAAAGTTTACATGACTAAATACCAATTTTGACAACTCACGATATTATTTAGTAATAAAAGTAAAATTCACGCTAATGTTAGAATAGCACGGTATATGGATCAAGGATACCATTCACATTAAATAATTTTTGGACTTTGTCCCATTAGATTATATAATAAATTATAAATTACTCTATGACTTGAGGCAATTGTAAGGGAAAATTGTAGAGTAAGGCCCATATTTGTATAGGTTTTTATAAAGAAAGACCTAGCTTCTTTATTTATTTATTTTTTGGGATAATATCATACACAATATATGAACTTTGATAAAATATATAATTAAATATTTAAATTTTAGAATTGATCAATTTAATATCTAAACTTTAGAATTGATCAATTTGATACTTAAAAAGCTTTTAAATTAATCGATTTAGTACCTATAGAGGTACTTGTGGCATGCAAAAAAAGTTCTTTCAGATACTAATTTGATTAATTTTAAAGTTCAACTGTTAAATTGATCAATTTTAAAATTGACATACCTAATTGCATATTTTATCAAAGTTCAGGTACCACTTTTAATATTAACCCTTATTTTTTTAAGAAATATATTTATAATTTACATGCAATTTAGGAACTCAATCCATTAGGAATTACGACCTCAATTTGTCCCCTGTTAATGTGATCCATCATGGAATGGACACGAGACCCTCAAATGCAAGTAACTTATAAACGTAAGATGTAGAATGTATAATAAAAAATGCACACCCTTTTTTTTTTTTTGCAAAATTTTACAAATGTAGGTCCTTGAAGACATAATAAAAAAATTAAGGCTGCTCTTTTTTTTTTTTTTTTTTTGCAGAATTGCACAAAGGGAAAATTCCATTTTTATTTATTATTATTTGAAAAAATAATTGTTGAAACTTTGAGATAAAATTCCCACTTCATAATATGATCTGACATTTGTACACAAGGATAAAAATTTTAACCTAAAACCCTCATGGATATAAAACACACATCTAACTATTAGACTGTGTTTATTATTATATTGTTATTTGCTCTTTAGAATATACATAAAATATGTATGTGTATATATATATAAATTAATTTTTCTTGAGTTCAGAGGTTGGAGCCCCTATTGGTCCAACCTTAGACGCATCCCTATAAGTACATATATATTATATATGTTCATAATTTATTAATTATCCTCATGCTTGATGGTTAATTAAAATTAATGTTTCTTTTTTTTTATCTTTTTTATTTAAGCGCACTAATAATACAAGAACACATAATGTGGAAAAGAAAATTTTTGCTAGAAATTCAAGAAAAAGACTTTGATTGCTTTATTATTGTCAGTAATAAGAAAATTTTTTATACATACATACATATATATATATTATATTTGTAATATTAAGTGAAAAAGCTATATTATTACGAAATCAGAGTGGTATGAAATCAACATCATTTCACTTTCACTACTTGTTTGTGCGTGTGTGTATGCACGCTTGTGTGTATATAATGACTGTTTGTTTTAAGTTCAAGCCAACTTTTCCTTTTTTTTTTTTTAATTTAGTATTGAGCAAATTCAAAAGAAAAATAAACAATTGCGATGAGATAGAGTTTCAACTTTTTTTTTTTTTTCGACAATTGACATGGTTTTAACTTAAAAACTTCTTTGTTACACAGAAAGTATTTATATGATTGTTATGCGCTGATAATTTTAATACGAAAAAGAGCAAATCTTGTACATTACCCATAGAAAAATTCAAAATAATATGACTACTTAAAGTCTGATGCTATGCATAAATTTTCCATTAATAATATAGATACATTACAAAAACAAAATTAATCTAATTATGGTTCTTTTTCGGAAAAATACAGTGGGGGTCCCACTTGTGTAGACTAAAGAACAAAAAAAAAAAATAAAAATCTGTATTTTTCAAGCCGTTCTCTATATTTATAAGTTATTTGCATTTTAGTACCTCTATTCTCTTACCATTAATGGGATCTACCTTGCTATGGACGTAAACCCTGAAGTCCTACACTACAAGTAATCCATGATAAAAAGTTCAAGGTCTTTCTTTCTATTTATTTTATTTTATTGCGAAAATTGCTTAAATATTGCTCTTCATCTACAAATTTTCCCATTGATAAAATTTGAGATAAACTAAGATTCCAACTTTACAAAAGAAGAATGTTTATGTTTTATTAGCTATAAATCATCTTATTAATTATAAAATTAGACATTAGATTTAGGTAATTGAGCTTTGATTATAACTCACAATAAAAAAACCGAGTTCTAAAGATAAAATTTTAGTTTTTAAAAATAATTTTTTGTCGTAAAAATCATCATCAGTGATTTTTTCTATAAAGATAATTTTTTTTTACCAAGTTTTCATTCAAAAAGTTTGCCTTTAAAGATCAATTTTTTGGTAGTGACTTATTGTTATTGAATTGAATAATTGTTAATTAAATTGTAAGTTTGTGCTAATTGGGTAGATTGTGGAGTTATGAGAAATAGTATAGCTCTAAGTTGTTTCCTTAGGAATGATTATTGCTAAATTTGTAATAGGATGTTGTTTTGGAGTTGTAGGGTATTTTTTTAGGTATTGTTGGAGAAATATTAGGATTGAGAATTTGAAAGTGATAGATTAAGTTCCCCTAAAAAAAAATAAAAAAGAAATTTGATGTAAAAAAGCCTAATTGTAAATTACATTATAAAGTCAACCATGTTCTTAATGCAGTGTATTGGATTGGAATATTATGAAGCATAGGGCTAAGTGGGAAGTGGATGATTGGCTCCAAAAGTGGTTGACTGCTGATAAGTGGATCCAAAAGTGGTTGACTGCTTAGCTTATGTAGAGGCATCGACCTAATTTTAAAGTGGTCAACCATGGCAATTTTGGAGCTTTTAGGTTAAGATGCGATCATTTTGCATAATTAATGTTTTAATTAAATCTCTTATGAATAATTATAAGATTTTCCTCATATTTGGATTTCTTGCAAGTTAATCCTCTAATTTTGAGATGTGGATGTTGTTGTTTGGAAAATATATGGATAGAACTAGATAAATAAGCTACTAGCTATTCAAACTTTAATTATTTTTGTTATTTGCACTAGCACTAAGGTTAGTTAAATTTGGATAGGTTTGTGTGGACGTTTTACTCTTTGCCCAAAAGATGATTTGAACATCTAGAAAAAGTTAGAATATTCAAAAGAAGAGAAAACATAAAAAGCTTATAAAAGTACAGCAATAAAAAAAGTCCTGAAAAGTGAAAAAAAAATTATAAAGTTCAGAAAACAATAAATAATGAAAAAGGCTAGAATATCCCAAAAAAAGAAAAAGAAAAGACAAAGGAAATGGGAAAAATTGACCAATTCATGTGCTTGATTGAGAATTAAGCACTTGAATCTCTGCTAAATTGAGTGTGCTAGATTTGAAGGAGTTGAAATGAATTAGCCAAATTTGAAGATAAAGTTAAAACTAAATGAGAGAACATGGATTATAGCACAAATGAGTGCTCAAGCCCATATTAGAGTGTCCCTAAGTTCAGCCTCGAGGGGCTAAAAATTTTGCAAAGGAGAGCCCACATGTTGCTATACAAAGAGTTCAAGAGCAGCAGATCAAGGGATTCAAATGTCTATGTTTGGAGTGCTTACAATCCTTGACATGTATTTGAGCGCCTAAGATGCTCTTGGAAAGGACCCAAGCTACTATTGCAATACTAAGTCTTCCATAGTTGATCCAATCTTTGTGAAGTTCAATCCGAGCTGTTGCACTAGTAATCTGAAGATTGATTTCCTATTTGGGTATACTGATTTTGTATTATTCTATTATCATTTTCAAATCATACTGATACTGAACCAATACTGATAAAGAACTAATTGTTTTACTCATAAACTAACCAAACCAAACCGATACAGATATGGGCTTATTTAGATTGTTAGATTCTTATTAGTATTGTATCTGTATCAAATCAGTATTGGTTCATTTTGGTCAGTTTATGAGTAAAAATATTGGTTTTCCATTGATATCATATATGTATTAGTTCAATCTCGATTTAGTATCAGTTCAGTTTGAAAACGATGCCAAAACGAATAAATCTAATAATCAAAACAGGCCCTTTAGTTCATGTGACAAAGAAATCACATTGCTTCTTGATGGGCCTAATCGAACCATAATCCCAAAATAGAACCTTGACAATTCAACAACAATCATCAGTTTTGCAATAATTAAATAGCAATAGGAAATTTACAGTTTAAAACCGAGGTCAACTCAACTTGGATAGTAGTGGAGATTCAAACTTTATTGTAGTAGATTCAAGCAAATGGACAAAGTAGATGCAAGTCCACTTGTAGTTGCAACAAAGAATTTTATGCTACATTGCTCTATGTCAAAATCAAGCTTTGTAGAGAAGCAACACCTGAGCTAAACTTGTATTGTAAAGATTTGTATGACTTTAGGCAGTGATAAGGTGATGCAAAAATATAAATCTAACAAAGATTGAGTGAATATGATTAGAAAAATTGTTGGTTATATCTAACAGTGGTTTGATCATAGTGTGAATCTTCCTATTGCTTCGAAAACTAGAGTTGATGCTTTATGGAGGAAATTGGAGTCTGTGTATGAGAGACACACCGCCTTTAATAAAAGGAGAGTGGTGAAGTTAAAGTATAAGGATGGATCCAATACAGTGAAGCACATGAATAATTTTTAAGGTCTTGTAAGTCAATCATCTCCTATGAAACTTGTATTTGATGATGGGATGTGGGCAATTTTATTATTGGGTTCATTACTTGATAGTTGAGAGACACCCATGGTGTGAGTGAGTAATTTTGCTCCAAAAGAAAAGCTCACTATTGCAATGGTAAAAGATAGTTTGATGAGTGAAGAAGCTAGAAAAAAGAAACTTGGTACAAGTTTTGAAACTTGTGTGCCAATTATAGATAAATAATAAAGACATGGTAGAAGCAAGTTTAGAAACTCATTTGATAAATTTAAAAGATCTAACAAATCCAAGGGGAAATCAAAATAAAAAGAAGAAATATTAAATGCTACTATTGTGACAAGTTATGGCATTTAATGAGATAATATAGAATTTAGAGAAGAGAGCAGGCCAAAGGTAAATATGATGAAAAAGGCAAATATCTGATTGCTATAGTAGTAGATAGTGAAATTGTTGTTGCTTGAAATGATGATTGTGTTAGTCTTGTATGTCATAATAAAGATTAAGTTATTAACTTCAGTGCCTATTTTTACATCACATGGGGAATTTTTCTCAACCTACACCACCGATGATTTTGGTAATGTTAGGATGGGAAAAGATGCTATATCTAAAATTGTTGGCATTGAAAATATTATTTTGAAGACTAATACTAGTTGCAAGCTCATTCTCGAAGATGTTAGACATGGTCCATATATTCCCTCAAACCTTATATCTATAAGAAATTAGATGATGAATGATATAATAGCTACTTTAGCGAATGTAAATGGAAGCCTTACAATGGTTCTCTCATAGTGGCTAAATGAGAGAAAAATAGTACTCTTTACTTAATGTTTGTAAAACGAAGAAAAGGAGGTGTAACAATGGTTAACAATTCTTCA
Source organism: Combretum micranthum (assembly GCA_024138025.1). Lineage (NCBI taxonomy): Eukaryota > Viridiplantae > Streptophyta > Magnoliopsida > Myrtales > Combretaceae > Combretum > Combretum micranthum. The sequence goes on from JAMXBD010002583.1 coordinate 114,459, forward strand.
ATATAGCTTTGGCATAAACGGCTTGGTCGCATGAGTGAGATAGGACTTCAAATACTTATCAAGATGCAACTTTTGCTTGATGAGAAAAGGACACCTCTAAAAACCTCTACAAACTATCTTACTAATAAACAATATAGAGTTGCATTTTATAAAAATCCATTTGTCTTGAAATCTCATATACTTAGCTTAGGCCATACTGATGTGTTATATGAAAGATAGGTCAGTAAGTAGTGTTTTTATTTTATACTATTTATTGATGATCACTCTAGAAAGTTGTTGACCTTTGGTTTGAAATCTAAAGATCAAGTTTTGAATGTGTTTGAGCATATTTATTTTAGAGTTGAGAGAGAAATAAGAAAACAATGAAAATGTGTCTGAGTAGATAATAGCGGTGAATACATAGGTCTTTTGAAGAATATTGTAGTCTATGGAATTAAGCTTGAGAAGACAGTTTCGAAGGCCCCTTAGCAAAACAACATTTTTTAATTAATTTGCATTAACATGAGAACTTTTGGCATATTCACTTGAAATGAATCATTCCCTACTCATTCCATGGAAAGTTACTATTATGTTGTTTAACTACATTTTAAACATCAAGTAGCAATTACTCATGAATTTTTGTTAATAGCAATTCATATCTCATTCCTATGAATTGATATTCAATGCTTCATTTTATCATTTTTACATAATTACCCATATCTTGAAAATTACTGATAGCTAGACTTATTTTACAATGCAATATATATCTTACTTTGTAGCAGTGGTATAATAGATATTTACTCTTATTCCAGTATATTTTCTTTATGTTGACTAAATATAACAATAATCATGTAACAATTATTGTACCTTTATAACATTCTCATTCAATATCGATTCAATTTCCCTTTTATTCTATACAGTGAAGTAAATGAATCATTTTTGACATTTTGATTATTATATTTATATAGTGGTAATTCCAAAAGCCTTCATGTTATTTTGTCCACACAATTATCATAGTTGTAGTGTTGAAACCTAGGTTATAAGATATTATAAAAAATCATATGCAAGTCCTTTATACCTTTAACCAATAATAGAAAGTGAAGAAAGTTAGAGTCACCTATTTATAGTGAACAAAGAAATACTTCTATATCATTAACACTCCAAATGAAATAATTAATAAAATTTATATACTAATAAAATTGTGATATGCGAGTAAAGTTGTGCAACTCAAGAGGATTATCTAAGTAAACCTATTTAAGTCTATAAACAAAAAAGTGATTTGGGATGAAAATTTCAATCTACTTCACTATGTCTTCTGTTTTGGTGTGACTGCATAACTCTTTGCTAAAGCAGGCCAACCCACTTGCTAAAGTTGGGCAAATGGGCCGAGCTGATGTGAGTTAGCCTGTTTTGGCTCGCGAGTTAAACAGGCTAAATTAACTTTATTTTTTATCTTAATTTGTGCAGAAATTAGAATATTTAAGTATTTTAGCGTTATATATATTAACAATTAATTTCATTATTATTTTGAGTACTTATATATAATAAATTTTTTAAAATAATTTATTAGATATCATGTTATGTTTAAACCAATAAATATATATTTTAGAAAATGTTATAATGTATTTGGTCTGTGCATATTAATAACATATTATTAATATGTATATATATTCTAATTTGAAATTTTGGTATATCCTTAAGCTTTTTTTTTTCTTTTCTTTTCTTAAATTTAGCTTACAGGTTGGGAAGGCTTGTTACAAGCTTGCCCACTTTGACTTATGAGGGTTGGCTCGTGGGCTATGACTTATTCGCCCAACTCTATTACTTGCAGGTTAGGCTAGTCAGCAAACCTAGAAAATCTTTTTCTGTTTAATATGAGCAAAGCCACCATGGAAATTACAAAACAAAAGACAAAAGGTAGTAATAATAAATAACTATATATAAGCATTATATTGAAACAAAAAGAAACTAAATTAAACTAAATTAAAACAATAAGAAATTAAATCATTAATAATAAATAATAATTTTATTATCTTAATAATATATGATCTTTTAATCTTAATCCTTTTTTATCGGATTTATAAATAATTTCTTAAAAGTTTAATTAAAAATGACATTTACATTTACTATGAATGCATGATAGTATCAAAATTTTGCAAAAATAAAAAATAAAAAATCTTAGCTAGTTGGTGAGTTAGCCCACATAAACCACTCATGTATAGCTCGCAAAAATCACTTATCCCAAGTAGAGTAGGACGAGCAAAAATTTTCGACCCATTTTGTAATATGAGTCAATGTAGACCGACCTATATAACCTACATGCTAAAGTAGAGTAGAGTAGGATGATCAACTTAACTGGCATGTATAGCTCTATATGTGAGTAGTTTTTTAAATACTATCTTTTAGTCGTCATCTTCATTAAAATAATATTAATACTTAATCATCCACTAATGGAATCACATAGTGTCACCCCCTGAATTGATCCAAGGCATGTCCAGTCCACCACGCATAACGCTTAGGCGTTATACGTTAAGGGTAACCTAGTCTACAGTTTATTGTGATCATTGCTAAACAAATTTTAGATTCTCAAATCATTGAATTAGTTTATGAAAACAATTGAAAATTTTTGCAGCGGAAAATAAATTTTTCAAAACACTTTCCGACTAAATTACTTCAGGGAGTAGATCAATGTGTACATAAGATCCATATCATCAAATATTTCAAACAAAGAGTATCAAGTAACTCAAGTAAAAATCATGGATTCGTAGATAGGCTCTCATCAAAACATAAGTTTGATAGTGAAATTTATAAAATAGAAATAAGATAATAATCCAGCAGGTCTTAATCACTTAATTCATCGAGAAACTCCTCAAAATCCATACCGTACCCAATATAATCATAGGTATCATCATCACCGTAATCATCAGCACCTGAAAAAGAGAGGAATGAGCCGAAGCCCAATACAACAGCAACACAAGCATACACGAGATGGGCATACATGCTTATTCTAAATGCAATGCAATAACCAATAGTTTATATCTTTAAATTAAAGTGCAACAAACAATAGTGGAGCACTCACACTCCGACAACACGTGGGGACCTGGGGTTCTAAGTAGCAGCAACTGCTCAGGAGGTTGATTAGGCAGCTTGAATACCTATATCTTCTACCTCTCTACAAGTAATAGCCTCGTCTGAGGGTCACAACCGTTACGCATCTCTATCAATCACGGTCCATAATATAGTGTAGCTCAACCGGTCCCATAAATGTGAAACATACTACATTACTTCTCTTCGATCCAGGTAGACGTTATCTTGCTATCGTTCCCCCCATCAACTACCCGCCGAGCCACCCATGATGGCCTAAGCGCCTAACTACCTTGCTAACACCGCCTAGCAAGGTTGCTGCCTTATGGGCTAGGTTTCAAAAAAGGCCACACACAAGCAACAAGCAATTATTAAGGTCGTCTTTAAGTATTAGTTCATTTAGCATGCCTACCCTAGCACGCAACACACAAGTCACTGCGTACCTGGTATAAAATCTATGCTCTGAACAATCAGAAGATAGACCGGAAGATAAAGCATAATGCAGACTCTTAATAAATATCTGCTTCAAAGATTAATTCATATAAGCATTTGAATCAATTATCATCTTATATCAAAATCGTATTAACTACTTAATTTTCTAGCAAATATACATTTGAAACAACATACTCCTCTTATTATTCATGGTCTATCATATTACAATCATCTCTAAGTCAATTATCAGTTAATTTGATCATATAAGAGTTTGCTATTTAGGTCAGCAGCTAGTCTTGGAAGAGTTTACAAAGCCAATATTGGTTAATAAATCTATATTAGTTTAATTTAGCCAAGTTGAATAGAATTAATCAATCAAGTTTATGCTATATCCAACTTAGTCTACTAAACCCATTTTATAATAATTAGGTCCTTAAAATGGTAATTTTCAACAACATGTCCTATGTTAAATTTAATAAACTTTTATTTAGTATAATAACTCATTTAAAATATAATTATTTTATTTATATCATTTATAATATATTTTATCTAAATATGTTTTGGAATTTAAACTAGTTTCCTATTATGTTTATATTATGTTAATATACCACATTTATTCCTATAAATTCCTATAATCAAAATAATTAATTATGTATCTTAAAATTTGTATTTTAATATTTGAACACATTATTTATATTTATTTTATATTTATTTGATTAGAAATAATTTACCTTAAATTCCAATACTTCATTTCCTATAGAAAACTAGTGTGTACTCTAACTTTAATAATTTGATTCACTATCTTAAACTCAGGTTCTTTAGCTCAAATTTTTACGTAAACTTCCTAACACATATATTTATATGTTTATAAGGTCATTTGGCCTAAATTAATTAGTTAATTATGTTTTTAATTTTAATTGATTCAAAACTATCCAGAACAGGGCATAGGCAGCGACGACCGATTGGTTCAATCAATTTCGACCATTAACCCGATTGGTACTTGTCCGTTTCTTTACACCAAATTAAAGTAGACTTCTTGAGCTTTCAAGCTGTTAAATTTTGACTGAAAAAAAAAGAAGAAAAAGTCACCGGTTCGGCCATATAAATTCACGCCACCGCTGCTGGTCAAAATACTGTTTTGCTATTTTGTAATTTAATTTTTAAAAATAGTAAATGTATTTCAAACTTCACGAAAATTTACAGTTTGTATATAGACATGTTAAACTACCACTTTTATAAATTTCATCCAAAAATAAATTCACTTAATATTTTATTTAAATTTGATAATCCAAGCTGTCCCTATTTAATATATATGCATATAAATGGATCTTTAAGCATATTGAATTTACCTAAAACATGTTTATTCTATATTATTTCATCTAGTCACATAGATTTATATTTTACAATCAAAATTACAAATCACATCTTAAATCATCACAATCAACACAACATACCCAATTCCAACATATATCAAGACACCTATACATGCTTATCTCGGTTTTTAAGTATACATATAGTAATCTATACTTGAATCTAAGTTATCATTTAGTAATTTACATGAATATATGTGTCATCAACATAATGAAATATACTAATTACAATTACTTACTTGGATTAGAAAATTAACCAAATAGTTGCCTCCGGCTCCACTACCACTTCTATCACTCAAGGATTGATGGAACTTCTTCAAGCTTATTTTTCCTAACTTCAACCTTATTTCTAGTCTTTAATTTCACCTAAGAAATTGATTGGAATATAGCTTAGATTAATGGAATATAAGAGGATTTTAAGAGGCATAAGCTTGAGTAATACTTTACCTTATGGGTGTTGATGTTGAAGAGGACTTTGTTGTGTATTTTTGGAGTGTTTTTGAGGGACTTTTTAAAAGTGAATTGGGGAGATAATTGCTACAAAAATTTCATGTAAAATGGGTGAGGTTACTTCCTAAGGTGGGTTTTTATAGTATTTATAGATTTATGCAGAATTTCTAGGGTTTAGGGGCATGTAGGTACTTTAGCTTAATTAATGGAGGGTGTTTTGGTCTTTTTCCTAAGTGTAGAAACTTTAAGAATTGGTTAAGGTCATTTTGATCATTTTACATGTTGGATATTTCTAGACATTAGGTTTTTATTGGATGTGTGTGTGTGTATGATAATTTCATATTCTCATGGCTTAATGGGCTTGATCTCTCAAGCTTATGGGCTTGGTTTTGTTGCCAATGGGTTTAGGGTTTTGGATGAGAATTAGGGTTTTAGGTCATGGGCTTTTAGATATGTAGAATGGAAATTGGGAAAGAAGAAAGATTATTAGCTAATTGGATTTAGAAATTAGGTTTAGAAATATTAATTGAAGAAAACTTGATATCATATTTGAATTTAGAATTTTAGGGCTTTAGAAATTTGATATTTAAAAGGAATTATTTAGTTTTAAATTTCTAAGATTTATGGTGTTAGAATTTTGGCTCAAATAACTAAACTGACGATTTAGGGTTTACACAATTGGACTTGACAAATGGAATTTAATTTAATAATTAGAAGGTATTAAATAATTTCGAATTTGTTGAAATAGATGATTAAAGTAGTTTAATAGATTAAATCAAGCATTTAAGGTATTGAAATCTCTATTTTCAATTAGATTCATTTTCTAATTTAATTAAGTTAAACTATCTAATAATATCCTATAGTTTACAAAACTCCACTAACTAAATCATTTAAAATCAATTTATAAACTAAATTTAAGTTAAGATTCAAAATCATTTATATTTTTATACTAACCATTTAATAATATCTAATTAATTCAAATAGGATTTTGGATATTTCATACAGTGCGTTATATCAATAAACTTTTTTCCTCTCCAAGAGAGGCATATATTTATGATAATTTAGCTTAATACAATCTATCTAAGAGACTCGAGGAAAAAGTAGGACCCACGTGTAAGTTCGGATCATGTGAGGTTGTGCAGGGACATCACCAGTTGCTTCTTGCTTGCAGGTGCAACTCTATTTGTCACTGTTATGTAACCCCAAAAGTCGCAGCAATTAATGCCTTAACATGCCTTTTCCATTATTCTATCTATGCTCTACCGACACTTCTTTTCTCCTAAATTAAATTATCCCATAACGAACATCCTGGGAAAAAAAAAAATAAAAAAACATAAACTTGAGGTGTGAGGTATTGTAATAAGGAAAAAGAAAAAAAAGAAAAGAAAAGAAAATCCTCACAGGCTGGCAGGCTGAAGAATCCATTGGTTGACCCATTAGAATAGTCGAAACCACGACGAGGAATAATCAACACCTATGGCTTTATGCCTACACAATTTCCTTTATTTACATATAATTTGCTTAACATATATCTATTACTTGCCTGCTTTTTTTTTTTTTTTTTTTTCATTTCACACAAAGCATCTTGACCTAATTATCAATCCGGAGTCAGGACTTAATTTGTAATAAAAGTTCTCGTTATTCGTTTGGATTATGGCATTTAGTTTTAGATTAGAGCATTCTATGCCAATTAAACTAACTCTTCATTATCTAATATATTTTTCTTTCTTGATAATGGACCTAATTTTGCCAACACATTTTAAAATCAACAAAGGGGGAATCGAAATTGTCAACTAAAAACGAAGGTTGGCAGATTTTATGGAATTATATCAAACAGAATTAGTTAAGGAAGCAACAGGATCTTGATACAAATATAAAATAGAGAATCAAGAATAAAGATAATGAGTAGAATTAAAGTGCCTAAGCCCATCTTCAGGTAAACTGATCAATCCTTTGAGTTTACTTCTTTACAAATGCTAATGATGACATTAAATTAAATTTGATAATCAACACGAATATCTTGATGACCAAGATCACTAAGATTAGATGAAAATAATTAAGATTAAAAGATATTAAATGATCAATTATTGATTTTAACTAAAACCCATCAAAGTGTGGATTTTTTATTTATTTGATGATCTGGTATAGTCACTTACTCCCCATAGAATAATTCTACTTTTTGTTTCAGGCCATTTCATAAATAAAGCCCTATTTTTTTCTATATTAAAGTTTCAAACAGTCTAAATCATCTGGCAAAACGTCTTTCCCACCAACAACTTACAATAAATAGATAACAAAATCTAAAGAAAGGGAGACACAAAGCCTAATTTAGGATTAGTAATAGTTGGAGATGCTCCAAAATGAGCATTAATTGCATCCTCTTTAAAGTAAAGTTGAAACTAAGAAAAACCCATGTCATTCTCCTGATTTCTTCATGGCTACTCTACTAAACTAAACCTACAGATAATCCAAAAAAGTTGGTTTTATTTCATCTAATTTTTAATATTTCAGAAGGAATCTTAAATATTACGACATTTACAAAGGTACAAGACTAATCATGACTAAACTGATAAAGTATACGTTAGTGGGGTTAATCTAATGACTCCTAATGAACAAATAATTATTCTCTAGATGCAATATTGATTAAATTCAACAATATCATGTTGCCACCGAAATAAAAAAAAAAAAGGGTTCAGAAGAAAGTATATATATTACAATTTTATTTAACAAAGATGAAAAAAATCCATGATTAATCCACCTAAAATAGCTCTTTTGCTATACAGAGTTTTAGATACAATTATCATACAACATCCGAGGGGATCATTCACCACAAACCCAAAATTAAGCCCAAAAGAGAAAAAAGGGAAATAAAAAATCGGGTGGATTTCCTTAGCCCTTATTTTTGAACATATCTTCCATTTAATTATCCACCTCACTAATCTAATTACTTCTCTTCTTATAAACTTTGTAGTATATCACAAATTCGGTATTCATCGATCGATACCGCCAGTATGGTATACTAAAATTTTTGGAACCTATACTTGGTCGAGATTAAGATTTTTTCTATATACTTCTTCTTATTTCTGATCCAATTTAATCCAATGCAAAAGGAGTCTGCAAGAGATCATAAGGAGCCCATAAAGCATCCAAAGGGCATGGTCTATTGGCATCAAGCCTAGCCCATGGCTTACCTTTCCACTCCAATGCAGTAAACTAACCGGTCCCGGGTGCAAATCCCGACATAATCCTCGGAAATTATCACCACCTAGTCCGTGCTGGTTCCACCTATGGTCGACCGGTGCAATCCTACCAGCAAAAACCAACAAAAATGGCGGCAGAGAACCCAGTTCGTATATTCTCGTCCTCTTTTGCAATTCCATCCATTCTTCGATCTTGGTCGTGTGGTCTCCGGCTCTCCACCGGTCCAGATCGATTACCATCACACCCGTGTTGAAATAACACGCCTTTCGGTTCGCAAACGTTAAGGACAGTGATGGTTGGACCAAAAGTCGGGGTAAAATAGGAAGTGAAATTTGCGTTGCAGTATTCCGGTGCTGCAAGTACTAGGTCTTCCCCTAGTGGTGTTGCCGCCAGCTTGGCAATGTCATCGACCAGTACGAGGTCGGAGTCGAGGTACACTACTCTACGGACGCATAGTGGGAGTATGTTGGCTAAGTAGCTGCGCGCGTAGTTTAACGGGCAGTCCAACGCGATGCGGATCGAGGTGGATATGAGGCCCGACACGGATGAGTCCTCGAATACGTACACTTGGAAGTGGAGGTAGGGGAAGGACGCCGAGATCGTGGCGCGTAAGTGTGACGCGTTGGCGGATGCCGAGGCGACGAAATGGAACACTACGTTTTGAGGACACGTGGAGTGTTGGAGGACGGAGAGAATCGCTGCCATTGAACCGCGGATGTACACCGTGTCAAGCGTCATCGCCACATGTACGGCGGTCTCAGAACATATAATGTTGTCCTCATCGTTGTTGGTGTTGTCATTATTACTGCTACTGCTACTGCTGCTATTACTATCATCATCGTCCTCAATGTTGTTATTGTTGTTGGTTTCATTGTCCTCGCTAGAAGTTGTATCTAATAGGGAAGGACAATCCGGGGAATTGTAAAATTCCGGGGCTTCTTTGAATTTTTGTTGGTTTTTACTGGTGTTTGCATCGATGGTGGAGGCGGCGGCGGAAGCAGAAGCTACGATGGTGGTCGTGGTGGTAAGGGTGGTTGTGTAAAATATTAACGCAGAAGTGAAGAGGAGGAATAAAAGATGTGGACGTTTAGGTGTAGGCATAGCGAGGGTTTGCCTAGATTTGGAAATGGTAAGGTGGGATTTGTGTTTGTGTTGGGTGGGAGCTTTTTATGTGTTTGTAATAAAAACAAGGCGAGAGAATTTTTATTTAAATTGAGGTTTGAAAATTGGTACACGGTTTTGGGATTAAAAAAATGTGGGAAATAGCTGGATGGCTGGCCAAAGATATAGTAGCTTGGTCAAGAACTGTCCAAGAGGACGTACATCAGTTCATTTTAATTTTTTTTTTCCTTCTTTTGGATTGTTCGATTTGTAACCTTCTGGTTTGTGATTATAATGAATAGGATTATCAAGTTTCTTATAACACTTTTTTATGTTTTTGATTATAATGTCTTTTTTTTTATTTTTTTAATAAATTGTTTATAAAAAAGATAGATATAGATAAAAAAAAATTGACAGTTTTCATGAAAATGATCAAATAGATTAAAATATAATATATATATACACAAATCAAACATATTTATACATATCATTTTGATATAAATAAAGATAAAAATAAGCTATCCGAACATGGCATAAACCATATAACCAGATTCATGTAAGAAGTAAAACCATCCGAAGTCACAATCATGGAAGTTAAGAATTTGATCCTTGTTCTATCACGTATAGCGACTTTTCTTTCAAAAGAAAATAAAGGAAATTAAGTGACGGTGCTTTTTTTTATTATGGGACATACTTTTTTATTATTAAAAAAAAGTTTAATGTCCTTAAGAAATGAAAAGAAAAGAAAAAACATAACAATTTTTTATATACTATTAACAATGACATGCTATACATGTTATCTATTAGTTGTCATAGATTGATAAAAATTTAACGCATGGTAACTTATTTCTTTTTAACAATTGTTATAAGTTTTCTTATACAGTAGTTTATTTTTTGAATTCTAAATAACTCCTAGTCACTAGTTAACATTAAACATCAATATTGTTAAATCATGTTTGGACTTTAGAGTTTTACTTGAACATATTAGAAGGTCAATGATCAATAAATTAAATTTGATTAAATCAATATTGAACTGGTCCTCTCATAAAACGAATAGATTCATTTGGATTGATCAGGTCAGCAATACTGTTTAAAATATTATATACGTATCATTTCCAATGAATTTTCATTTTTTCCTCTCTCTTTTTATGTGAGAAACATGACATATGCATGGAAAATTGGAAATTAGTAAAAATTTGGTTTTAGTAGTACAAAAATTCTCGAGAAAAGAAGATTACTGTTGGTCACTTGTTTATCAAGAGGGGTGAAAAAAAAAGAACACATGGGGTATAAAGTACCTTCACTCTTGTCAATCAATGACGAACTTTTAAAAGGTTAACTTTTTGCTTGTGTTTGCCCAAAAAAAAAAAAAAACTAAAAGCTTTTTGCATGTAAGCTATTAGGTGTATAACCTCTTTTGTTCCGTTCAAATTTGAAGGTCAAGCACTAAAGCAAACAATCCGCGTTGCCAGAGGGCCATCCAAGGAAAAAGCAATTTGATTGTGTTTTAGCTTTAACTTTATTGCCTTTTGTTAAGGATGATTATTGCATTAAGACTTTCAGAATTATTATTTTTATGGGCCGAACCTAAAATAAGAAAAATTCAAGTTTGATTTTTAACTCTTTAATATTTGTTTTTTTTTTTTTAAATTTTGCCTCCACAAAACTGCATTTAGCTCACTTATCAATAGGGATATACAGATTTACATATATCATAGAGATATTTAACATTTGTCTTGGAAGATAATTGAATAAATGAAAAGAGAGAGAGAGAGAGAGAGAGAGATAAAGAAAAATCTTACTTCCCAAGTTTAGGGAATGTGTTGATTTAGGGCCATGCCCGACAATAATTTCTTATTTTAATTATACTAAAGATTAAAATGCCTATTCAGTATTTTATATATTTTCAGTGATATATAATCTTAGTTATTACTATCCCATTAACCATAATCATTTACCAGCCCTCCATTCAAAAATCAAATTCCTCAATTATGTTTGGTCAAAAAAAAAAAAATTATGGATGCTACATAATACAGGTATAAATATATAACATATAAAATTATAAATACCAATAAAATTTTATTATATATAATATATGCAAATCATAAGTCCTAATGGGTAAAAAAATTATTTTTGTAATAATATAACCTTCTAATTTAAGTAGCCAAAGACATAATCATTAACATAATAAAGTGATTAGTAGTCCATTTTTTAATCAAGAATCTATATGATATGATTATGATGGATTTAAAAACTTTTCTTTTATGTTTTTCACAAAGTATTGCGGATGCATACACATGTAATATAAAATTAAAACACACACACACACACCGACACACATATATAATTCGGAGATGGTTGTTGAAAGGATGAAATCAAAACCAGAATTTACTTAACTCTCTCTTTACCGTCTGTTTGGGATAAAGGTAGCGAAATATCAAAGCATTCATATTACATGGATTTACCTGATGCCGGAGGGGTCCCTCAGGGTTTGCCTTCTCTTACATTCTCTCTCTAAAACCCTGTCGTAATAACCTCGTTGGAAGAACTATCTCAATCTTGCGAGGTGTTAAATTGTAATCAAGTGGGACCTCCTAGTTCGTAAGTTTCAATTTTCAATTTTTTCCTTGCGTGTTGCGTCTCTTTGGCAGCAAGCATGCTGAACCATCATACATTTACGTGCCACCTTCCCGTATGTCCGTTTTCGACCATCAATTAAGAAAATTTTCTTTAGGGCCTGCTCGGTCCTTCCCAGGTACAATATGGTCCTTGTAAAACACATGAAGATCACATGATATCGGTGTGATTAGAAGATAGAACTAATAAATGGAAAAAAGAGGTCCATATATATATTAGCTTACCTAATTATACTCATAATTATAATTTTATCCTTCTATTTATATAGACTGCAAAATGTCAATAAATTAAAAAATAAAACTCTACCTTATGTCCCTCATTTTGTCGTATTTTAACTATTGGCTGATAGTAGCTATAGAATTTAAGCATTAATTTGTGATTAAAACAATGATAAAAAAGATAACAAATAAAAAAATAAAATGATAAAAAATGGGCTTGAAAATTTTGTTCAAACCCTAATCACTCCTTGGTCAACTCCCCAGCGACAATCAAAAACCTTATACACTAATAAAGATGGACAAGAAATTTAATAAAATTGATAGAAAATTTAGATTTGTAAAATTTAGAAAATTTTTGTGAATTTACAATCAAACCTTGTGCATTATACTATAACAACATTATACATTTCTAAAGATGTCCAAGTCTACAAATAGTAACTCAATACTATAATTGGTTTTGTGATATTTCTTAAATATAAGGTTGTAGAACTCTAATCATTGATGTGACTTTTTGTGTAATAGTTTCAAGCTATTAGAACTCTAAAGTTAAGTGTACTCAATGGGATGCACTCCCATGATTGATGGCCTTCTAAGAAGCAGTTAACACTCAGGATAAAATCGTGTGCCGTTTCGCTAAAGCATATAATACATCAGTAGGCAAGGTTCCTAGTGATTACATGGGATACAAAGCTAGGTTCATCAGTCAGAAGTGGGAAAGCCACATACTATATAAGATAAAGTACCTTAGAGTGAATATACCTCTTAAACCTATATGAAGCACCTCTAGTGTCCTCCTTATCCAGTATGTTTCTAAACCTATGTAACGAAATTGATGAGGATAACATTTATATAAATTGGAGAAAATGTGATATTCCTTAAATATAATATTTTGAAACTTTAATCATCAAAATATCTTTTAGTGTAATAACTTGAAGTTCATCCGAACTTTAAAGTTAAGTGTGCCTAATTGACATTCCCAAGATGAGTAACCTTCCTAGAAGCAACTGTCATCAACAGGAACAGGCATAGAATTGTCATATAGGGGGGACCAACTTTTCTTTTTTTCTTTTTTTAAGTCCGTGTTGGATTCATCCATGTTATAAAGTCGTTTCTTTTTGTAATTATACTATATATCATGAGATATTATTTATTGATTTATTAGTTTGAAATGTAATAAAATGAAAAAAAAAAAAGAGAAAACATAACTCACAAAAAATAATTAATAAATTTCTTATTATAAGAATTATTTTTTTCATGGATGTTACGAAAAACACTAGAATACTACATAGAAAGTTGTATAAGAAAGTCCATGATAATTATCTATATTTTATAAGATTTCTTTTCTTGAAAGGAAAATGAATGAAGGATCAAAATTCCTCCAAATTGATCATTTGAGTGATTTGTCTCCATACTAGTAATGTTGCTTTCATTAAAAATGTAAAAAGTAAGATACATGAAATATTATAAAATACATTATATATGTGATAAAAATTATAGGAAACTTGTAAAAATTAAAAAAAAAAAAGTGATTTGATAAAGTGTTTGAAAAATTGCTTCAATAATGTATGAGATATTTCATTACTAATAGTTTAAAGTACCAACTAATTCAACATTGAAAAAATTTCGAGGATCAAGGCCTGTTAGCTTCTCATAAATTGATCCATAATATTTAACAATATCTAGCAAATTATAAGTGATTTATAATACAATAAATTATCTAGATAACATTTCGTTTTTATTTTAGTGAATTACTAATTAGTTTTTATAAAAAAGGTATTTACATCTATATCTATTACAAACTAGAAGAAACAATGTAAAATAAATGAAACATATTAAAAACTTGAACTATCATAAGAAAATAAAAATTAAATAAATGCTTCTTAATACAAAATAAAAATTAGAAACAATTGTTGCTCAATAAAGACAAGAGTGACAAATATGGACCAAAGGAAAAAAAAAAAAAAAAAAAAAAGGTGGCGAAAGTGAAATGCAGCCATAAGGATTCGATCAAGTGACATGGGACATCCGAAAGCAAGGCCTTACCAGACCGCTGTATGATCAATGGAGGCTAGCGACAAATATGGAAAAAACGAAAAAAAAAAAGTGATGAAAGTGAAATACAGCCGCAAGGAGTCAATCCAGTAACATGGGACATCCGAAAGGAAAGCCTTACCACTACGCCGCATGATGACAGGGAGCTTTGGCTCTTTAATATTATTTTACTCTATGATTGTTTCTCTCCATTATATTATCAACACCATACATAAAATTCGTAAAGGACTGACCCTTCATAGGTCTGCATAACTCGATGGATGGACTTCAAAATGATTATAGATTTATAAATTTTAAATCACTCTATAAAAAATTAACAATTAAAAATCATATTACAGTCCTATTTTTTAATAACAATTACAACAAAATCTTACTCATTCATGTAGTAAATAAGTACCTTACATCTAGAAATCACCTAGGCAGTACAATTTATGATCTAAAATTGTAAACCAAGACTCTTTGCATCTCAAGTTAACCTTTTTGGACACGTGTTAAAAAATATTTAACATATAATTCGAACCTATCATATTTTATATAATATGTACGGAAAATTTTATGATCTCGTAATTAATTTTGATGGAACCGATTTCATCATCATCCAATGGCTCATATTATATCCAACATAATTAAATTATTAAAATAATTAATATTATATTTATTATTTATTTTAACGATTAGATTAATGATGAAACGATCCTGAGGGGATCATTGAAGCTCCTAATATGTATAATTATATAATGGTTACTGACAGCCACGAAAGTGGGGACCGATTGAAACCTCCATTGCATTAAGTTCGAAAAAAAAAAAAAAAAAAAAAAAAGAAAAGCCTCCATTTCATAGTTCTTAAAAGTTAAGATTTTTAAAGTCGAGACAAAAACGTCATTAACTCAAAAAACTTTAAACACGTAATTAAATGCTCGTTCGACTCATTTACTCAAAATTTCAAATTAATTCATTTTTTTCCCCAAAAAACAAATCCAAAAACCTCTTTTAAATGCTGCCTGTATCATTTCCACCTCTTTGTAAGTGTAATTTTGCACTTATTACTATTCCACGACTTCTTTATATCCATTTAATTTTTTAAACACTGTCCTCCGGAATATTCTTATATAACCATATATTTAAAATTAAAAAAGGAAAAAAGAAAAAAAAAAAACATAAAGAGAGAACGTCGCAGTTGGATATGGTCCAGTTTCTTCTGTTCAAATGGGAATTGTGGATATGCCCATTCCCTAATTTGTATCCGCAAATGGCACCGTCAAGGATAAATATACGTCATACCAGTAACAAAGTTTTGGCTTTTCAGTCGACGACATCACTCGCTCTTTTTTGCCAATATACACCTCTGCTGTGCCTACAAAGTTTTATTTGTCTAGATTTTATGGCACAACGTATATATAACAAGATACAGATTCAAAAAAAGAACAGATTGTCAAATATTATTTAAAAGACGGAGGGAAAAAGATATAATGCTATATGGTAATGAAACTGAGCAACAGTGATATTGCAAAATTCTTGCATGAATCATTATTCACAATACATCCATATATATTATATATGTAGGAATAATATGAAAAATGATACTTCAATTTTGGAAAAGATATACGATTAGGTACATGACTTTAAAATTGTTTAACATAATACCTAAATTTTAAAATTAATCAATTGGTACCTAAAAAAATTTCAAAATGGATCAATTTAGTACCTGAAAAAACTTAACAAATGTATTGTTAGTGTGGCTAATTTTTTTTTTTTCAAATATTAAATTGATTAATTTCAAAGTTCAGATATCTAATTGCATATTTTGTCAAAGTTCATATATCATTCATGGCACTAACCTTATTATATATCTTGTGAGCTATCTCTTAAATCATGCAATATGATTAGTTCACCTTATATTTCTATTTAAATAGGAATATATATCTTTTCTTTCTCCAAATCTTCAAATCTAAAATTAATTCATCGAAGAAATACTTTTTCTTAAATAGGGTGAACATAAGCCCATTTAAATACAATATGTACAAAGTATATACAACAAAAAACAATTCTTGTTACATAAATTTTAAGTGAATTACATCAATACTGTAACGCCCTAAAATAATGACATTATAACTCATCACGTGTCCTTCTTTTTTAAGAACATGCCAAGACTAAAATTCTAAACCACAAGTATACAGAATATAAAATTTCATAAACTCTCATAAAGGATACATGTTTAAGTTATATCATAAACGATTCTTTAAAAGAAAAAACACTTTGTTGGCATAAACCAGAGCCAACATATCTAATAGTCCAAAAACTCAAATAGCACTTATAACAATATCAAAGTTTATAAAAGGAAAATTTGCAAAACTTCATATAATCTTCCAAGTCTATCTTTAAGGTCTATAACATCTTAAATATCAGCAGGATAGTCTATTCCACTAGCGTCTTCCCCTTCATTCACATAAATATCATATCCTAATATGTCAAACATAATTGGATCCTTACCTACTCCTGAAAATAATAAAAGAATTAGCGAAAACCACCCAGTACGTCATACCACATACAAAATGCAAATGCCACACAACATATATATATTTTCATGCAACTAATCCTAATGCAACCAACACAGTTGATTATATTTAATTAA
Source organism: Combretum micranthum (assembly GCA_024138025.1). Classification (NCBI taxonomy): domain Eukaryota; kingdom Viridiplantae; phylum Streptophyta; class Magnoliopsida; order Myrtales; family Combretaceae; genus Combretum; species Combretum micranthum. The sequence goes on from JAMXBD010002583.1 coordinate 131,615, forward strand.
TCAGCAAATAACACAGTTTAGAACTATAGTATTCTAGTTCCAAACCTAGAGTATCTCATGACTAATGGAAAACAATCAATATATAAAATAAGTAATTATACATATATTGGTGTTGGAGAATCATCCACATACCATGACCTTTGCCAAAGCCTAATCTACCAGAATCATTTCTATGCATGAGTCCACTTGAGACAATCTCACACATAGATCATTAGAGTGCTTCGTTAGTATCACACTCTACGTGGTCTTTATTAACCAAAGCCAAACACAAGCAACAAAACAATTTTATATGTTATATAAATTTAATTAATTTGATATCTAATCCTACATATATACAAAAACATATCTAAACCTACAAGCATAAATAACAAACAAGATAAGATCATACATATATCAAATTCCAGGAATAGTACTCTAAATCACCCAAATCTATTTTTATAACACAACTCCTAATTCAACCGAACCTGATAACATGAACAGATAAAATTCAAAACACATCTCATTGGATAAACCTAATTCCATTTATATCTAAAACCTACATTTAACATAAATATCAAATCTATACCTTTTTCCTTAATCACAACTCCAAAATCTTTGAATTCAACAAATCTCCTCAACCACTTCTCCAAATCCTAGAATTTCATTCAACACCATATATACAGAAATCAACAACTACCATTGTTATAAAATCATAAAGATTAAAACTTTAAAATACTTACCTAAATTCAATTCTAAATCCTTGTAACACCAAAACCAGATCTACAGATAATCAGAGTTTTCTCCAATCTCTCTTCAAACAACAGAAAATTCTAAGGAACTATAAAATTGTATATCTTAAAGGAAAAATGGTTATTCAATTACCTGATCTGATCCTCAATCTTCCTTGAAACATCTACTCTTCAGATCTCCATGAAAATTTGAACCGTTTCTCCAATTCTTCTTCAAAACAATATATAAAACCCTAAGAACTTTGATAAATCTATGAAACTAGAACAAATTTAATGATTCCATTACCTGAATTTTGAATATCGACTTCTCTTGACGGCTAGGAACACTTTAGAGGATCCAGGGTTTTGTTGGAGTAGAGAACAAATGAGATAACATATAGAAAAAATCGTGCCTTTTCATCTCCTTTGCAACACATACGCTGACAGTTTCTAAAACGTACGTCAGCAGTGTAACTTGAAGGCCAGCGGCATAAACAATAAAGCTGGCGGCATAGAGGCAATGTAGAGCTCTCAGATCATTTGTCTTTACGAGTACGCCTAGGGATGCAAACGGGGTAGGTCATTATAAGGTACCCGACCGCCCAACCCACTAAAAACCATATAAAGTCAAACCCTATAGGGTTTTGGGATTTTAAAAAAACCCGATAATTATCTGGTCGGGTTTTGGGTTTATTATGTATCCCATTGGGAAAACCCGACCCGGCATAAATTCAAAATTTTAAAAAATTAAAAATATTAAGTTATTAAAGCAAGGATCCCATTTATATTCTATATATGTGAAAGTAAGTGGAAATGACGTGTTTGCATCATTTTATATGATATTATTATCTAAAATTCATTCTTTCAATATAAGTGTTTATATCATTAATAACTTAAAACAAAATTCTTTCTTTTGCTTTCTTTTTTTTAAGAAAAAAATTGAAAATCTTGGAGTCGGGTTGGGTCAGGTTATGGGTTCCCTAAAACCCTATCGGGTCGGGTTTTGGGAATAATAAAAAAAAAACGTAGGATTTTTCTTGGGTTTTAGGACACCCATTAAGACTCGGGTCGAGTTCAGGTTTCAAAAGACCTATCCCAAACCCGCTCCTGTTGCATCCCTAAGTACACCGACACCTATGCCAGCGGCATAAATCTCAGATTTGGCGTTGTACACGATACTAAGCATTTTTTTTACAAAACAACACTATTTCAACACTACCAAAGCCACAACAACGTACACCGAAGGCGTTGAGCCAGTGTTCTATATGAAAATTTTCATTTTCTATCACTATAATTAGATTTTTGTCCATATTAACCTTATAATATTATCTCATTGGACACTTTTGTCTTTCTTTATACATTATTCATTTGTAAATTACAAATACAATATTGAAAGTCGGTAATAGTAAAAACTTAGATTACACTTTTATATCTGACGGAGGTCATAGACCCAACATTTGCAACAATAATATGATAGGACCTGCAGACCTGTCATTTACAACAAAAAATTTATAAGGGATGACACTATATCTCTTTGCCAACAATTCATCATATTATCGAATTTAATCACTTATATTGTGGCATCAAGAACATTGTCGACCTCAAATGCTTGAATCAATGTACTATATACCTTTCATTCAGTTTGTTATGACATGCTCAATTGATCCCTATAAGATGCAACCCCCTCATATCAATAACCCATAAAGTCATTGTGGTGACCTTAACTCCTAATTTGATTAGAAGATTAGAGGTGTATTTAAAAACAGACTTAAAGCTGTATATTATGAGAAATTATGTGATGTAAACAATTAAATTGATGTAAGTACATTATTTTGGATGGTAACGTATAATCATATGCGGTTTCTTTGTTTCCATGTACAGGTTGTCTCTTATAATATGATGTAACAAGTCCGATTTACTTTTGTAAACTTCCTTAATATTATAAATTTTTTATATGTATAACAGTTGAATAACTACACTATTCTATGTCAATAACATTGTAGCATAATTGCATCTTCTTAGTCTCTCACATGAGAGGTTCCAGGTTCGAATCATTCGTAATGACAAAACAAAAACTACACTTTTGTATGTGCCACATGTTTTATTAGATAAGAGAATTTAATCTATCTTATTGGCATATACTATGTTAGGTTATATTTTAATGTTGCCAACATTATCTCCACTGATTACTGTAAAATGTTATGTTTGATTCAAAATTGTTGAATATCTAATTACGATCTATCATGAGAGTAATGAAGCCAAAAAAACAAGTGACTACTAAAATAGTAAAATTTCGTAGCACAATTGGGAATAATTGTCATCCTTTGAAAATTATACAAACTCGAACCTTCCCTCCCCATACAATAATAATCGACAAAAAGGGGGAAAAAAAAAGATGAGTTTTGGTATTATTAAAGTTATTCTATATATATATATATATATTAAATGATATTAAATAACACGTATCATATTATTATTTGCCAATATATCAACGTGAGAGCAAGCGAAATACAACAAATATTCATCCGAGAGAGAGAGAGAGAATGCTTCCCTTGGATGGTCATAGTCCTTTCTCTTCTATTCACATGGGACTTGAAGGTATGTCGTTGTCCGAATTTGTACCTGCAAAAGATTCAGTGGGTTTTTTAGACGACAACATCAATTACTCTTTTGTGCCATGTACATCTGTGCTGTGTGCCGACAAAGTTTTATTCGTCAAGATTTTATGGTACAATGTATGTATTTAAACACAATATGGATTCAAAAAATGATAATAATAAGAACCGGAGAAAAAGAAAATAAATGCCACATGGTAATAAAAGTGAGCAACAGTGAGATTACGAAATCGTTGCGCGAATCATTATTTACATTACTATATCCACTCATAAATATCCCAACAATATTACATAAACACAAACTCAATCAAACACATAAATTATGTACTCACTATATATACAACAAAAACAATACCTGTTACATAATTTTTAAGTAAATCACATCAATACAACATTGAAATCCAGCATTGGGAATAACTCAGATTACACATTTAGATGTCACAGAGACTATAGACCCATCATTAGCAACGATAAGATGATAGAGAACCTTTGGATCCATCATCTACAACCAAAAAAAAAAAAAAAGAAGAAAATTGTAAAAGATGAATCTGTCTCTTTGCCAACTAAGTTATCATGCTATTGGTTTCAGTTCACCACCTGCATTGTGACATACTTGTCCATCTCAAGTTCTCGAATCAATGTACCATACTTACCATTCAGTTTGTTATAACCATGCTCGATTGATTCCTATCAGATGCATCTCCCTCATATCAATAAGCCACAAATTCATTGCAATGACCTTAACTACTAATCTAATTAAATGATGCAAGACCACCGTGTGTTACTAGGTGATGCTTAATAATTGTCACTTATAGGTTCGACTAGTCACATGCAATCAGCATCCACTAGTAAAAAAATGAGCTTAAGAGGCGAAATATTTCGCCTCAGTAGCTTAGAATTTCGCCTCAATAGTGCTATTGATGCGAAAAATTCGCCTCAGAAATTCGCCTCTGGAAGTCCGCCTTGTTAGGGCAAAGGAGGCGAACGTCGCCTCACGTTTTAAAACGTGAGGCGAAATTCGCCTCATACAGGGATGAGGGAGCCACGTCGACGTGGCATGAGGCGAATTTCGCCTCATTTAATTACATGAGGCGAAATTCGCCTCATACAATCCTGGGAGCCACGTCGGCGAGTGAGGCGAGTTTCGCCTCACTAGCCGACGTGGCATGAGGCGAATTTCGCCTCATATAATTATAATGAGGCGAAATTCGCCTCATCCTCCAAATATACCAGACCCGTAATTTTTAATAACATTTTGTAATTATTCATATATAATTTTAGAATTTAATTTATTAATATTTTAATTAAGATTTAATTATGAATATATTATTTCAGAATTTAAAAAAATGCAACACATATTACAAAAATTATATAATTAATATTACAAATTTATTGTTATTAATATTTGACTTAAAATTTATTAATTAATTAATATTTTTTCAGAATTTATAAATAATAAATACAAATTGTATTGGAATAATTTAAAAAAAAACGTATAATTAATATTACAAATATATTTATATTTTACTTAAAATATTGTATGTAAGTTTGTTATCGCAAACATTTGAAATAATAAACGTATTATGATATTATAAATATATTTATATTGATATAAATGTTATAAAATAAAAGGTAGAATATATCTAAAATTTGGAAAAATTGTAAAAAATTTGTAAATATTATACCTTATATTATATTTGATTTTAATATTGTTGAACTTGTAATGAGAAATAATAAAATCCTGCAAAAATAAATCCAAATAAATAATTATAAATAAAAATTAAATATAAAATTAAGTAAAAAAAAAAAAATTGAAGATGAATTACCGTTGTAGGTGGAAGTAGAGGAGCGAATGTGAGAGAGGGAAGAAAAATATGAGGGAGCAGAGGAGATAAGGGGGGTATATATAGGCAGTGACTGGGCTGATGAGGCGAATTTCGCCTCATATGTTAAAATTGAGGGGAATTTCGCCTCATGGGTTGGGGAATGAGGCGAAATTCGCCTCAGATTTTAAAATGAGGGGAATTTCGCCTCATAATGAAAAATTCCAAACTCCCGCCCGCGCTATTTTTCTCCCGCGTCGTCCCGCTAAAACTTTTACTCGTAAATTTCGCATATTTTTTAAAATTAATTACTAAAAATATTTATTAATTTATCAACTTATATATTATTAAATAAGATTAAAAATTCATCTTATTTAATTGGGTGATGTACTTTTATAAATTAAAAAGTTAATTATAAAAAATTTATATATAGATAAAAGATTAATTAATCAAATTATTTTTATTAATCATTTCATTTAATAGTAAATAAGATTAAAAATTAATCTTATTCAATTGTGTGATGTGCTTATTTTGATTAAAAAAGAATCATAAAAAATATTTATATAAAATAAATTTTTAATAAATTGAAATTACATATTTATTAATCAATTTATTTACTAATATATAAGATTAAAAGTAAATATTATTCAATTGAGTTATGTACTTACATTTATAATAATTTAAATAAACAAATATTTGTATAGATTAAATTTGTATTATAAAAAAATATATATTTATTAGTGAATTTACTTATAGTAAATAAGAATTAAAGTCATTGTTATTCAATTAGGTAATGTACTTTTATTTATTAAAAGTTAATTATAAATAATATGTACATACATTAAATATTTATATAGATTAAATATTTCATATTTAAATTATATAGTTATTAATCAATTTATTCACTAGTAGATAAGATTAAAAATTAATCTTATTCAATAGGGTGGTGTACTTTTATTAATTAAAAATTAAATCTTTCAATTATTTATATAGATTAAATATGTAATAATAAAAATATACATATTTATTAATCCATATATTTATTAGTAGATAAGATTAAAGGTAAATCTTATGCAATTAAGTAATGTACTTTTATTCATTAAAAATTAATAACTAAAATATTTTTATATATTAATTTTTTCATAAAATATATATTCTAATCAATTTATTTACTAGTAGATAAGACTGGTGAGTTATAATTATAAAGAAATGTTTTCATAGATTTAATAATAATTATAAAAATATTTATTTGTCAATCAATTGATTTACTAGTACATGAGATTAAAAATTAATCTAATTCAGTTGGATATTTATTTTTGTAAAAATATTTATTTGTTCGACATTTTGTATATTGAGAATATTTTTAATATTATTAAACATATAAAAGAAGATTTGGACTTTGTACGAAAATATAAAATTAACATATATTAATTTCAATACCGTCAATTATTTCATATGGATTGTGATAATTATACATTTATCGTATTCGTTATGAAATTGTTAGTACAAACATAAATTTTTACAAATAAAAGTATATAATTAATATTACAATTTTTAGAATTAATAAGTAAGTTGGTTTTGAGATTTGAAATTGATATAACCTCTAAAAATCCTCTAAAATAGTTTAGAGGATTCATCAACGCTTGATTTTTAACCTAAACATTAATTCCTAAATCTTACTAGAATTTGAGTTCATTTGTTTGAATAAAAATATTAGTTCTTAAACCCGAACTCACATTAAATATGTTTGTATCCAAATTAAATTCCTAAATTAAGTCCTTATTTTAAGATGTTAATTTCTAACCTATCGTATTTTAAGATCTTCAATTCCCAAATTACATTCCCAAATTAATGATATTGAAGTCTTCAACAAGTTTTTACCTTATTTTTAAACCACTCGGCAAAATGTTTACATACTATTCCTCCGACATTGCGTGCTCCACGTGCAGTTAGTTCGTTCTCAAACTCCCTGTAGGATATTTCATTAGAAGTCCATCTTCAATCTTGGTGAACATCTCTTCTTTTCAAGTCATAAATGAATGAAAAGACATGACATACCTTATAAAGGGTTGCACTTCCTCGCAATTATTCAACACTGTCCAATGCATCCTGTTGAGTTCTACATCCGAGCCTGTTATAGTGCATGCACCTATTGAACGTATGGGTTGTGTGAATACTCGAAACGATGATGATGGACATATTGGACATGCTTTATAACCCTTCGTCGTCCACCCTGAAATGTCACCGTATGCCGGGAAATCGTTAATAGTCCATAATAATGCAGCATGCAGTCGAAATACCCGTCCTTCGACTACATCTAGTGTTTTTACCCCACTTGTCCAAAGTTCTTGTAGCTCATCTATCAATGGTTGTAAGTACACATCAATATCTTTACCTGGTGATTTCGGCCCCGGTATTAAGAGAGACATCATCATATATGGCTCCTTCATACATCTCCATGGTGGAACATTGTATACAAACATAATAACTGGCCACACACTGTATGTCGTGCTCATGTTTGCATACGGATTAAACCCATCAGTGGCAAGTCCTAATCGTACACTGCGGGGGTCCGATGCGAACACAGGATATTTGTTATCCAATCCTTTCCACTGTTCGGAATCCACCGGATGCCTCAGCACACCATCTACAGATATATACTTTTCCTTGTGCCATCTCATCTCTGGAGCCGTCTTCCGGCACATAAATAGCCTTTGTAATCTTGGAACTAATGGGAAATGTCGCAACACCTTAACCGGTACAGTTTTTTGTTTCCTTGTATGAAGCTTCCATCTTCCTTCCCCACACACTGGGCATGTATCAAGATTTTTGAATTCTTTTCGAAACAAAACACAATCATTTTTACAAGCATGAATCATGTTTGCATCCATGCCTAACTGCTTCAGGAACTTCCGTGCTTCGTAATATGATGTAGGTAACAAATTGTCGGCAGGTAACAAACTTTTTATTAAGTCAAGCCAATTGTTAAATGACTTCACAGACTGCTTCCCATCAATCTTTAGATTTATCATTTGCACTACTGCTGATAATAATGAAAACTTTGTACATCCCGGATACACTGGACTCTTTGCTTTTTCAAACATTCCAGTCCACCCATCTCCATTAAACCCACTACTTTCATCTTCGCTGTCAATATCATCGCCATCGCCATCGCCATCACCATCACTTATATTGACAGCAATATCTTCCAAAAGTTTTTGATCTGCCTCATCTTCAAAGTGCGTGTCGTCAAGTGGATTGCTCCCTTCATCCATAACAACATTATCATGTACCTCGTATTCATCTACATCCTCACCATGATAAATCCAAGGGGAGTAGGTCCAAGCCATTCCCCTCCTGAGGAGGTGATACTCAATAATCTGAATAGATTGCCATGCACCATTAAGGCAATCTCTACAAGGGCATCTAATCAGTCCATCTGCCCGCTTATGGTTTACAGCAGCTTCTAAAAACTCTCTAACCCCATCTCTATATTGCGTTGTTGTCAAATCACGTGTCATATGCCAACTTCGTTCAGACATCCTAAATTGACCCTTAATTAATTACCACATTTAACTCACATCGGATAACTCTCTTATAACTATGCAAGCATCTAATATTGAAACACTAATGTTTGATTTACTTATTATTTAACCCTATATGTGTCATGCAATTACAGATAATATGCATAGTTTTATCGAACCTCTAAGAATAAATACATTACTACAAATTTCACATAAATTAATTCACAAACATATCAATAGGAGCATTTCCTACTGTACACATATATTCATACATTTATGAAGTTAAACATATTACACATGTATTAAACATTAATATATAATTATTATATTGTAACTATATATGATTTTTGTTCACATACAATTATTAGTATTTAAATAATTGTATTTACACTATGTATCATAAAAGAAAATACAATACACATATATTAGACAATTATATGCCATCACTAGATCGTAAATACATGTAATATTTTTACCTTACTTATAATAAATATATAAGTATACATATAATATACAGGAAATACTACATATGTAAGTAGTATTATTTCAATACTTACACTTATTTTATGTCTTATTAATCTAAACATATAAAACAAGCTTCGAATAATATATAAATATTTGATCCTAAGTATATACATAGTTTTTTCAATTTCTAACAATAAATACATAACTATATATTGAACATTCATTAATCAATATACATGAAAATATTAACATCTCAGTATTTATATTTAATCTATGTGACATGATATTAAACATAATAAACATAGATTGAATAATAACATGTAATCACATATCCTATAAATCTATAATTTCTTCAACTACACACTAATATACATAACTATAAATTAAATATATATTACTACTACTATTTAAATAAATGAAATAAAAATTTCATAACAAATTGAACTAACCTTGCAGTAATTGTAGTACGATAAATGTCTGATCAAATCCACCCAAATTATCAGATACCTGCATTCAAAATGAAAATATCAATCAAAAATATATTTTACTATAAAATAAAATACTATAAGAATTAAATAAAAAATAAAAACTTACCGTATAATTAAATTTACTTAATCGAAAATATTTTTTTTTCCTGATGTGTGTGCGTGAAGGTATGTGCGTTTTTAGTGGGTGGTGTGTGTGTGTGCGTCGGTGAGCTAGTGTGTGAGTCGGTGTGTGGGTCCGTGTGAGTGGGTTGTGTGTGTGGGTGTGTGTGTGTGGATGTGTGGGTCTGTGTGTGTGGGGGTGCGCGCGTGGGTCGGTGTGTGTGCGTGAGTGCGAGAGAGGTGTGCGAGAGAGAGAGCGAGAGAGGGGCGAGTAAAAGAAGGGGGGGGGGGGGGGGGGGGGGGGGGGGGGGGGGTGGGGGGTATATATAGGGGGATGATGAGGCGAATTTCGCCTCATCCTAGTCAGCATGAGGCGAATTTCGCCTCATCCTAGTCAGCACTTGAGGCGAAATTCGCCTCTGACTAGGCTAGTGAGGCGAAATTCGCCTCATAATCCTAGTCAGAGGCGAATTTCGCCTCAAGTGCTGACTAGGATGAGGCGAAATTCGCCTCATTTGTTAAAATGAGGCGAAATTCGCCTCAGATACTTTAAGAGGCGAATTTCGCCTCTTAGTTTTCGCCTCCCCTACCAACTTTTCTACTAGTGATCCACAAATTTATTGTCCAATATTTGCTCCTACGTAAAACTATCCCACTCAAGCTTTGACAATAGCATAACATGCACCTTTGTTTTTATCAAAAAATATTTGCTTGATTCATTGTTTTCATGATACATTATAATAATGAATGATAAAAATTAATGTTCAAATTTACTCTAGTTATTTTAAGTTTTAACTAATAGTGCTAAGCTATGAATCCAACGAATTTCTCTTTGTCAAAACAATTCTTAGAGTTTGGATTTTGTAACCCGGTATTCCTAAATCATTTTAGGGATTTATTAGTGTTTCACAAATTCTTCCAGTTTTATAATCTATCTATTCATAATATAATGACCTATTAGGTGTAACCCTATTTTTTTAGGAACTGTAAAGCCTTTGCAAGTTTCTCCTTAGACAATTATAAACCTTTAATAGGGTTTTCTATTAAAAATTCTTAAACGTAACTTCGAAGATGCCAAATTATCTTGTATCTAAGAAAGTTAAACCTAACATTTAGATTCCTATTTAAACTCTTAGATTGTCACAATTTACTTATATATATATATGTATATATTGCATTTCATATTCTTTCTATAAATGCGATTTCTTGTTTCTGTTACTTATTTGAAAAATTAAGGTTTAAGTAATTACTCATTGACGAGAGTTTTTGTCTTCTCCGTCTCAAGAGGAATTCTTACTATAATGATTTATGTATAAAGGGTTATGGTCTAATTATAAATTTTGTTGAGAGATGCATTCCGGTTTATATTTAGTTTGTAAGGAAACATACTCTCCTTAGATATACTGTAATGTATCTTTATTAATCATAGTTCGTGGCACTTTCATTTCATTACAATTTAAATTTATTATATGATAGTCTAATGCATAAGTTGAGCACTCCCACATTGACACTTGATATGATGGCATTTATAAAAAATGGAATATAACATATATTTGACATGTGATAAGGAAATAAAATATGTATTTATGTATGTGTAACGTTTTATGTTTATATTCATATTTTATTGTTATAAGTCACATGCGATAAAGGAATAAAATATGCATTTGTGTATTCTACAATTCCTTTTTATGTATTTATTTATAATTTTTTTTGTTATAATGTCATATCCTTATTCAAACAACAATATAACCCCTTTAAATATGCTATAACTATTTGCTAAAAAGTAAAAATTACATGTGACCAAAACAAATGGTAAATACCACAAATTAATTTATGAATGGAACTTAAAAGATTGGTGGCGTATTTAAAAACAGATATATTGGCAAGTAGAAATCAATAAAGATTTGACACGTATAATAGTTGAATAACCACACTTGTGCTTTTATCACATACTTTACTAGATAAAAGAATTTCTTATTGACACTAATTGTGTTAAATTATAATTTTAATGTAGCCAACATTATTTCCACCTATCATGAAGTGTTTTATATAGCTAGAAATTGTTGAATATTTTATGATTCGCAGTGAGAATTATAAAATAATAAGTGATTATTAGTAGGAAGGAGCTAGAGAGGGTTGGTCCTCAATAATGCGGTTCTTCATCCATTTTGATTATTAAGATTCGGTGACTCAATTGAAATGATCATTATCACTCTTTAGAAATGAGACAAACTTAAATCTTCCCTCCCCATATAAAAATCACAAGGAAGAAAAGGAAAAAGAAATACAGGAGAATCAATATTTAAACCATATGATAATCATATGAATTGCATTCGTCATTGACTATTAAGATCACGTAACTCAATTGAAATGATCATCGTCCCTCTTTAGAAATGACACAAACTTAAATCTTCCCTTCCTAAATAATAATCAGCCGAAAAAAAAAAAGAAAAAAAAAGAAAAAGAAAAAGAAAAAGAAAAACAGGAGAATTGGTATCTGGACTTATAATTGGATTACTTCATAGCAGGTGCAAATATGCATTAGGTTCTTCACAAAAGTTCGTCCCACTTTAAAGAAAAGAAACAAAAGTTGTGATATCTAGCTACCAATTGCATAAAAAACAGTCGCTTCATTATGACGTAGGGCAATAACTAGTAACTTCGCTATTAAGAACTTTCAATGCGCCCTAGAATGTGCTCGTCCTTCGATATGTCGTGCGAGTTCCTAGGCCAGCTCTTATAGAAGACGACGAAGAGACTTAATTCCCTTTGCATTATGGTATACGGACATGAGACGTGCCTTTTGAAGGGCATATGCATACAAACAATTAGATGATGAAACTATAGCGTAAGGGCGAGAGCGAGACCCACTTTCCACGTGAAAATATGCTTATAAAGCCACGTTGTTTACCATTTGAGACACACTCTGAAAGATGCTTAATGGCACATGAAGGTTGGTCCCAATGTGCGTCGATCTCAATTATATATGTACTTTGTTTCCCCTCGTCGATGATTTAGTGGAGAAGCAAGTGTCAAGCGACCATTGCTCCGATCAAACCATCAACATTATTTGAATACAGTATCCGAAATCAATTAGATTTATTATCCGATCATTAGAACATATATAGTAATTGATATATTAAGTATATTAATGGTATAATCATATTTAGAATTTTTCTAAGGATTGTAGCAAGTGCTGAAAATAATTTCAATAAATGTGATTTATTTTTGTTGGCAACAATTATCTATAATTTCTTTCTTTTAAGTAATTACCGACGAACATATGGCAAAAATCTATATAATCATCTAATAACCATAGAGAATAATGTAATAAAAAATTTCAATAATTAGATATGAATTTTATCAGACCTCATGGTCTCGCTCTCAAACACTATAAAAAGAATGAATAACTAACATAGAAGTTAACAAAGAAAGGAATTAAATAAAATTGCCTGTACTATAGACGTTAAGACTAATCCGCATTAAAAATTGAAAATGCATTACCTACCAAATCTAATAATGGTCAGCCACACAGTACGCTTTATTACACAGCACAAAACACAACTTGTCCCTGGGATGACAAAGCAATAAATCCAGAATGAGAAAGCCATATCAAATACAGATTTGTAATAAATAAGATAGAGACAATTTCGACGATCTTTTTTTTTTTTTAATTTTTTCTTTACTGACCAATGTTCACATCTGCCCACTAATTATTTTCTTCCCTTTTCAATTTAGTTAAAAATTTTAAACCGAATCAATCCATAAATTGGTAGTTGGTTTGTAGCCATAGAATTTACTTATATTTGTAAATATGTTGGGCTCTATTGCAGTATAATTGAGTTCGACTCTATATTTTGTTAAGATTGTTTTTTGACAGCAGTGGAGTCAAGTCTAAAGTCAAGCAACTCAAGTTGCTTATAATTGAACTTAAGCTTCAACTTGACACACTTGCAAATATAATAAAAATTGAATCAAATATAAGTTGATATTAATTTTTATCATATTAGAGTGAAATTTAACCATCCATGTAAAGTTGACTGTTAATTATATATTTCTAAAAAATAAAGACTAAATAAGTTTAATTCGACTCCATTCAAACTCCTTAAATAATACTTCCGAGTTAAGCTTAAAATAAAAACCGTTATACTCAATTTCTAAACTCTCAAGTTTAATTCAATTTGAGGATCCATACCATTCAACGCTATGCATGATCCGAATACATCCTATTTATCCTATAATAAAGGTGATGTGAACGTGAGGAACAAGACTTGGAAAATTTTTTAATATAATTGAAGATTATTCCACCTATCCAAGAAGTGAAAGGTCGTAAACAAATAGAAAGACAGAATGGCCTTTGTAGGGCAGACCATATTGAAAGAGATACTTTGAATTTCTAGTTTCTTGGATTTAAATCCGGGAGTCTATTCATTATTATTGATCATTCATTTGTTATGAGCGTTTTCCATGTACAGCAAGTGGTCGGGGGAGACTTCTCAGTTTGCTAATTTTATTTATTAATTTCATTTCATAAATCTTGTTAATTGGTGTTTTAGGTATAGTTTTGTTGTGCAACTATGTATAAGATTATACTGAATAACACTCATTATACCACATATTTACTTTACAAAATTAATTTAGGATTGGATAAAATGTTTCCATGATATAGGATAAAACTATAAATTATTATCCTTTACATTTGATGGCCTACAATTTGGTCAAGGAATCGTCCAATCAATAATCTCACAATGTGAAATATTTTAGTGGTGTAATGATGAATGGATATTAATTTGAGCCATTCCATACGAGACCGGTCTTCATAAAATAATAGCATGATATAAAATTTCCTTATTTGATGATATAAAAATGTTAAAACACGTCAAAAATACAACTAGTTAACAAAATACCAAACTAACATGGTTAATACCACCTCAACTTTATTATTCCAACCTTACCACCATCACTGCTGTTATCATATCATCATTATCATTACTATCGCCATCAGTATTGCCATCACTATCACTATCACCTTCGTCACTATTATATCTTTTACCATCACTGCTAGCATTATAATACTAATAATAAATTCCAATCACTATCATTATAATATTATCACTTAATCATCACCATCACCGCTAACTAGTGTACTTACATGACAAACAATATAACTCAGAAAAATATATGTGTGTGTGTATATATCATGTTTTACCTGTTCTGATCCCTCTGCGAATCCACACATTACATTGTACTTGTCAAACACAAAAACCAAGCATCTGATATTTTCAAACGTTTGATGATGACGGATAGATATTCCTGACTTGATTTTAATGTTTGAATGATGTCTCCACCATATACAAAATATGTATAAATTTCATTATGTATTGTGAATCACTAAAATCGGTAGACACCAATAAGACATTAAAAAAAAAAAAAAAAAAGAATGATGAGAGAGTAAATATTCGTCCGACCGATGGTTCCACACTTACAAAATTGCAATTCTCTACAAATAAAAGTCACCTATTTCAATTTTCCGTTCTGTCGGACGAATAAGTGGAACTGGTTTCGGTGCCTATGGTCTGTTTGTCGTTCAATGGCCCGAACTGGCCTAGGGCAAAGGCTTACATGACACCGACGATACAGGAATGAAAATCCGTACGCTTTTTGTTGCGTGTGGGGTCATGGAGATAAGTAAAAGTCAGATGAATGATATGGGAGGTGGAAGAAAAATGGCGAGCACACCGCACATGTGTGGACATGGAAATGGCACTTATCCCTTTTTTTTTTTTCTTTTAAAGGGAAGTAACCATGACGGTGATAGGTACGGAAAACGAATGTTTGAAATTATTGTACTTTGGGCTCTTGGACAGTGAACAAAATACAAATTAAAATTTACATTCAGCGGTGATTATTTATAATTTGTTGTAGGCTTTTTTTTTTTTTTTTTTTTCCCCGTTTAAGCATTCACATAAGATGTACCACATCAATATATTAATAACATCTTTATTAATAATCTTCTACGTTATTTTTAACGATGTTTACATAATATCATTCACTTTTTTTAGGTTTTTTGGATTCATAACAAATTGAATAAAATTATAAACAAAATGTGAAAGATTTTACTTTTAAAAAATTTTATGATCTCATCATTAATTTTAATGAGACCAATCATATTACCATCCAATGACTCACAGTATACCAAACCATGATCGAATTACTAAAATAGTTAATTATTTATTATATTTATTTTAATGATTAAATTAATGATGAGATGATCCTACCGACGGGACGGTAGAAGCTCCCTCACTTTTGAAGTCCTAGCAAATGACCGTAAAAAAGTTTTAAGGATCTTTCATCTCATATGACTTTCATAGGATTCCATGCCAAGAATATTGAAATGAAAATACTCTTGTAATATGGATAAAATAAAAAATAGAAATAGATACAAACAAATTCCCATTTTTTTCATCAATGCGCTCACCGTAGAGCATTCCAGAGCAAGAAAACGGAAAAGCATTAAATAAAAAGGAAAGTAAGTTAACAATTCAGATGAAAAAGAGTTAAATCAATACTCAATCTGTGGCCAATCAAAGAAACATCACTCCTGAATATCAAGTTTTAATCTCCCATTCCCTTATATTGTTAAGAAAAAAATTCAATTTGCGTTTCTTCCATTTTTTATTTTAATTACATGAAATGATTAAAAAAAAAACCATATGGACAAGATTTTTAAATTCAAATTAATAAGAGAGCGTAAAAAAAACTGAATAAACAAAATTGTAATAGAATTGTTACTTGAGAAATAAAATAAAATTGTAATAAAGCTTTTATTTGTTAGATTTTTATTTAAATGAAAGTATTTTAAAAAAAATATTTCAATACTGAATTATTATTGACTATTTAGTATTTTTTATAATAAAGATTTCTTATAAAAGATAAACACGGTAATTTTTAATTTTGGTGAGGAATAAAGTTTGTTACCTCAGTAAACTGAATGAGCAATATAGGTACTTGTACTTATTTAAGTTTGAACGATCATTATCAAATTTCATTTTATTTTATTTTACATTTTAGTATATGTAGCTTCGTCTTGAACCTATACTACTTTGCCTGTGTACAGATGGATTCAAGTTGCCCACGTGTAAAACAACAACTAATATAAATTTATAAAAAAAAGTAAAAATTTGAGAATTATGGGGGGAAAAAAATGGAACTGCAATGACTCATTGATTTGTAGAAAGACATTTTTTTTTTTTAATCTTTCACAGTCAATTTTTTCCTTCAACAAAAAGAATACCTTTTTTTTTTTCTTTTTGAAAATATTAACTTTATTTGCATGACATTTACATACTATCTATGGATTTACCAAATTTTATATCGTCAACGCGAATCCAGTGAATTTTAACATGATCATAAATTTTTAAGTGGTGGGCAGGAAGCCGGACTTTGGGCTCGAGGTGGATAGCCATAGGTGGAGTGTTTTCCATCTTTGTTCGTACTTTTCATTATTTTATTAATTAAATATACATTTAATTTAAGTAAGCCAATCAGGAGTTCATATGCTTCAAACTTTGACGGAATTTTATTGGAGCTAATGGAAGAAATAAAAATGAAAAATTTCAAAATGTTGGGAATGCAAAAAGTGGAAAAAGTGAAGGTCTAGAAGAAGACTAGAACTATAGGGAAGTTATCAAATTTTGAGGAATAGCTTTATATCTTTTCTTTTCTTTTTCTTAAAAAATTAAAATAATTAATGGCTTGTTTGGTATACAAAATGGATCAGAATGGAATTGTAATTCCGGCTTTCATTCTTTTTCCTATATTTGGAAGCATCAAGAGAAGACGGAGTCGCGATTCCAACTTTAAGGTGGAATTCGATTCACCTTCTCACGATTCCATTCTCTCTTTCATTAAGTATTTTGACTTAAATTATTTTTTTATTCTATATAAATTTATTATCTTATTTTTTGTAGAGGGTATTTTTGATAAATCTAATATAAACCAATTCATATCCATTCATTCCGTGTTCATTTTAAACAAAGGAATGTATATTCATTCCATTCCATTCCTTCGATTCCAATCAATTCCATTCCAGACGATTTTTATGTACCAAAGGTTGCATAAGATAAGAGTGCGTTCATTGTAAAATTATAGGCATGATTATAACGTTAAGTTCATAATAAGGAGGAGAAATCCATTGTGAGAATTATTGATATAACAAGGAATGCAAACAAAATGTAAATAATTAAATAAACTTTTTGTATCTATATCTTTTAATAGGTGGAAAACTTTGGGATCAGTTGTCCTCAGTTGTCATTTTCGTATGACAAAAATAAATATCTGTATTCTTAATGTGCTACTTTATAGGTTCTTTATTTTTAGGAAAAAAAAAAATTGGTTTTGAATTCAGTTTAATTTGGTTTAATTTTCCAAACGAACGTAGATAAATGGTTTATTTGTTCAAAAACTTCATTGAATTACATTAAATCGTAAGAAAAGGGACCACATTATTTACGGTTAGAATCAAACGGAATGGTAAGATTCAGTTTTTTAACCACCTGTAATATTGTTTTAGTGTGAAAATCTCATGATGGTTTATATCGGTAGATGGATATATTCAAAATTGAGTAAATGCCCCACTTTGGTATTTGAACTTGGACTAAAATATCAATTAGCTATCTAAACTTTTAATTTGTTTAATATCATATTCTAAATGAATTTTTCATGCTCTAGACGCTATCTTACAAAGTAGAAATGGAGTCAAAGTATTTTAGGAAATTCTTAGCTGGCTTCAGACTTCAATAGTAATTTCCCATATTGTGACAAGCATGTGTATATTATACATTCTTGTGTGTTTGTTTCATCATAGTCCGATCATTTTGACATCATAATTTTACTGTTTTCAAAAATATATCCATAAAAAAAAAAAGATATCGATGAAAAATTACAGTTTTACTCATAAACTTACAAACTAGATACGATATAGATATAATATAGATAAGTTACAAATACATATGATAAAGGGGGTTCAAATTTAATGTTATTTATAAATCATCCATAGTAAATAATTGAAGGTCAGACAGAAGTCCTGTAGAAATAAGAGTCGAAGAGTGCCAGACAAGGCAGAATAAGACTGTCGTCTAAAGCATGCTGTCCCAAATTGAATATTGACTCAAAGGTGAGGCTTGTGGGAGGAAGCTTCCGAATAGTTGTTCTTCCTTTCACATATAAGAACGTAGTGACAAAAGATTGTCCGAATTTGAATTTTAGGTTTTGGTTTACTTTGACTTAATGCAATTAACCCAAGTCAGTCACCCTTCCTGCCTAACTTACATTATTGCATTCCACCCGTCGTTCGAACATCTTCCTCCAGGATCAATCGCCAATTTTTTCTTTTTCTTTTTCTTTTTATTTTTTGAAGTCGTTGATCACAGCTATGGTATAGTTCTTTAGCTTTGCAACGTGTATAATATTATAAGCATATTTCTATTACTTCCAGCAACTATTATACATTTGTTTTGAAGGACATTTTTAATACAAACCACTTGTAACCATGATCCTTTTACAATGCTTTGGATCCTATTTTCCGATGAATTGCATAAAAAAGTATCAATTTTGGAGAATAAATTAACTTTAGATATCAACGTTTGTTAAATGAGGTATTAATATTTTATAGAATTCATTTAGAATATTAATGTTTAGATTAACTTTCAAATAAGTTTTCTTAATTTTATCAATAGTCAATTACGCATACTTTATTTGACTCATTTTTTTTTAAATCTTGATTCTTATTTTTAACTACTTAAAATATAATATATTAAAAGAATTTATACTCAAATATTAATATATCTTTTTAAACATTTTAATATCTTAAATATGCTTACCTCAAACGGAGATATTATTTAAGTAATTTATCCTTTGTGGCACGTCACAATGCTTAATCCAATTTATGGAAGATGAGATAGGATGGCGTCAAATGGACATGTAGGTGATTAACTAAATAAGTCAGATGTTTTGGTTTTTTGTTTTATACCCAGGATGATGAGGCTTGAGTTTTTCAGCTGTATCCCCCACTCGTGACGCAGAAGGGAACTTGGTGGGAGGTCGTACAATGATCTACTACGGACAAAAAGTGGAGGAAGTGGAATGTAGAGCAATCCTCCTGGGCCTTAACTTGGCTGTTGATATGAGCTGATTAAATATCATTCTAGAATCCGACTGTTTATCTATTGTATAGAACTGTCTCGAGCTAAAGAGAAATTCTCATTGGGTAGCTAAACCTCTTTTGGATAATATTAAAGGGGCTTTAGAAGGCTTCGCTGATAAGTCGATTATTGCTTATATTTCTAGAAACGCAAATAGTATTATTGATTGGGTAACTACTACAACTAGGAAAGGGATGTGTCATATGGATTGGTAGTGTAACCTCCCTTCCCAACTCTTAAAGCTAGCCCTTTTAGATCTTAATTTATGTATGACGGGTATTAACTCTACGGAAGGTGTATTTGATAACGGTTAATTTTTATATACGTATGATTGTTATGTTAAAAAAAAAATCCCCCACTCATGACCTGGCAGACAAAGAATTTTTTTTTGTTTTTAAATCTACAAATACCAAGCATTACCTCTTTCGAAATAGATATTTAAATTTATTTTTCTTAATCTCTCTTTCAATTATAACAAACAAATAACGAATGAAGTAAATTGATTTGGTTTACAAAATACTAGAAAATTACTAATATAAATCACGCCCATTCCTACTACTCAAGATCCTTGGACGCACCCTTATACGATTGTTTGGTTTGAACGAATGAGATTCAGGAAAGAGTAATGGTTTAGATGAAGGGTAATGGGGGAATTGGTATTTAATAGAAAAGATATCATTTTCCTCCATCTAGGGTCATTAATTATTATTACTAAGTCAATTGTCTTAGTCGTCTTCATGTCCATTTAAAAGCTCCATCCTTATAATTAAATTATCACTTTGCCTTACATGTGGAAAATCATATTTACTTTGACAGGACAGCAGAGTATATTAATTTAATGATAATAGAGGGCAACTGGTTATCAAACTTTACTAAAAATTCAGCGGCATCTTTCACCATTGTAGGCAACACCTCATTTTTAAATTATCTTTCAAACCTCACACCATCCAAATAGTTTGTTCCCTTTTGCGATTTCCATATCATAAATCAGACAACATTTCCATGCGTTAAATAAATTTTACCAACAAATTAATTGTTGGCCACCACTTGGATCTCTAAAGATGAAAAAATATCAAATGAATCTAATATAACATATTATTCTAGTGAGTGGTGAATAAGGATCAATATATTTTAAATAAATGGTGAAAACAATATGTAATTTTTATAACATTATGCACATGAAAAAAATTGTCAATACTTATACATCATCCATTATTTTACTTAATATATGACACTAATTAAAAATACCCACTGGATTTGATGCAACCACTAGGGCAAAAGAGCAAGGGAATTGCATTAATGATACATATTTCTAGAAGTGGTTAACAAACTCATACAAGAGCCATCCATATATTCTTGTGCTCTTATTTTAATGACATTGATTTGGTTTTGCAAAAAGATAAATTATAGAAATCTCCCTTAAAAACCTTTTTTTTTTTTTTTGGCATGACCTCAACCTTTTCTAGATGGTACCATTTACTTCTTTCGAAAGCTTATATGGCTACCTCTGTTAAAATTCTAGCTGATGTGAACATAATTGATACTGGTATGGTATCTTATTACGAATATTTTAATATAAAAATATTAAAAATGAAAAAAAAAGTGTAGAAAACAAAATTCAAAAAGAAAATAAACATAACATAAATTAATTAAATTTGTGCCTACTTCCTTCCCCTTTCTCTTATGGTGCATTGTTTAGTTCCCACTCTTTGTTGAGTAGATAAAGCCAACTGTTTTAACATGTAGTGTGCTTGACAACAGTTATACAATTATATAAAAATCAATGTGAAGCGAGTAAAAACTAGCAAATATATAGAGTCTTGCAAGTAGTATAGTATAATAAGTGGAGCTCGTATTCCACAAAGAATGGAGAATAACTCCCAACAATATTAGCCGTATTCGTAGTTAAGTAAACTAATAAATTTTTATTTTGAAACTTATAAAAACAAAAGTCAAATTATTCTAAGAAATTTGAGATTTCTAACATGTAAAAAGAATAAAAACACGAACCAAATAGTGGAATATGAGTCGATATCAGCTTTGTATTATTAACCAAACATGTGTTGTGCATGCCAAGTCATTAATTGACTTAGGTTTTTCATTCAATCAAGCGCCAAACCAAATTCCTTTTGTTTAAGCAAATTAATACTCAAGGTTATCCAAATTAATCCTTCATATTCATGGATAAATGATTAACTGACTGATCTTTTAAGTTCCTAAATCCTTTATCAAATTAAAGTGCATATCTCTATGTCTATCTTTAAGTGATTAGAAAAGGTTTTCTCAAATACAATCCTAAATTTACATGTATTCCAATTAAATAAAATACATATTGGGTGAATTGAGATCATTAACTCAACAAAACAACAAAATTATGGCAAGTAACACAAACCACCAAAACTAAAACTCCAACCACAAATGGTCGATTCACATTATTGATAAAGTTTAAGAGGAACAACATGCTAAGCAACATACAAGACAAAAAAATAGAAAGAGAATGACATAACCTTAAATAGAGATCTCAAACCCTAATCTACATTCAAAGTTGCTTCTCATTGTTCTAAAGTTGGAATACTCTAATAAAAACTCTTCATGTTGGTTAGAATTTCCACATAGGTAACTATGTTATCATATTAGGAGAGTAAGTGTCGACTTTCAACATATTAGGAGTATGTGTAATTTTCATAATTTAAAAAGGAATCCGTATAATTTACCCTTTACAAAATCCTCAAAAGTTACTAAAATGAACCATGTCCACCCCATCACTGGAAATCCTTAGATGGAGTTGCCTTTGTGTGTTTAGTTTGAAGGACTATGGAATGATTTAGGTAAACAAATTATGTGTTCAAGAAACCTTCCATGTTTAAATATTGGAGGGAGAGGAGAGAAATGGCACTTGACAAGAAAGATTTTGACTGGAAACAATAGATTTTTTAAATTTGATTTTGATCCTCTAATTTTTTTTTTATTTAAACGTTTTTAAAATTTACAAATTAATGGATAAAATTGCTTATATTTTTAAAATATCTAATGATATTCTTTTTTATAACCTCAATTATTGTATTCATGTGACAGTATCTTAAAGGGCTAGACTTTCTCCATATTTCCTAACTTCAAAAATAATGGTTGATATTGACCAAATTTCTAGAAAACGTCACTAAATTTAAAAAAAAAAAATCAGAGAAAGAAAATTTTGAGAACCATTTCCAGCATGTTATGCTTAATGTAATGCATAACATTTCACAATAATCTAATGAGCATAAAATGGCAATTCAATAACCCCATTTGAATTTGATAAATTTGAAATCACCTTTTCACCTCAATTTCATTCCTCCAAAATTATAGACATAGAAAAAACAACATAGAAGTGTCAATGCTAACAACATGATATCTATATAATTTAAACAAAAACTCTTTCATTCGTCGCATATTTTTATCATATAGTTTTATACTATAATTTATTAATCTCTCCAATATTTTATTTGATCATTTTATTTAAGGAAATAAACTTATCATTGAATTTTAATAATATTGACTAAAGAAAAGAATTATCATTGCTATTTAAATCTATTCTACCTATCTATCTATCTATAATTTAAGCTAGAACCTTTTATTCGTCGCACATTTTTATCATATAGCTCTATATAGTAATTTATCAATCTTTCTAATATATTATTATTTGATCATTTTTATTAATAAAATAAACTTATTATTGTATTTAAGAATATTGATTAAAGAAAAGAATCATCATTGCTATTTAAATCCATTCTTTCTATTCTTCTCTATAATATAAGCCAGAGCCCTTTCATTCATCGCACATTTGTATCATATAGTTTTATATGGTAAATTATCAATCTCTCTAATATTATTATTTGATTATCTTTATAATTTAAGTGAGAACTTTCTCAATCTCTCTAATATAACAAAGTATAACTTATCCCATGTTTACTTTAATCCACATTAAATTATGTAATTCCTCTTGATGCTTGGTTGACTAATTTAGAGATTTCCATAATATATCCCCAACAATCTCCTCATACAGTATCTATATCTATCACACATATTTTCTTTTTACTATATGTTTTTCCTTTTTGGATTAAGACTTTATAATTCTAAGAAGGTATGAAATTTTACTTATTACATCAGTCTTTTCCTCCGGTAGAGAAATTATTGGAGGATTTATAGTTTCGGTTGAGCATTCTCTATTAAAACAGATAAAAGAACATTCATTAAGATGATAGAATAAGAAATTAGAAAGCTTCAGTAACACAAGTAATATACCACTATATAAACAAAGGTCGTAACTTCCATTATGTAATTTTCAGATATTGCTTGCAGATATGAAGATAAGCCCAATCATTAAGTACAACACAAACAATACGTGGAATTTGATAGTAAGATAAATCTAATTATAATTATCATATACGATTGTTGTTGCCGTATGATGTTATCAAATATCATCATCTTTATATCTTATCTTTTATTTAATTTAAATACATTGCTTTTTTCATTTTGTAGAGTGAAAGCAATTACATATGTTAAATTCTGTCTTACTAAGGTTTAAAATTCCGTCTTACTACAATTCTTTGTTCAATTTAATAAGTATAAACTATTTATTTCATTTACTCCACCATATTTCATTTAATATGCAGTTCTTCAAGACCAAAACTTTTGCAAATGAGCTATTATACAGGGAGTTCAATAAATTAATTACCAATTCACTTAAGTGTATACATATAAGTATAATTTGAATAAATAAATTCCATTTCTAATGTCTCATTTATTTTGTAGGTATATAGCTATGTCTTTAATAAAGCAAAATAATTGTGATTATGATTCATGTATTATAAACTTCGTAATAAATATTTATAGTGTATTAGAATGTTATTTCATTAATCTTTTGGTTTTATTTTCATGTATTTTTATATAATTAATGCAATATTTTTAGTTTCTTCCATCGTCTATTAATCTTGCATGTAATCAACTTCAACTATATTGTTTATGGTAGAAGTTCATTTTCTTGTTTAATTTTTACATCCGCAATGCCGGTGCGTCATTTACTAGTGTTAGTAATGTGCAATACAACTATGTGCATGAATCATCATAAAAAAAAATGATGCTACAAACTGATCTCTAAAGCTAGTGATAGGGTCTACGAGATCAAGCCTAATCAAAGATGTCTTAAAGAGATTTGATTTAATAGTTTTGGAATAGAGACTACTAGATTAGTTTTTTTAACTTTCGACCTTACTCAATTTTTGCAAACATGAAAAATAAACTCGTAAAATGTCTTTTTGGGTTCTTTGGCAATGGAATGTTTTATGTGAACTAAAATAAGTCTTATATTTGTTTATATGTAGGCCAGTTCTTTTTTAAGAGAGTTAAGCCTATGTTATATATTAAAAACCTATGTTCTCTTCAAAATCCATTTCTAAAACTCATGCTAATGCAAAAATAAAATAAAATAAAAAGATAAAAAAGAATGAATGTCAATCATTGGATCCTCAAGAGTAATTCAACCATCCACTAACGTTTGATTTTAACCATTTATCTAGACGTTATCTGATGGTTAGTATAAGTCTATAATATTTATAAATAATAGGTTTCTCTCCTCATTTAGAATCATTGTGCATACTACTAAGCTTTAAAGTTTCATTAAAACTCTATTGCAATATCTCCATGAAAGACCAAAACACTTATTTAATGAAGAATGAATCAACAACTATTGTAGATTTGATTTTTTGTCTTACTCATGTGCTTGAAGAATTAAGTTTGTATACTTTTCTTTTCGCGCTTCTTCCTGCAATATCTATACATGTATCATCATCTCAAGACTTTTCCTAAGTTAACTATTATGTCTATTATATGTGATCAACCAACTACAATAATCTCATGATACAAGCTCATAATTTCAAAGGAAGATAAAATAACAAGAATATATAATTTTCCCAAAAAATATGTTTATAATTTAACACTTCTATATAGTGTGTCTTAGGGGTAGATAAAAAAATCAACTAAACTAAACAAAAAATATGGATTTTAAGACCTTTAATTAATAAATCATTGTAACAAAATTTATAGTTATATCTATAAAACTGAACTACATCATTTTAGGAAAACATAATAATATTTTATTTATAATTATAAATTTATTTAAAATGATTGATTAAATGTTGCATTTGTTCTTGTGATTTCATTATAATATTTATCATTTGATGAATATTGGTTAATATTAATTGGTTCTTTTATAAACCTATTGTTTAGATTCAAAATATATATTCTTTTGTTGGTGTCCTTAATATGGTTTTTTTAATCATTTTAACTTTATAAACTATGGGATTTTTTTTATTTAATTAAGAATCTTATTATGCATTAATTGTTCAACATATTTTGTTAGCATATCACTTTTATTTGTGGATGACTTTTTCTTGATAGATGATTTTTTATTTGGCTAAATTTGATGGTAGATGATTGACCGGAGAGTTTTGTGGAAATTTACACATTATGTCCTATTATGTATTAGTTAGTGAATGTATTTTATTAGTAGATGATTGATTGGTGATTGAATGATTTTATGGAGAACAATGGATTATGAATGTGATAGATTTATAAAGTATTTTATTATAATTAATTATTTGAACTTTGTAAATATTTGAATATCCATACAAATGTAAAATATTAAAAAAAAAATTATAAATTTGATTTAATTAGTAATTCAAACAAAATCAACCAAACCATTATTTAATATTTTGAAAATTTCTTAATCCAAACCAATCCATTATTTAATGGTGTGGTTTGAGATGATGACAAAAAAAAAAAAAAAAAAAAAAAAAAAAAAAAATCAAACAAGCCATTAAGTATAGTTTAGTTTAATTTTTAGTAAAATCCAAACCGAACATATCTGTATCCAGTGGATGAATATTTGCTACTCCTATTTTGTCCTAACTATTCGTGATTAAACACGTGGCAGTTTAATAAATAGTATTTGTGTTATGCTATGTAACTTGTTTATGGGTCATGTTATAATTGGTGGAGATACAATTGAAACACCTCTTTTACGTGAATGCATATCATATTCAATAGTGTCAAATACTTTTTACCTCCACAAATAAAACCATGGATGCATTACATAACATACAACCAACGAAAAGATTTCTTATTTTATTTCCTATCAATTCTTTATTCTTACTTTATCTGTTGTTGTTCTTTCCAAACATAATAGTCACAAACATAATAGTCACAGGGAAAGAATGTAGATACCAATTTGGAAGGGAATCTTCGGCAAGATTTTAAAAGCCAGAGGATGTATACACTAGTGGTGGCTACAATACTTTAGCAACCGACCCACATCCCCCATCAAATTCATTTTCGAAGACCAGCACCGATTGCAAGTTTCTGAAACAATAACAAAAATTGGGTGCAGCAAACACCCAAGAAAACCATCAATGCTAATGCTATAGATAAGCAAACAAATAAGTGATATCTCCGCTTTCAATCGAATTTCACTCTTTTAAGAATGATGCAACCAGCCCGATCCAAAGAGAGAGAACAAAGGTGCAGACACCGTCCATGGAATCTCATATTTTCGTCCATTTATTGAAGGAATGCTTTTCATGCACGACATAAAGATGTGTTATTTTCTTTTCTTTCGGTGTAAGCGTCTACACCAAGCAAATCATGTGCAAGAAAAAGAATGAATCTTAAAAATTGGGACCACAGTCATTTAAATATCTTTAAAACCGAGTGGATCATACCTTGTTGATGTCTGTTTCATTTCACGACAGCAAGTACTAATGCATCAAGCTTTGTCCGTATAATTTCCGCCATTCCTTTTGAACTATGAGTTACTCTTTAAAAGTGTAGATGAATTAGATTGAATTAAGCTTACCGATATTAAAACTAAAACTCAACTCGTTTATTATGTGACTCAACTTCTACCTCATAGCTTATTAAACTCTTCATCCTCGATGTGAACATATCCTTAAACTTTTAAACGTTGACAAAAAGTCCTCCTAACTTTTAATAAATTAGCTTATATCCCTCAAAGTTGTAAACTATTCTCCTAAATTTTGACTCCAGTACAAAACATCCTTTAAACTTATTAAAATGTATATTAACATCTCCTAAATTTTCATCTTAATTTTTTTTTTTTTTTATAACTGAAGGAGTGAAGTGTTTTTATGACACTGAAATTATCAAAAGTTCAGAAAATTTTTTGTAATATTTGGAAATTTTTAGATATATCCACAACTAGGTTAGAGTATAAAGGACCTCTTTGCAATTTCCAGTTAAAATTACGAACGAATTGCAAATGCATCCCTAAACTATTGATTGACTTTTTATTTCTTTTAATAATATGATTGTTAAATTAAATAATTTGCCAGCCAATTTAAAGCTAAAATGTATGATAGATTGATGAAAAACGAAATAAATTTGGTGGAATTTTGAAAATGTTTAGGACTTAAATAGAAGAAGGAAAGGAAAGGGGTTAATGACAACAAAAAATATGTAAATTTGGTGAACCAAAAGTGTATTTTTACCTAAAATATATGTTATAATGTACGAATACATCCAACCAAAAACTAATCTTATATCGCCAAGCAATTTCAGTGATTTCATTTTTAAAAAATAAATTGAAATCCGTTCTATAGTGAACTTAAACTAGACAGATTTGGATAAATAAAATGAGTTGAATTTTAGGAATGAAAATAAAACTCAACTTAGTTTCTCACAACTTATTTTTCATGGAATGATAGACGATAAAAATTAAAAGATAGCCAATAAAGGTCAAATTGTATTGTAATTAGAAGGCTTTTACTTGACAAGAAAAGCTGTACTTTCTAGAAGAAAGCAATCCAACTGGATCGAGCCTGACTACGCTCATCAAATATAAGGTTGGTCTAATATCGCAAGTCCAACTGTTACGCCTGAACGGGCTTAAGTACGGTCAAGCAGCTCGTAACACCTTTTTTTTTTTTTTTTTCCTCGCCAAGTGATTTAGACCTAGAACATCTCACTCGAAAAACCAAAAAAATGCTGCTAAAACATAATATCATCGGTAAGCAGCTCGTAACCTAAGCAAGCAAGATCCACACCCACCAAAACCTTCCAACAATCACTTACATCAACAAGTATACCCATACCTTGCACTCTAATGGCGCTTTCAAATGCAATGAATTAGATTCAAATGATAAAAAAATAAAATAAATACATAATTAACAAGTTTGACTTTGAACTAACACATCTGTAAACTCTAGGAAATGTCGCGTATTCGTAAAAGAGGGATAAAGGATCCAATGTTCCAGCGATTTAACACCACAAGCTTGTTCAGTGTTGATTGAGACTTGAGAGAAGGAAGACCACGCTTGGCGTAAAAGCCGTGGCCCATATTGTTGTGTCAATGTTTTTCAACACCCAAAAATCAGGTGTCGGAATAGCGATTTATGTGAAAACCATCAAAATAGGGAAGCCATTCGGTCTGGTCATTAAAAGGTATTTCATTGTCCATCTCAGTAATCGAATGGCTAGAGAACCAACAGCCAAAACAGTCTCTCTACCTATGACATTTCTGAGTTCTCGCTGGTGGTAACATGAGAGACAGCAAAAATACAATCTAAAGGAGACCTTGATGAATAAGAGTGCCAAGTCCAGGATACACTACAAGGACAAACTCAATGGTACTGCAGATTGGTAAAAGCCAAGAATAAAACAGGTCTTCAGAAAAACAGTCAACGAATAGTGCATAGGATTCAGTGAACTGAACTAGAACAGAAGATCCCCCAGCAATCTAAAGAACCTAAATGGCCTAGCATCAATGCGTGTAACAATTCAACTAAGTGAAAAAAAAAAAAAAATAACTGACAAGAAGGAGGCAAAAACATACAATAACCCCCCAGCCATCCTTAATAGTCAATGGTAGCTATGGAGAACATCGTGAGAAAAAGATATACCTGGGAAACTCAAGGATATGAACATCTCACAACTAAATTCTGTAAGAGTGAAATATTCAGTGGCACATCTGTAAGTTCTACAGCATACTTTGAAAAATTCTTCTTTTGATAAAAATCATGCATCAAATTGGCCGTTTCCTAATGATAGTTCATTTTAATAAGGACTCATAACATTGTGAAAAAGAAAGTAATTGTATAAAAACACATCTGTACTAATCAAGTTCATTATAATCAGCAAAATTGGAACAAAACAGACCCTTAACAAAATAGATATAACAAGACCAGCTTGTGATTGTAGTACAGTTTGACACAATATTATATGCCCACTCACTAATTCAATAATGCCACAAGGTAGGTAGCATATTCTCCTACCACTACAGAACACCCGATCTCCTAACAAATGTAGATTATTTACATAATAGTAACCACAAGTTCATCAGAATTACTACTACTAAAAAACAAAAAAAAAAAAAACTAAGTCCAGATCATACACCAAAAAGCAACCCCATTCTTTATCCTCTAAAACAATTCAAACAACTCTACCAACCCAAATAGAAGTCCCTTCTCTCCAGGCAAGAGTCATGAGATTGTTCCAGAAATGCATTCTAAGCCTCTTATTGACAACCTAACATATACAATTACCTTGTCCAGGGCACTACATAAAGGACCACCAAAAAATGTATTAAATTATTTATCACCCCCCCCCCCCCCCCCCCCCCCCCCCCCCCCCCACAAAAAAAAAAAAAAAAAAATTCCACACTTCCAACGTCAAACTACATGCTTTAGAAAAGCAAGCACATGGGAAGCTAAAAAGTTTATTTACTGGCCTCTTAACAAGTGTCCAGAACAACAATTAGCATTCTCCATCTACAACCACTATATGTGTGTTGTCATTTCATATTAACATACTGACACGAGGTAACTCACTAGAAATATACATCTATGAAATAATAAAATAAAAATAAAATGTCGCACAAAAGTGTAGACTAGTAGCAAGATTCAGATGACTTTATGCTCAGCCAAGCCTCATGGACTTGCAACAAATATTAATTGTATTCAAGTGATTGTGACCAAGAAATAAGTATAGACATGCTTGCTTCATACATGTATACAAAGAAAATCAGATTCTCAAAGTCAACCTTCCCAACTACTACCGTATCATTACTTCACATTCTGATAACCGCATCAAGTGAATGCAAATAATTCAAACACAAAGAGAACAAAAAGAAAAGCAAACAAAATGTCTACTCATTTTTGGGCCACTAAAGCTGCTGACTCAAGCAGCTTTTTTTTGAGCAAGGCCATACTTTGTCTAGTTTATTTTTACTGCTCATACAAACGCCATCATTGTTGATCATCAATCTAGTGACTAATAACGTTAATCAAGAACATGATTAGATTTCTTACTCGGCAAAAGTTAAAAGGCGGTATACATCTTTCTTCCTAACTAATCATGTGTATTCCATTACTCTCATACTACTAGCTCTTCGATATATAAAGAGGACTGAAATGATAAACATAAAAATAAAAAATGTTGCAAGATGTTAAACGTCCCAGCCCAAAAGGAAAAGAATATCTCCATATCCTAGCACACATTTCCTATACACACTGTAATTAGTTTATGAAAAGAGGAAACAGGGCAATTAAACACAATTCTTTTCCATTCCATAATTCTGTAGGCAGAAATGATGGGAAGTACAAAAGCTGAATTGGACTTATTTGTGCCATATATGGGCAATTTTCCCCAATCACTAAAATGCAGAGATGCAAAAAACTACACATTTACAAATTAAGGGACGAAAGCTGCTAATTTTGCAAGCTCAAAACAGAAATCGCACACCCTGTAATTAGTTGAATATTAGCGTGAAGATAACACACAAGCCAATGAAAATAAGTAACCTCTTCAAGTAAACATCTTGACTTGTTTGACCCCTGCGAGGATGGTAATTATATGGATGACCACCATGAAATGCACCAGGATACCCATATGGAAATCCAGCTGCTGGCCCATACATGGGAGTGTCAGGAAACCCATGTACCTGAAAGTTAAATAAAGATGGGAAGAGACCGCCAAAGCCAGTCGAAAATGTGAAGTTCCCAAACCTTGCAGTTGCCATGGGTCCAAAACCACCAAAGCCTCCCATAAATCCTGGACCACCATGTTGGTGAAAGTGATTTGGTTCCGGTGGAGGAGCTGTCTCAGGTCTTTGCCCTGTTGGGCGGTTAGGAATATCGACTCCAGGAATTGATTTTGATCTTGGATCATTAGATGCTTTTCCCCGACCATATAAAGGGACCAGCTTATCTTCTTCAATCAAAGCCTTACACACAGGACATTCTTGGGATTGTGAGTGCAAGTGAAGCCATTTGTAAAGGCAAGGCCAACAGAAAAGGTGCCCGCACAATGTTACTATAGGATCTTGAGCCAAGTCAAAGCAGATGTTGCATTCAAAATTGCCAACATCGCCGTTATCATTGTTAGAGCATGAAGGGTTCCTCGATTCCCTACTTGTTGATTCCGTAAATCTACTAGCCATGCCACGCACTTAACACTGAAAACAATCTGAAAGCCCACACGACAACTCAGTCAAACCAACAATTTCCCCAAACCGACAAACAAAAGCAGGTCGAAAGCAATAAAAATGACTAAATCTATGGCACGATGTGGAAAAAGGAATCAAACACCATAAAAAATGAATCAAATTACATAGATAAGCCCGAAACTAGACACAGTTAGACACATGTAGCAGGATCTATTGCAGCGAGATATAATTGAGAAATAACTACGCTACTGATCAACTCCACAGATTTTCCACACTAAAACAGAATGTATCGTAATCTCAGGACGATAAAACAAATGATTACCCCTTTTATATGGAAAAACAAATCCGTTTAAGAACGGTTTTGAAACATATGCCCTAGATCCACAGTGAAACATTAATCAATAGGAACAACAAGAAATAAATACCTAATCCCAATTATTTCCTAAAACCATAATCCCTTTTCTAATCTTCTCCTTTCTCAAAAATTCAATTTCGCCATTGAAAGACATCAGACCCTAAAACCCACAAAACAAACAATTGAAATCTTTAAAACCAATATCGTACAAAGATGAAATCTTTATTCAAACCTCATCAAAACAAATATAGAATTACGGACAGTAAACAAAGACTGAAAAGGAACGAAACACTTTTACCTTCGGATTGACTGACGTTAAGAAGAAGAAAAAACGAGAGCAGAACAGGGATGGAGAAGGGAAAACCTCAAACTAAGAAAAACCCTGTTTGGCAAATCACGCGGAGTATTTCGGGGATTACAAAGATAAGGAGAGGAAGTTTCGGGTTTTCGTGAAAAAGGAATACAGAAATTAAAGAGCACATTTTATGATTCCTTTGTCTAAGGCGTCGTATAGGGCTTGAGTTGGGTCCCACCATGCTTATTAGCGCCTAATGCAGCATCGGATTCAAGGCTTTGGTCTGGTCGAGGTAAGATTAATTCGTTATTTGGACCAGGCCCGTACTTTGCGGTTCGCCGGCATCCACTGCGTGTCCGCAATTTCAGCCTCAAGTTTTCCCTTTTAAGGGTTTTATAATCAATATATGGGATAATTTTCAGATTTTACTAAGGAAATTACGTAAACAAAGTTAACTACACGCATACCAACATTGCTTCCAAATGTAATGTCAATGATTCTAGTATTTCATATCTTCTAAATGCGATATTAGTACGAATTTAGTTATCATTTTATGCTGTACTTTATAAATATCATATTAGTTTTTTCTTAGTATAAGTTTTTCAGTATATCGCAATTTATAAATACAATATTAATTTTCTAAACTGCTATATCACAATTATTAAATGTGATATTTATAAAATATTTTGTCTTATTTCCTATATGATTTGTATTTCATAATTGATTTTGTATAATTAATATTTTGGTTTTTTTTTTTTAATAATAGGAGCTATGAGTTTCATTCTATATGATAATAAAGATGTATGATGATGGTTACTTATTTGTTTGATAAAATGAATTCAAATATATATATATATATATGGTAAGTATTTGTGTATTGGAGAGGAAAAGAAAAAAAGGTTAGATGATTATCATTATTATCGCACTTCATTAGTTGAATGAGACAAAATGTTGTAATGAAATTATTTCTGCAGTAGAGTAATACAATATATATAAATCTATCATAAAAATTGTAATTTTATTAAGATATCTTACGACTAGCGAAATATACTAGTCATAATATATGATCTTACATTTGGTTAATTACAATTATGTAATAATATGTCGTAATTACAGTATCTACTAAGTATTAAATATTGATTGCTAAATTTATATCATATATGTATATATATATATGTATATTACAAAATCACTTTATAATATATATTATTGGTATATAATATTATGGTTTTAGGATATTTTTTAAATTTAATAATGTAATATTGTAAATAATACTAACCTCATGATGTAATATTTAATACTATTGTATTTTAAATAAACATATAACCATGAAAACAAGTATTACAATTGATATATTATTATGTTAAATATTATTTAAGATACCTTAAAAAGCATCTAAAAGCTCACTTGGGCGACAAGAATGAAAATATACTACTTGAAATATTGCCCTGTGAAAGGTCTAGCTTGCAACTCCGTGCAACATGGTTTATGACATGGACGACACCGTTGGATGCAACGGTGGAACTTCTTCCACATTGACCTAATGTTATCTATATCTTAAAAGCTCATAATTAACATAGAAATTTATAAGGATCTCCAACGCCCCACGTAATAGGGGTCCGGTCCGCATCCAACGTATGAAATAAATTGCAGCATTCCGTAAATTGCTTTACTTGATTTACTACATTATTGGTTTACTTTACAATCATGGAATTTGTAGATTTTTTTTTTTTTTTTGAAATTGGTTGTTCAAGTATGATCGCCACCACTAGGGTAGAAAGTTATCAAAAAATCGCAAGTTAATTTTATGATTTTAAAGTTTGTTATTTTATAAGTTTTTTTTTTTAATTAAAATGGATATAAAATTATTTAGATGCAAATAAAGTTATAAATTTATGTATTTGATTCTATATGATTATAATTTTACCAATTATGCATCATTTTATTACGATTCTATTGATTTTATACATTATAATTAATAGTAACGTCAAGAATTTAATAATTATGAGGATAAGTTAATAAAATATCACTTGATGTATGAAATTTAAGATCAAGCTTAAAATTTAGACTCGAGCTTAGCTTGTTTAGCAAAACAAACTTTAGTTTGAACTTGAGCTCAACTAGTTTGTGAAATGAGCTCGAGCCAAGATGAGCTTTTTATCGAGTATGAAATTTAAGATCGAGCTCAAGTCATTTAAACAGTTCGTGTTTCTATTTTTTTTTCAAACTTAAAATATTAATATAAGTGTTTCTATAATATATTGTTTCTTGTTGGTCTATTCATTGGTTAAAAACATTTAAAAACACGAAATTGAAGATTTAGAAAATTTATAAAAAAAAAGCTAATAAGTTCTATTCAATTTTGCTTACAACTACCAATATTAGGCAAGCACACCTACCAAAGTAACATAGAAAATATTAGGTCATATTCTAAGGGATTATAATCATCTACCGTACTCACTTTTCATCTATTATCTAACCAAAGAAAATTTAGCAAAACATAAGAAAAATAGAAGTTATACTAGGGTTATTGTATATATACAAGTTTTCAAGGCAAATTGTAAGATAAGCTTGTTAATGCAAGAAAAAGCCTTAAGGATTGCTTCATCGAGTTCTTATCATGTGATTTCTCAACAAACTCATAGAGTTGTTCAGTGGTATATTTGCATTGTCGGATTCACTAAGGTAAGTTAAAATCTCTCTCAAGGTTATTAACTTTAGATCTAGACTAAACCACTAGAATCTCTTCACAAGTTATTAGCAATCTAGATCCATATAAAGTTTAAGAATCCTTCATTTTAAAACCAACCTAATGAATTTTAAAAATAAGATACAAAAAATTTCATCCCTCTCTCAAGGTTGTTATGAGCAACTCCATTAATAACTCAAACCTATTTAAAAGAATGATCTCTCAATTTATTCAGTTGAAATCAGACACAAATCTAAAAAGTGCATCACTCGTTTAGATTCACGAAATTAAGTTTTAGCTACTAATTACAAATACCCGATGATATTAGTTTCAACACTTTGAAATCATAAGAATCATATCTTATATTCACAAACCCCAAGTTAAATGATTATTTCTCTACGAATGCAGACATTAAGCATATGGAATTAAAGATAAAACTACAAATTAAACATAGAGTCTTGCAAAAACAAATGCAGGTTTTATAATGAATTTACCTAGAAAACTTTGAGATTTCTTAATAAGAAGAAATAGTTCTTTTACCAAAGAATTTTCTCTCTATTCTACATTAGAAATATTTTACAAAACAATACTCCGTTACTCTTTACCTATTCTCTTCTTTTACATCATGCTTATCACGTTTATTTATAGGATTAAGCATAGAAATCATGACGATTTTATTTTCCGACGTAGAAGATTCTTTATAATTGAATTCATCCTTATTATCACACGCACATCTTAAATGTCAGCTCATAAGGTTACCTTTCACGAGTGGATCGAATGTCTGAATGTTGCTTGAAAGTTAGGGCTTGATCTATTTTATGGTCTTTTGCTAAAAAGCTCGAATTCTTATCCAAATTCAACCATGTGATTCATCGAGTTCATTGAGAGCTCGAATGTTGGCCTTGATCTAAGTTATGCTTTTTTTCCTTAACAAAGGTTGTGATTTTTGTCTAGCTTTAGTCGTGGGTTAAATCTAAGGCTCGATATTATGGCATGACTGAAGCTGTATCATGAAGTCTATGGCTCAATCACCTCAATGCTAAAGTCAAGGGTCATGTTGAGGGCTCGATCTAGGGCATGATTGGCAATTTTACCTTGTTATTTTGGTATCGATGAGTCTTTTGCACACCTTGACAAAAGTTTTGTTCTATACAATTGTCATTTTGCTCTAATCTAGTTCAGATCACTTTATTTCTTTCTCATATGATCT
Source organism: Combretum micranthum (assembly GCA_024138025.1). Classification (NCBI taxonomy): domain Eukaryota; kingdom Viridiplantae; phylum Streptophyta; class Magnoliopsida; order Myrtales; family Combretaceae; genus Combretum; species Combretum micranthum. Next base: position 168,580 of record JAMXBD010002583.1, read on the forward strand.
TAGGAGCTAAAAAACAACATTTAAACAATAAAAGTATAAGATTCATAGGAATTTACCTAAAAATGTTTTAGATTAAGCCTAAATTCCTATGAATGGAATAGAGTAAAATAGACTTATCATATATATACATAAATATTAAATAAATATTATTTTTTGTTGTTTTAATTATTTAGTTATATATGGCATGCATAAAAAAATTATACATCTGCTAATGATTTAAACCAAAATAAACATGTTTACTTGCAAGCCTATTCATGAGCCTAAATGAGCTTGTTTACGAGCTAGCTCATGAGCTTAAAGCAAAGCACAAACTCAGCTTATTTACCAATCGAGCTCGAGTTAAGCCAAGCCAAGCCTAACCTGAAGTGAGTCGAGTTCAAATAGCTCGCAGCTCACAACTCGCAAGAAGCTTAGCTTGTTTGCAACCCTTACAGTAAGTAAGGTGCAAGTAACCATTGCTTAAGATCAACAATATGACTAATGCCATAGGTTGTAAATTTAGATACACAATCAGGTTATAGGGCCTATTTAGATTATATGATTTTATCTATATATATATTAATATGTGATGTGTATGTGTCTTATCAATATATGATTTATATCTTATCTTTTACCTATTTATAAGTAAGAATATTTATTTTTCATCTGTATATATTTTTGACAAACAATTTAAACCAAAACAACGGCGTATCATCACACACATAAACAAACAAGCCCAAGTTATAGTAGAACTTTACCCAATCAAGGTATATAGACTACACTCCAATGAGTAACCCTTGAATATGTTGTCTTTAACCAAACACAACTAATTAAGACCAAGCATGATAAAGACAATATATAGTGAATGAAAGATTCAACAAGGACAATAGTGATTCTGGACCTATATTTTGAGATGCTTAAAGGTTAATTTATGCTTCTTGTGGGTTTAAGGCCAGTTGGGTCCTAATGTACTATCCTTAGCTACATCCTAGTGGATACATATGCATGAATGGTCACAGTAAACCATTGTAGTTAGCCATGATCCTATTTGCATGGCCTTTACTAATTACAACACATAGCATAAGGATCACCGGTGGATAGACACCAAAGCTGCCTATAAGCTCATCTATCTTCCATAATATTATTATATAGACTCTTACCATATCAATTCCTTTACAATACACTAATTAGTTTTCAAAATTACTTTTATGGAAATAAAAATGGCTACTAAAAACATAGGTAAATTATTTTTTTAAACAAGTATAAAGAATAATACCCTTTTATAGAGGTATTTGCCACAAGTGGCTAAGTTATAAGACGACTAATGCGAAATGGCAATATATATAGCTTCACATCTTTATTATAATGCTATTGCAATTGGTGACTTACTATGTCATATTTCGAGTGTTAAGGGCTAAGTGGAGGTGTTCAGTTAGAGCATAAAATGTTATGAGTAACATCAATAGGGTAGTTTGTTTGGAAGAGGCATTACTTTAAAGGTGGGTTTAACCTCCCATAAGCAAATTGTCTAGGAGTTGATGTTGCTTTCTTAATGGGTTCATGAAAAACTAAAACCAATTGGAACAGTTAAGCCTCCCAAACCTATGGAGGACTATGGTGACACAAAGATGACATTCATTAGGAGAAGGATAGGCTTGGGACAAGCTTAGGAAAATAAGAAGAGAAAAGGTTGGAATACAAATAAATGACAATGTAAGGGATGATTGAGAACCACACGGGTGCTCTAGGCAAAGAGAACCTCTCGTCTCATGACATTATATATATACCTTATTACTATAGTTTTTAAGACATTTTGAGACTAGCCTCATTAAATAGTTTTCAAATTATGTAAATGAAGTTTAAAAGTGTAAAAGATTATGTGATTAATGCATGAGTAGTTCTTATTGTCAATTTAACTTGTGTTGATGATGCTTAAGATAAGAAGTAGCCACTAGAGAGAAAAATCGTTACCAGAAGGGTAACTATGTCGTAAGTTAACTTTTTTAACAAAAATGTGCCAAAACTTTGCAAATGTACTTCAATAAGAAAAATCTTATCATTAGACAACTCAATAAGAGACAATCTTGGAGGATGGAGAAATGGGTAAGGGCAAGAGGAAGCCTATAGAAGCTTAAAGTCCTAATGGGATGATCTTAGGTAGATTTGATGACTAGTGAAATAAGGTTGATGATCTTATTGATGTGCGTTGTGGTAATAGATTTGAGGGCATCATAAATTTAAGTGAAGAAAAATATCAAGGTTTAAGTGTTGAGGACCAAGGTGATATTATGAGTAATATTGGTAGGGTAATTTGTTTGGGGAGGTTTTACTTTAAAGCAGATTAGCCTCTTATGATCGAACTGATTAGAAGTTGATGTTGTTATCTCAATGTAGCCTAAGGAGGCTGAAATTAGTTGAAAATGTTAAGTCTTCCAAACTTATAGAGGACTATGGTAACACAAGATGATACTGTTTCAAAATAAGATGGATTCAGAGCAAGCCTAGGAATAGGAAGGGAGAAGACTATCTCATCATCTAGAATACAAGTAAATAATAATATAAAATATTGTCGAGCACCACATTGGTGCTCCATGATAGGAGAACCTTTAACCCCATGATGCTATAAACCCTATTACAGCAGTTTTTGGGACATCTGAAACTAATCTTGTTAAATAGTTTTATGGTTATGTAAGTGAAGTTTAAAAGTGTAAAAGATAGACTGATTAAGGCATAGGTAGTTGTTATTAGGAGTTTTGTTCGTGTAGATAAAGCTTAAGGTGAGGAGTGGTCACTAAGGAAAGGACATCATTCCTCAAGGGGAAACTGTGGTACGAGTTAAGTTTTCAACAAGAATGTGCTCAAAAACTTTGTAAATGTACTTTAGTAGGAAATTCTTATCATTGGAGAACTGAATAAGAAGTAGTCTTAGAGGACAGAGGAATAGGTAAAGGCAAGAAAGAGACTGTGGAAGCTTAAAATCCTATCGAGATGATCTTCGGTGGCATTGATGATGGATGAAATAAGGTTGGTGATCTTATGGGTGTAGGTAGTGGCAACAAATTTGTTACATGATAAGGGGGTTGTGGTATTAAGTGGGAATGTCATGGTCTGAGTGTTGAGCACTAAGTGAGGGTATTTAACTTGTACATGTAATGTTGCAAATTACATTAATAGGGTAATTTGTTTGAGGAGTGGGTTTACTTTGAAGGTAAGTTTAGCTTCTTATGAGTAAACTAGTCGGGAGATAATGTTTTTTCCTGATGAGGTTGTAGAAGGCTGAAATTTGTTGGAAAAGTTAAGCCTTCTTTGAGTAAAGGTGCGGTTCCAAACAAATAGAGAAAACATGAAGATGAAAGGTTAGATTGCCATCCCAAATACTAGTAAGTAGCAATGTGAGAAATTGTTGAGCACCACACAAGGCAGGACACATGTGGCGATCCAAGGGTTAGGCAAGGGGCAACCTCCTATCTTGGGAAACTATGCTCCTTATTACAACAATATTAGGGACATTCAAGACTAATCTCATTAAACATAAGTGAACTTTAAAAGTGTAAAAAATGTCTTGTGGGTATTAAAACTTATTTTTCTACAATTTATGAAATCATAAATTCATTTGGCTCATAATAAGTGGCATCAAACTAATTTAAGCTATATAGGTGATCAAACTAATTTAAGTTAAACTAATTTAACCTAAGCCATCAATTCGGCAATCAAGGCGCATCTAACCGTTGGAGATGACTCTTTTTTATTCTCCTTCATCATTACATTCTTTTTTCAAGGTTATCATAGGGGTCTATAAGTATCCATTAGGGGGCACTCAATTACATCTTTCGCATTTTTGCTTCTTCCGGTTATTATATTTTGACAATGGCTAGTGAGAGTTTTAATTCAGCCAGTACTATCAGCAAAGCTTCTCACGTAGGAAACCCTAAGTTGCTTCCCCCATTCCTTCAACAATATAGATTATCCTTATCGCCTAGGAAGTCATGGAAAGTAAGGCAAATGTATATAGCCTTGCCATAGATAATTATTCTACCCCTCTTTATGATAGTGCCTTGTTATTTGCAGCAATGGAGTACTATGGTAGAGACTTTTATAAGGTGGCCAAAGTGGATGCAAGAAATCTTGGGAATGCATTTGATTCCCTTTCTGACTTGGATGTTGGTAATGGGCCCAATAATTATCATAGTGAGGCTTCTAAAGCTGCTTTACATAAGGTACAGGATCATTACTTTGCAGACACGCCAACTGATTATACCGTTACTCTTCTAGGGCTGAGCGATCAAGTAACCCTAGTCTATGGGTCCAGGTTTTATGTTTATATCAGGTGTTTGGACTTTAGCTTACGTTTTTCGTTATGTGATTTTTAGGAGAAAGTGCTAAACCATTTTAACTAGAGTCTGGTCCAGTTAATGTCAAATTCATGGAGTTTGCTGATTGCTTTTGAGGCTTAGCACACGAACATGTGTCAGAGACCTTCTCTATAATTACTCCAACACCGCTTCATGATTAAATATCTAGATAATGAATGGGTGCAACTATAACAGAGAAAAGAGCTACCTTTTTTCAACAAATTGGATTCAAGCGTGAAAGATTGGAAAGGCAAATTCATCATCATGGAGATGGAGAAGGAGGTTTCGTTTACAACTCCTTACTAACGATCAGGAGACTTTAGCAAAGCTCAAGTCTTTTATGGAATGGCACCATTCAATCGGTGTCGATCTCCTTAATGTTAAAGACATTGTTAGATTCTATGTGGAGTAGGTCCTTATCTCATACCGTAGGCCCTCTTTAAAGAGAGAGAAAAGGATACTCGAGGTATGATTCGAGCTTGATTTCGGGGAATTTGGGGTTGTCTATTTGTTGAGTATTACTTAGAGAAGAAATGGCCATGAGCTGGCCCATCGTTACATTGCTTCATTCAGTCGTTGATTCTTTTTCTTTTGCAGGTGATGCTGGAAAAAGGAGAGCTGGAGATATTAATCAATTCTTTGATATTAGTCACCATGAGGAATACGTTCTTATGCTTGTTAAGGGTAAGGGAACGTCTCAGCCGATTAGTTCCTTTCCTTTGGTTGCTGTTCGAGACAGGCCAATAAGGAGAGTTAAGTTGTTGCATGAAGGTCATTGTTTGTTTTCCCTAGGTATCCCATTAGAAGGGGACGGTCGACTAAGGTATTTTGCTTATGTAAATATCATCAAATATAAATTTTGTTTTTTTATCCTCTCTTTATTTCCCATTTACATTCTTATTTGTTTGCAAAGAACTGTTGAGAGCGTTACAAAAGTAGTTTTGTACAGTAGGATTTTTCAACAAGAGAAATTCATTTATGGTTTTGAGCGTTCTGATTGGGATAGGCATTTAGAGGAGGTAAGTTTAGTTCCTGCCATAAGTCGGTTTCATTATAATATTTATGCTAAGTATCGCACCCTTTACTATGGATTGAAGGTTGATTATGCCATTCTTGAGCAGAGGTTTTGAATATGGGACCGGCAGGCCAACCGTAATAAGGAAGAAAAACTGACTACTGATAGAAAAATCGAAGAGTTGCAGTCTGAGCTGAAAAGTCGTAGGTCGGCCACTCAAAATGAGGTTCAACTACTTGATGAGGAGAGGCACGAGGTTCGTAAGGATAATTAGAAGCTTCATGCTGAGAATAATTGGCTTCGGTAATTATTGGAGGATAGCCGAAGGGAGTTAGCCAACAATTGGTCTGGTTTTCATTCCCACGAGACACAATTTATATTGTAAAGGGATAACTTCCAAGCTTTAACTGCTAAAGCTAAGCTGAGAAGTCTTATGAAGACTTAGATAAGGCTTAGAGAGAGCATGATGAATCAAGTGGGCGCATTAGAGCTTTCGAGGCTAAAGTTGCTGCCTTTGGTGATGGTCAATCGAGCTCTGCCCTTGATGATTATTTGGTAGTAAGGCATAGGCAAAGCAAAGAGTAGAAATCGAACGGGAAGCTATAGACGATATTATCTAGTATATCTATGGTCATTGTTCCTCTAACACAATTCCATAGAAATTTATGTTTCTATCTCTGGGTTAGGGCTATAGTGTTAGAGGAGGACGAAAGTGTGGAGGAGGAAGATGATGAGGTTTATAAGGGGCAACAAGTGGCTCAAAACCTTAATAGGGATTTACCATTCAAGTCGATCCTAGGTGCTCTACCTATAGATTGAGTGGGTCAGCCCAAAGCTAGGGAAGCCCTTCCTGTCTTAGGCAACCAGGTGTTAGGGTTACCAATGTAAGGGCTCCTTCGACTAGCTTAACAAGTAGAGTGGTGAGCGAAAGGTTACCTGCTTCCCAAATTGATCAATTTGTGGAAGAACTAAGCGAAGAGCAAGCAAGGGAGTGATTATGTTTGTCCTTTTCTTTTCCTTTTGGTCTAGGTGCCAAATGTCCATTTTTCTTTTCGACTGGGATGCTAACTATATGATGTAATGATCTCCCCTTTAATGAATATATTTTCCTTTTTTCATTATTACTTTTTACTTTGCCATTTATTTCTTATATCTCTTCTTTTGTCATAACCATTATATGTCTACTGCCTTTGTGCGTCATTATCTCGAGATTCGTGTTACATCTGTATTAATGATTATCCTTTATAGATCATCGAATTGCAATCATATCAATCAAACGGTTGGGGTTGAGTGTCAGTTGACATTCCTGAGGTTTTGTGAGGTCTTTTCATCGTTATCTCTTTAGGTTTTAGCCTATAAATAGTAGGGTGCCTTTCTCCACCTTGTCGTAAAAAATTTTCTTTAATTTCTTTACTTTGTTTTGTCAGCGAGTGTTTTCCAACTTTGCAAATTCTTCTTATGAAGTTTTAGCTTGGAGTATGATTAGAAAGACCAAGCCCTTGGCGCTGTGTCGCTCCATTTTCTTTTTGGATGATTCGATGCTTTCCTAAAGGACTTTTATGCAAAGTAAGTCTTGCTTGTCTATGGCGATGAGATCTTTTCTCTTGTTTTGTGGTGTGTAACAGGGCTATAGGTCTCATTATTTCCAATTATATAGAACCTCTGACAGTAAGGGAAGAGCGTTTGTACTCAAATTAGGCTGGTAGGACGTTAACCCTCTAGATGCTTTAAATATGCCTCTTTTGGCTCTTCAAGGTAAATTCTGAGGGAAAATTAGATGAGTTCTTATCTTAGACTCAAATGTTAGGAGAATTTGGACGACTAGGATAAAATTAGTAAGGGAAGGACGATTGAGTTGCTCCTTGTTCTCACAGAGACTTGATCGTTAATAATTCCTTAATCATCCTGGTTTATTCAGGCTTCCTCTGCCTATAATGCTTTGTGTAGCTTAGGGATTCAAGTATGCTTTGGGATCCTGGTAATCTTAGGTCCTAGAAGATCAGGATGGAGTTAGCAAAGGAGGGAGGGTTAGTTTGCTCCTTGTACTTGTAAAGAATCGATAATTAACAACTCTCTTATCATCCTATTTTGCTTAAAATTCCTTTATTTTGGATGTCTATGTTGTTTAGCTACTAAGATTCAAAAAGTTATATTGACTAAGAGTTTTTACTATTAAGAACATGTATCAATTTGTAGTATTTGGTCGGGATGCTATTTTAAACTACCCTAGCTATGAAGCCATTCAAACAATTGTATATGATTAATAGTAGAGTCTTGAAATTCATTTGCCTTATTATTATTATTATTTTTTACAACTTGTTTGTTAGTATCTATGTCAACCAATCCCTAAGTCTTGAGCCTTGCTACAGAGTTAATTTTTAGAACATGGGTACGGAGCATAAGTAACCTGGTTGTTTGCTCCCTAAGGCTTGAGCTTCTCTAGAGAGTAAGTTTTTAGGATGCGGTGCTAAGCATAAGCAACTCGATCATCTAATCTTTAAGGCTTGAGCCTTATTAGGGAATATGTTTTTAGAACACGGGTGCTAAGTGTAAGCAGACTGGTAGTTTGCTCCCTAGGGCTTGAGCCTTACTATGGATTAGGCTTTTAGGATGCGAGTGTTAAGCATAGGCAGCTTGGTTGGTTGGTTTCAATTACTAGATGTCGTATCTTCGAGGAATAATTTAGGATTCATCATTTCTGAAAATGATTTTGAAAACAAAGGTAGTGGAAAAAAATCATAAAAACATCTCCAAATAAAATACTTCCTTAGGCTGTCACCATTCCATGTTCTTGAGATTGGCTGTCTGTAAAGTTGTTCAAGTCGATATGCACTATTACTAAGGTTTTTAGTGACACGGATAGGATCTTCCTAGGTGGGGGATGGCTTTTTTTGTCCTTCCCTAGCGCCCATGTTAGCTAGTTATCGACACACTAAGTCACCGAGGCTAAATTCCTTATGGCCAACTTTCTTATCGTAGTATTGAGCAGCCTTAAACTGGAAAACCATGAGCCTCTGCTTGGCTTGATCTCAGAGCTCTTCTAGTGTGTTTGGGTTGGCTTTCAGTGCTATTTGGTTAAACACTAGGTGGAACTCTTGTGTCTTATGAGTTAAAAGTTCCAATTTGACCAGGTATACTAATTCCATGCTACATGCTAACCGGTATGGTATTTCATAGGCAGTTGTTCGATATGTGGTCTTATATCCTTAAAGTATGTGAGGTAGTTGATCTGCCTAACCGATATGGTCCCGGTCGACTATCTTTTTTATGCTTTCATCTATGGTGTGGTTCACTACCTCTACTTGCCTATTGTTCTAAGGATGAGAGACCAATGTATATCGAATCATGATGTGATGGTACTAGCAGAACCTCTAATTCATCATTGTCAAACTGGGTTTCGTTGTCGATGATTATGACCTGTAGTACCCAAAATCAGCATATGATGTAGTTGGTTACAAAAGCTTCTACTGGTTGTTCTGTGATATAGGCTACAGCTTGTGCATCTGCCCATTTGGTAAAATAGTCAACCGCAACGATGATGAACCACTTATATCAAAAGGTTTTAGGGAGGAGACCAAGTATGCCCATTCCCTATTAGGCAAATGGCCATGGACTTGCAAGCGATCAGAGATAGTTACTTGGTATATGGGCTAAGGGCGCATGCTTTTGGCATTCAGGGCATTTCTTTACCGTCTCTGCTACATCCTTCCTCATAGTCGGCCAGTGGTAGCTAAGTCATAGTGCCTTTACATACAGCGTTTTTCCAGCAACATGGTTGTTGCACTTATCTAAATGTAGGTCCTCTAAGACAGCTTAAGCCTATGTCGATCAAAGGCAACAGAGTAGAGGCATACTATGGCCTCTTTAGAATAAGATGTTTTCAATAGTGTGTCACCGGTGGCTTGATACATGAGTTTCTTATCCATTTTTTTATCGATTGATAAAACCACATCCCTCAAGTATTCCTTTATAGGGTCCATCCGATAAGGTGGTGGGAGGTCTATTTCACCAGCTAGAATTTCCTGGTACTACTTGTCAATGGTGTGATGTGGTGGGTATTCCATAAATATCCCTTTCTTCTTTGGCTAAGGGTTTAGAAGACTTACTACTATGAATTTGGAGAGTCTATCAACTTAGGCATTTTCTGCTTAGGGCATTTTATGAATGTCCAAAAAAGTTAGCCATCAATGACCAAACAAGCTCCATATACTTCATCATAGATCCCTTTTTGTCTCATACTCTCCCTTGACTTGTTACATGACAAGTTGGGAGTCTGATAAACAATTATATTGTCGACCCAACCTCCATTTCCAACTTCAATCTTGTTATGAGTACTTCATATTATGCTTTGTTATTGCTTTCATTAAAGTGAATTGAGAGCAAAACATATCTTCACATTGTAAGGACCTTGTAAAATCAATCCTACCCTAGAGCCTTCCTAGCTCGATGATCCATCGACGTGTAAGGTTCATTCCGGTTTGCCTTCCCTAGGAGGCCTGTATATGATACCATGAAATCGACCAAAGTGTACACCATACATGCTTACTTCGATTGCGTACTTCATCATGCAACTTGATGCATCTAGTTTGTAGGGGATAGTGTGGAGAGGTTAGCCTGTAAGGACTATCACTTGATACACTTCAAAATAAGGCTTGAGCCTCTTTGCTGATAGGACATCTGTTAAGGTAAATTTCCTTACCTTGGAGTATCTCTCTTTTGGCCCTTAGAGGACATGGTTGATATAGTAAATCAGTCTGCACTTGCATCTATCTGCCTAAATGGGATGGAGGAAATGACTGTTGTTCACTACTAAGTACAAGAGTGGTTCTTCTCCTAGTATGGGTTAAGCCAAAACCAGGGGAGTTACAAGGAATTTCTTTAGGTTCGTAAAAGCCTAGTCGCAATCTACTTGAAGTTAGTTGCGTTCTTAAAGATCTTAAAGAACTCGACACGTTGGTTGGCACTTCAAGATATGAATTGGCTCAAAGTTGTGATATAACCAGTAAGTTTGTGAACCTTCGTTATTGTCTTGGGAGGCATCACATAAGCATAACCTTGATCTTATTGGGGTTTGGCTTAATTCCTTATTGTGTAACCATGTACATAAGGAATTTTTCGGAGGAAGCCATGAATATGCATTTTTGGGGATTCAATTTCATTTGGTTTTTTCTTAGCCTATCAAAGGTCTTACGGAGATCCTTAAGGTGGTCTTTTTCGCATATGCTTTTGACAATCATATCGTCCATGCAGACTTCCATGTTCCATCTGATTTTTTCTTTGAATACTGTCGTAACCAGCCTTTGGTAGGTGGCTCTAGCATTTTTTAAGCGGAAGGGCATAACCTTATAGTAGTATGTGCCGAAGTTAGTGACCAATAATGTATGTCCCTGATCTTTTGGTTCCATCATTATTTGGTTATATCCAAAAGAGGCATCTATGAAGCTTAATGGTGCGTGCCCGGATGTAGCGTCTACTAGTTAGTTTATTCTCGGGAATGGGAAGCAATTTTTAGGCATGCTTTATTAAGATAAATGTTGTTAACACATATTCTCCATTTACCGTTGGCTTTTTTCACCATGACAATATTGGCGATCCATGTAGGGTACTTTTCCTCCTGGATTAATCTAACTTTCAAAATTTTCTAGACTTCCTTTTCTATGGCGACATGTTTTATAGCAACGAAGTGGCATTGCTACTACTACAACGACTTAATCTTTAGGTCAATGCTGAGCTCATGAGTGATGACTACTAGGTCTATCCTAGGTATATCAATAGGTGTCCAAGCAAATACAACATGGTGACATTGGAGAAAATGAATTAGTTCTCCTTTGACATCAATTAATAGTGTAGAGCTAATTCTTGTAACAATTTAGGGGTCAACGCTGAGCAAAATGTTTTCAATTGCTTCTGTTGGTTTATCCTCCTCTTCTTCTTTGTTTGTTTTTCTCGTAGGTGGGTTAGTTTAGGGGTGAATCTATCTGACATACATCATCCCTTTCTAGAGCTCAGAAGTATAATCTCCGTGATAAGTCCTGGTCCCCCTACATGTGTCAACCCTAATTGGTATGGGGAATTTCGCCTTTAGGTGAGTCGGTGAAGGGGCCATTTGGAACAAGAAAAGTGTTGGTCGACCAATGATCATGTCGTAAGGTGACTAGTAGTCTACCACTACGGACTTTACCTCGTTATGGGCCTTATGTTTGTCACCACTTAACCTCATTAGTACGGTAACAATTCCGCTAACTTTAATCCGCTGGTTGTTGAATTCAAAGATCTCGTGTTCACTTAAGCCTATTTTAGATGTTGTCATCTCGAAGCCTATTGAAGGTATGGCTGAAAATGATGTCTGTGCTACTCTTCGTATCAACTAGGACTTTCATCATGTCAAAACTTGCTACTCTCACTTTTATAATGAGGGTGTCTTGGTAGGGGATTTTAACGTCATCTAAGTCGGCTTCAATAAACTCGAGAGTCATATCCAATTTTTCTCTTTTTTCCATAACCATCACTTCTTTTTCTTTGTTGTTTCTATAGTATCTAGAGAGATCTGTCAAGTGTGGTCCTCTAACAATGGTATTGACTATTCCACAAACTGTGTTGTTGACGTGCCAATCTATACGATCATTGGAGTATTGTCGATGGTCGTCTTTCTTCGTTGGTTGCGTCTTTTAATGGTGTTATTTGGATCGGCTAAATATTTTCATAGGAATCCTTTCTTGAGGGTTTCTTGTAGGGCCATCTTGAGTTGATAGCAGTTATTAGTGTTGTGCCCCACATCTTGATGGTAATCACAATACTTGCTTGTATCCTTTCTACCTGGGTCACCTCTTGGTCGGTTTAGGCAGGATGCCAAAGTTTCTGATTTCTAAGAAGATGTGTTTCTGGTTCTAGTGGTTTGCTTAGGTGGAGGAAACTAGATTTGAAATAACTTCGTTTTCCCTATGTTTCTTGCCTTGGGATCCCTGTCCTTCTTTTTCTCTTATAGGGCGTACTTGATCATTGGCTGACCTTTTGATTTCTTATTATGTAGGTGCTCCCTTTGGGATTTTTCCATTTCATTTTAGGTGGCTATAAAATCCTCACGTCGTATGCACTTGCTAGCTAGTTTCCTAGAATTTTTCTAGCACTTTGGGTTTGTTTTTGGCAAAGGAGTGGAAAATCCTCTCATTTTTTCGAACTTTGTAGATGGTTACTTGTATTGCAAGACAAAAGTTGAGGCCATCCACTTTCGTGACTACTTAGTTGAACCGAGTGATATAGTCTCTTAAGGACTAGTCCTTTTTTTAGTTTACCAGGAACAGAGATGATGTATCCTTCTCGGGGGTCTGCTTACTATAAAATGAATCTTAAAGGTAGTGGAAAGGCCTTCAAAAGATGTAATGAAGCCATCAGCTAGTTGGTGATACCAATGTTAGCTGCTTTTTCCA
>JAMXBD010002584.1:0-181251 GCA_024138025.1 Combretum micranthum
GGAGGGGGGGGGGGGGGGTGGGGGGGGGGGGGGGGGGGGGGGGTAGTAGCTCCGGCCATGTGAGGGGGAGAGAGAGGGAGAGTTGAATTTGTTTGAAAAATTGGAATTTATGTAATAAAAGTGTTAAATGTAATAATTTAGTAAGAAACAAAAATTTCTTGGAAAAGAAAATATAATGAGTGTTTGTAAGGATGAAAGACTAGGGTATGGGTTGTGTGTGTGTAGGTTGTACTTGAATAGTAATAAATAGTAGAAAAAAACATTTACTTTACCGGTAGTAAAGAAAATATAGGAAAAAGGCTATAACTAATTTTTATAATCAAAAAATTATAGAACTTATATTTTTTATATCCTTATAAAATTTCGGTTTTAAGGAGTATTCCGGAATATTTTTCGGAGTTTCTAGTTTCGGGGCATGCTTTTCTATAATGGAGCTCGGGAAGGCCCAGAATAGAAAATTTTTCGATATCAAAACTTTCAATGGTTTAAAATATACTTTAAAAAAATATTCCTCATTAAATTATTTTATAAAAGTTCTTTTGATATGAAACCGAAGGAAAGTCGAATCTAAGGTTTCTAGGTTCCTCTCATAAAGCTTGAACTACACCTGTTTAGAGTTTTGTTTTCCGGTTTCCGAAGTTTACTTAATTACTAGGAAAACCAGGGTTTACATTATAAGAATAATAAAATTGTGAAATGAATAGTAGTGAATAGTACAAAAGACTAGTTAATTATCGGTAGTAATGAAATACGAATATAATCGCAAAATCAGATAATTCTAATTATTGAAAAATTATAAAACTGATATTTTAGAAATCCTTATAAAAATACTAGTCTAACAGTATTAATGGTATATATATTTATATCTCGAGCCCCGAGACATGCTTTTCAAAGTCTATATCCGAATGGGTTCGAAATAGGTCAAAAATTTACCAATCTGATATTTTTAAGTGACCTTATATTACAACAAGATATTTTACACACTTAAACTATACCTCGGCCTCTAGGGTCAAGGGCGCGAGATTGTCTGACTTAAACTACTATATTCCACTTAGGGTTCTTGGGTGATTTTCTGGTTTAGATCTTGGCCAATTTGGAAACTGATGTTTTATGTTGATACAACATATTTAATTTGAGAAATTTATTTTAAAATTTTATTTTTTTATAAGTATCTAATATCTCTCAACGTTTTCAGAATTCTTGAATTGAGTTTTATTTTCGAAGGTTAATCGTTATTTACTTTTTAATAATTTGTTTTTGGGCTCTATATTACCTGATTTTATAAGTCAAAGTTACGTATAAAATTTATCATACGTAGTGATTTTGGATTTGAAGACTGTTAAGTTCTTATTTTATTTTTAAGGATTCTCATTCTCTCAAGATTAAGAAATTTTTAGATTCTCTCGTGATTTAAGACTAGTTGAAGTTCCGTTTTAATTTGGAGTCATTTTTAGGGTTTATTTTCGAAGTTCATTTTGATTATTTACTGAAATTTTCTGAGGTTTACAAAAACCTTCCAGTAAGATTGTTTTGAGTTCCATTTTCTTGTTCCTAAAAGTTGTAGTGAATAATAATATGCCAAAAATTAAATTTTTTTAACTTTTATGACTGAGTCTGAAGCATTTTGAAATGCATATAATGGGTGTTAATTATATGCTTCAAGAATAAATTATTATTATTATTATTATTATTATTATTATTATTATTATTATTATTATTATTATTATTTGTATGTAATTAAAGCCCAAAATTGTTAAACCAACCACACAATATGGTTACCCTTTATATTATTCTCTTACATTTTCATTTTTTGTTAAGTTTATATGTCTTTTTAGTTTTTATATATGTTTTTTTTTATATTATTCCAAAACGGATATTATCTCCTCATATTTTAGCTCGAGCCGAGAAAAAAAAGAAAGTATGGTACATTATTTTCAAAAGTTTCTTAAGAAAAAAAAAGAACTCTTGAGATGGATGATCAAGTTGGATAACAACCATTCAATTCTTGTAAGATACGCTTAAGGCATGTATTGTAGATTTCAAAGAGATTTAGAACGACCATTGATTTGATAATTGCTCATAACAATAGTTACCAGACTACATGACCACCATGTAGATTGTCATGCCCCAAAGGGTACCCTAAACGTAACAATCCACCACACTTAATATTAAAGTTTAAGTATGACAAACTTAGTCATCCCCATAAGCTTTGATGTTAGGTGTAAGGCGTGCTCTTACAATACTTAGAGGATCATACATTGAAATATGAAGCTTAAAAAGATATAATAACAAATTAAGAAAATGGAAACCATAATATTCATTCATTCATAATAATTGTCTTACAAGCTTTAGGGCATTCCCCCATCAAAATAAACTATAGTCTATTACAAGAAATTTTCTCATGAAGTCTACATTTAAACTAATGTTAAACTTCATCTAAAATTCCTTAACCAAAAGGGAAATACCTAACTGTAAGGTCCTCGTAGCCTTAACCATAAATAGCTAAACTGCAAAAGATATCTAAAGGGACATGAGCTAATAGGCTTAGTGAGAATTACTTCCATAAATAAATACTTTAGTAACAAAATTCAAACAAGCTATTTAAGCAATCAAGTGGAATGCAACATACACGTGAGCAAGCAAGGCATATAACTTTTCGAGAACTACATGTTGAATGGATTTACACCTTCCATTCGGGTTTGGTGATAAGTAATCTCAAAATGAGTAGTTTTAGTTAAGTTATGCTTTCGATCATTACTGCCAAGCATATAAGTTTACTCGGGTTGAGCCATGCTTTCGGATTACCGCAAAGCATTTGTTTATTTCCATGTCACGAAGCAATCGCTTTCAATCATTGCCGCCAAGTGTTGGTTTCGACCGTGTTACTATCCTTTTCACCCAAGGACAATAACTCATGCAATGTGACTCACTTCGTGGCATGCATGAATCAATTTATTTAAAATCTTAGCATCATTATCATCAATTTTTAAGGTGATTATAGAATTTCAGACATATCAAATTCTATACAAAGACAAGCAATTCATTACAATTAATTCTTGCCTCAATATTCTTATTTTTCTTTCATACAACTTTATATACATAGCATTTTGTCTTTCCTTAATTCTAATGCATCTATACTACAAGCACAATCAAGTACACAATTAAAGGAAATAAACTCACGTTACCATGGGGACACTTCTTTTAAATGGATGAGTCGATCGAATAATCCACTTAGTCAAAATAATCCTCGGGATATGGATATTCTTCCTCAGGATCACCTATTTAAGAAAAATACCCATAATGAGTATTTTTTGATAACTCTCTTGATATTTGATAAAACTATGTCATAAAAACGTTAAAATTCGTGTAAGACAATTCTAACTTAAAATGGTCATAACTTGGTTATTTTAACTCAGAATTGCACATATAATATGCAATTTTCTATCTATTCAAAAAGATCTATCCATTTCTAAAACTATTTTTATGAAACTAATTATTTTAAGCTCTAGCAAGTGGCGATCATATTCACCACAAAATTTCCCATCTCAAAAGCATTTGTTTCAATCATTAAATCATCCAAAAATTCGCTTTGATAAATACTTAGTTATCTATATAGTTGAGAAATTCCTTTTTATAGTTGTATAGCTCATATTTCATACATGCTCAAGTATTTGTTGTCCAACCAAAACCCTTTAGTGAAAACAATATTAGTTAAGAGTTTGGAAAAATCATAATTTAAAAAAAATCACTTTTGTGAATCAATTAAAAATGAGTCTTTTGATTTCTTTGTTTTCAAAAAGTATTTTATGTTTATTTTATTATTTTCTTTGATGACTTTTCTTCAAAAAAATGAATTTCCATTTTTCCTTTTGAAACTTCTAACACTAGAGTCACTTATCTTATTAGTTTTCTACATATTTCCTTTGGCCATTATTTTGAAATTTTTAAATCTTAGTTTGAAAGCTTATATTTCCTTTTCATATTATGCTTTTAAGAAAAACATTTTCATAACAAGGAATCATCTTCCTTATTTTAAGAAAACAACTCCCTTACTTCTAAAGTTATGGTTTTAGAAAAAGTCTTTCAAAATAATGATATTTCCAAGATTATAATGAGTTCTTCTTAAAGCTTTGAGAAAATAGATTCCTTTTATTAATTTTAAAAACTCTAAATTTCTTTTAAAACTCTCTTTTGGTGACAAATATCTTTTTTGTAAAAAGTATAGTTTAAACTTATTGGTTTTGACAACAATCTTTATTTGCATGAATATGAGAATAATAACAAGCAAAATTATAAAAAGAAAATAAATAGCAAAATAATATAAGTCAAGTATTGAGAGTCTTAGTTTTGAATCAAGGCTCTCGGACTAAGAAATGGACTAGTCCTGAAAAGAAAAGAAAATTGTTTTGACTTGATAATGACAAGTCTAAGAATAGAAAGACTAGTTTTAAAATAGCATGAAAGTAAATAAATTGCATTGCAAGGAAAAAAATAAATAATAAATGAGCTTATATGCTCTGAAAATATATATATATATATATAGATACATAAATATGTTTAATTAGATATAGATAAGAAGTTAACATAATAGTGACAATAATATGTGCAAAACATAATAACAACATAAAAAAAAAGAAATGGATTTTTATAAAAGAATACATGAACATAGTATAGCTTCCATAACAACAAGTTTAGGAAGCTCACATCATAATCATGTAAAGTTACATGACATGTAGTAAAGATATGGAGAGAAATTTCACTTAAAGAAAAGATGAGGTAGTATGTGTGAATGGGTTTCTAGTGTATGTAGAAGAAAGTTTGGGAGTATTTTGGGAGAGTTTTGAGAGAGTATTTGGAGAGAATTTTTAGAAGGAAATTTTAGAGAGTTTTGATAGTAAATTTGTGGGTAGATGAAGTGTGAAAGAAATAAATGAGAGGGGGATATTTATAGGAAAATGAGGAGTGAACTTGTGTGATTTAATTAAATAAAAAATTGAAAAAAAAAGAAAGAGAGGGGGGAGGGGGGACGCTAGCCACTTATGGAGCAGATAGAGGGAGATGTGATTTTTTTGTATTTTATATATTAAGAGTAATAATATGTAAGGTAGATGTGATGTAACGCCCTAAAAATAAGATATTACAACCCGCCACATGTCCTCTCTTGAATAGGATATGCTAAGGCTCTAATATCCACAAATATCACCTGTAAACACACATATATGGTATCTCATACGATACTCAACACAACCTGTATAATTTAGAAACACAAGAAAACTTCATAACATTCTTGTTTAACAAACAAACATCCTAGTTGGCATATCCACAAGCTAACTATCCAACATAACAACTGAAATTTGTCTACAAGAGAAAACCTTCGTTTACAACTTAGTCTTCCAACGACAAATGATCTAATAACCATTCATAAAACATAATAATAAGCAAAATATAGAAAAATCAAGTCTTCAACATATCTAGGAACTTTTTTTCTCCAAAAATCCTATAATCAAAAGTCTAACTCTCAGTTGGATAGTTAGGTCCACTATCGCCATCCCTCTAATCAAAGATCAAATCATAACTCAAAAAATCATATAAAATGTCTTCATCAACTGTACTTAAAATTTTAAAAAGTGAGCTGCGAAACCCAGTAAGATAACTCCAATACTTAAAAACAAATGCAAATGCACACGCAATATATATATATATATATATATCAAATGCTCCTAGTATAATGTAAGCAATCAATTTGTTATCTTTTTATGGTCAGTAAATCAACACAGTTCAGAACTATGCATACTCTAGTCCCGAACTCGAAGTAAGTCAGACTCCTCTTGAAAAACAACCAACTCTTTGAAAATAAGGTAATTATATACATATATGAATGAGTGAGTACTCCCTAAACATCCCCGTTTCCTTTTAATTCTACCGGAATCATCTCTATACACGAATCCACTCCAGATAACCTCACACATAGATCATCAGGGTGCCTCATTAGTATCACTGTCTGCCAGGTTTTTACTAGTCAAAGCCAAACATAACCAAGCAGACAATTATTAAGCAGCATAGAATTAGGTTTATTATGAAGTTCTGTTCCTACAACCAATCAAGCAATACTAAACTTACAAGCAAAAACAACAAGCAAGGATTGGTCATACCATTCTCAATTTCTAGAATACAACTCAAATCCTTAAATCCGATATCAACAACAACAAAGACAACCTGAACTCCATAAACTTCTATATCAACACCAACAACAATTCCACAAACTCCAAATATCCTGTTACAACATATATATATATATATACACATCAAAAGATATAAACACGTTATCAATATATCCTAACAGACATGAATTCTCCAAAAATCTTAACCTGACAAGAAATCTTAGATATCTACACAGTTTACTCCGATCAAACTCCACAAAAACCCTCAAAACAACAATGAACCGCAAAAAACTCCACAAATACCAAAATTTTCACCAAAATTCTAGGTTTGCATGTTAACAAGAATGTATAAGGATCATCTAATCATACATTGATTAAAATCCATCAACAAAAAGAAGAAACTTACTAATTTGGATCACTAAAACCCTACTTGCATTTACAAACTCGGATTCCAACAAAAGCTAGGGTTTTTCTCCTACAAATCCTTCAAGAACATCAATAAAACCCTAAGAAATCATGCATAAATTCGTAGAAAATATATTATAGATGGTTAGAATACTTACCGAAATCAATCCTAAGCCTCACAAGACCTAAAGCATGAAGAATAGACCCCAAATGCTCTAGAGGAAAGAAGAAAAAAATGAGGAAATGAAATCTATCGAAATTTGTCAACCGCCCGTATATATATAGATTTTTACTCCTACGCCGGCTATAAGCTCCAGAAATTTTTTACATTAGTACACGACTCTAAAATAGAATGTATGAACTAGTTAGTAAACTTAGAATCCAATAAAAACCTAAGAATAGATCAATGACTTGAATTTGGCTGGGTTAGGATCTAAAACCTAATAAAGAACTTCTTTGACCCTAATTGATACCAAAAACGAGATTTCGTATCTTGAATTGATAATTCAAGATATGATTAAAAAAAAAAAAAACCTAAATTTTAAAACCCCAAAACTTTTCATGCAAATAGATTAAATAGAAAAATATAAATATAGAGATTAAATGACTACTATTGAACTCAACAATGACTTGAGATTAGAACAATGAGTAGTAATGAGCCTATAAATGGATTTAAACCATAAATTCAAGATTCCTAGATAGTATTAAACACTACTAATAAGATTTCATAGTAGGTATAAAAAACCAAAGATATATAGATAATTTAGCTTATATATCATAAGCGATATTGAGTAGTTAATCAACTATGCTTATAGATAGGAAACGATAACCTAAAGATAAACCGTTAGGATTCTAAATACACAATAAAAACATAAATAGATGCATAAATAAAGATATAGACTTCAAATAAATATTTGAATCACACAATTACTCTAATTAGGGTTTTCTTAAGCAATTGGAGCCTAAAACAAAAATTGACTTAATAAGCGTAGGAAACCTTAATCGCAAGAGATAAAATTCTAAAAACAATTAATCGCATAAATTTAAAACTTAAGTTTGTCTTGTTTGATAAACTAAACATTTTGTAGGATCCTATAAAAATATTTTTGGACAAAAACTCTCAAATATTAGCTAATTTGTACCTAATTAACTTGATAAACTACCAAAAAATTTAGATAAATAATATCTAAATGTTAATATATATATATATTTATATGCAGGATCAATTCCTTGAATAAGTAAAATGCAGGGCTTGGATTCCCTTGGAAGAAGAGAACCAAAATTGCTTAGAAAATTGTCTAAATTGTGCAACAAATTCAACACACAAACCAATCAAATATTACCAACTCATCTTCCACATTAATGACAATAAAACAACAGATGAAACAGTGTAAAATTATTGAGAATTCGAATGCAAATTGTCGAAGGAAACCATCCTCATTCTTCTCTATATGTAAGTATTTATAGCTCATAATGTATAAACAAACAAACACCAAACACTCCCAAAGTTTCCAGATTAAACAAGCACCTAAATAGCATACAATCGACCAAAGAACAGAAATCAACTCGTCCAAAGAAATCCAAATCGAATCAAGGAAAAATACAACACAAAAAAACGCTTAAACTGGGAATAAGGTAAGTTGTTGTAATTCGGCTTGTTATATGTTGAAACAAGGATTGAAACTAACTTCTGATGATCATAGGATCATTACCAACCCAAGAACAAGCTTCGAATTCCACCGAACAAGCTTAAGCAAGGTAAAATTCAAAAACCCTAATTGTACCTTTTCAAATTCAAAAATTTAAGATCACATACATATAGATATGTCATGAGTTGATGTATGTATATATACATGCCATAGAAACATTTAAGAATGATTTGAGAATGTTTATGACGTAGAAAATTAAAGAAATACGAACTATTTCATTAGAGAAGATGATGAATAGTGTCAACACTGTCCCTATGTCGGTAGTGTAGACATTGAACGCTGGCAGCTTACGAGGGTAGGCCAGCGGTGATGAGACGACTTACACTAGAACAAAAGCTACTTAAAACTTATTTTTACGTAAAGTAAACAAACGCCGGCTAACTGGGATTGTACGCCGGCAGTGTATAGTTTGGTGTACGTGGAAAGCTAACGGCTTACAAGCCAATGCAAACGATACGCAATAAAATGAAAAACTTAAGAACGCTGGCATTTAGGTTTCAACGCCGACGGCATAGGAGCCGGCGTACAAAATTGTTTTTCTTACGTAAAGTCTGTATTACACGGACAAGATATTTACATAATAAATATAAATATATTATATATAGATATGTATATCAAAATAGATTTTACTAAGTAAATAAACAAATACAAGTACTTAGAACAATAATATATTTAATATTTGAGAACTTTTAAACCCTAAAAACTATAGATAAATATTAAATATTACTAGCTTCTATAATTGTTAAATATTTGCTCTATTTAGATAAATAGATAATAATGGAAATCAAAATAAGCTAAATTTATGAATAATGTGACTTCTAAAAATAACAAAATAATTATGTGAAACAAATTAAGAGAAACACTACGACACTAAGCATTGGTAAATAAATATGAGTTACTATAATAGGTCAGTTAGAAAGTAATATAAAAGTAGTATTAATAACTATGAAAATATAAGTTTATCCAATATCAACTGTTCAAATACTTGATAAATGTCTATAACTATCAAACAAGATCAAGACAAACAACGTGAAAGTAAATATTAAATGATATTGGATTTATCATAGGACCATTAAAAGACCAATATAGTACTAAAATGAAAACCTAACATCAATATAGGACACTTAGACGCTCATAGGAGTTTAATCATATAGTTTATGTATCATTGATGAATATATTAATTATATCAATAGGTGACCTGAGTACTTGTGAGGAATTTCCTGACGACTACTACGATTAACCAACATAAGCAGGTGAGTAACTCAGTCTTATTACATTGTGTGTTCTTGTAACTTAGCGAACTTTAAATAAAAGATAATAACATGAGTGTACTGTATTGGTTTATGAGAACTGTTTATTGTATTGATTGCCAAGTTACTCTAATAATAATGATAACATAATTTTGTATGACTATGTTGTTTGTGTAACATGATTGAATGTTTGTGTATTGGTTGATCGCCTTCGATTTAATTAAAAACTACTGGTACCATAATGGAAATTGTATATTCATTGCATATTTTGCATAATACAACATTTGAGTAAGTGGTAGCCTACTACGTGTTAGTATTCGGATCTCTGGTAATGCTTGGTTTATCTAGGCAAGAAAGCTATTAGTTAATCACAAGATTACCTTTGTTCTGTTGATACCATAGGAGCTAAATGGTAAATGAAGGACGCCGCTTATGGTATTGCTTGGAAATGACTAACACTTAGTGGAGTTTCTAAAGTTAAACAAGAAAAGAATGTTAAGACACAATAAATTCAAAGAGATAATTAAATTGAGCGTTGTTGTTTCCTGAAAGCTTAGTCTCTTCTGGGTAGGTAGGCCATAGATTATGAACCTTTAACTCCGATGAGAGGGTATAAATCTTCATCTTGTTTGGATTCCGAATTATCCAGGCTTATATTTGTACATATGATTGATTGATACATTTCATATGAGTGTTAATTAACCTATATGTTATGTAATAAGTTCAGGTTATTCACTGAGCTCGTGGTTTAGCTCATACTCCAACAGTCCTTTCAGGTTCACATTGCGACCTTGGCTCATTACTACCAGGAGCATGGTCCTGGTAAGAATTTAGAAGCTGGAAGCTTAAGGAATAGTATAGAATAAGATGATATTTCTACTTTAATTGAAAGTATCTTGCATTAGAAACTTTAGTTATGTATTTGAAGGATTTTATAGTAATATTATGGTTTGTAATATTTTTTTATCACGCCCCGAATGGTACCCTAAACGTGGCAATTCACCGTACACAATATTAATGCCTAGGAATGATTGCCTCAGTCACACGAAGGCTTCCATACTATATACAAGGCGTCAAACACATGTAGGAGACACATCGGAGTGATACATTTTATATTGATACAACTTAAGTAACAATGTAAAGGAAATACAATTCACTATACTCCAATTACAATTCATCCACAGATTTCACTACACAACTATTACAAGACAATTCACAAAATCTAGCCAATATCTTCAAGTATTCTTACTTCCTACTAGAACCCCCGAAGTCATACTAGACTCTAGACATCTCGGTCCCCAGGTTGCATTCCCCCGTCAACCTGTTTATTCAAACATTTATTGGGGTATAAGCTACACTAGCTTACTGAGAGTTCCCTTAATTTTATACCATAACAAGCAAGTTATAAATCATCCATATGCTATGCATGAAGAAACACATGAGCATACAAGCATATGACTTTCCGGTAGCCATATGTGAATGGATTTATGCCCTCCATTTGGGTTAGGGTGGTCCATAAGTCATGCAACCATAATCTCGATCTCTTTCTCTTAGTTATACAACATCTGTTGTTTTATGTGGTAGTTTCAAGTGCCTACCCCACTTCCGTTAACTTAAGCGATTTCGCATCGTTAATGTTAACACGGGCCTCCATGCCTCTGCTAATATACATTTGTCCCACCAAAGGTATACTTGCTAATGCAATGTGACTTAAAATGTGATATGTATATACAGTTTATTTATATAATCGTGGCATGTTAATTATGTAGGTTAAGAGCAATCATAGAAAATTTCAGATAATTTAAGTCTATGCTAGCTGATACAATGATTTTACAATAAGTCTTGCCTCGATATACTTATCATTCATTCAACCAAGATTAGATCGCAACTCATCACAATTTTATCTTTTCCTAATTCTAATGCAACTAGCTACAAGCACAAGTATGGTACCAAAATAAGAGGAAAACTCACTTATCCAATAGACTCCGATCTTTTAATCGTAATAGTCGAGTGGCAACGAATCCTTGAAAGCAAAGTCACCTAAGGAAAGAAATACCCAAATGAATATTTCAACTCAAAACTAATCCACTCATCTTATACAAACTATCAAATTCGTAATTCTCGTCCTACATGGGAATTTCAACTTAAAATAGCCAAAACTTACTCATTTTAACTTAGAATTTTAGCAAATTATATACGATTTCTATTTACTTCGAAAGATCTATCTAATGTTAATATCATATTTAAGTTTTGAAAAATTTTAAGCTTCGAAAAGATCTTATCAATTCAGATTAGTAGCGAAACCTAATTTAGAAAATTGATTTTGTGAAAGTTCATGAAGTTTCTACTATCCAAAGCAAGTATTCATGCAATATGAACAAGTTACTATCATAAATGATAGGTCATGATATATATAATATATATATATTACATGTTCTTGATGATATTGAATAAAATAAATTTTTAGAAAACCTTTTCTTTGTAAGACTTTATGAAAAATCAACTTAGAAAGGCTAGTCTTGTATTCTTGACAATCCCCACTTGTTTTTAGAAAAATTCCTTGATAAAATTTATTTATTCTTGTTAAAATTAAGCCTTCATTATGTATATTCCTTAAGGCCTTTGTTTTTCAATAAAATTCCCATTTTACACTTTGTAAACATGTTTTTAAATTTGATTCATCCCAAAATCCGAATTTTGTAAAAATTGTTTTTGTAGTGATTCCATTAAGTAAACTCATTTGATACTTAGAAACTTAAGGCTCAACCATACCTAGCCACTAGGGACTTCATTTCTTTAATAAAACTTCTATTTTGAGTTTGGAAAGTAAGTGTTTTCATGCCATTACTCCATTATTACGAATTTCTTAAAATGACAAGCAACTCAAATTTTCCGACTTTATTCCTATTCCTTGTTCTACATATTTTTCTTAGCAAATCCCATATCAACTTATAAAAATCATTGCTTGATGACATCTATTACCTATACTCTTCATTTTTCATATAAAACACAAGTTTTGGAGTTGATAAAAGGGTTTTTAAGGTATGGTCTTGAAACTATCCGAATTTCACAAGGCTAGGATAAAACTCAAATTCTATATTTTGTAATCTCTTCCTATTTTGAAAATCTCTATTAGTAGATCTACCATTTACTTATAAAAAACATCTCCTATTGATACCTATTCCATAAATCTTTCATTTTTTAAACAATTTCTTCATTTTGGTGTTGAAAAATGAGTTTTCAAAATTGGTCTTGGTTGAGATCCGAATTTACAAAATTTTTTTTTGGACATATCTTTTGATAAAATCCATCTAAACTTATAAAAATTCATCCCTTACATATCCTATCTTAAGAGCCTTCCATATCTTGAATAAAAACTTTATTTTTGAGTTGGAAAATATGTTTTTAAGTTATGCCTTTGTCTAGATCCGAAAATAGAATTTTGTTTTGTAAAATAATCTTTGAAAATCACCTTTGAACCATATAAAATGAAGTCTTGATGATATATATACATTAAGCCTTCATTATTTTAAGTAAAACTTCCATTTTGGTACTTGGAAAGTGGTTTTAAAATATGGGTCATGCCTTATACGAATTTCACCATTTTTGTTTGAGTTCAAAACCAAGATCTACACTTACTATGAACATAAATATAAAAGAAATCCATAATAGTAAACTATAAACTCATAGATCTAAACATAAACATGATCAAAATTACATAAAAGTTAGATCTACAAAATATAACTACTTGTAGCAAGAAATAATATATTACAAAAGAATAATCATGGGTAAGAGAAGTGTTTCATTTTGGCATCATCATCCTTAACTTTTAAGCTTATGGAAGGTCATTTGATGCATGAAACTCTCACTATACTTTACCTACATCAAATATGGAAGCTTTGGACAAGAGTTTTATCAAAGGATCTTGAAGAAATATGTATGGGAGCTCCAATAAAGAATAGGGATTGCAAGAATGATAAAGGGTTAATATGTGAATGAGAGAGAAAGATAGAAGGACTTTAAAGACACTTAAATGAGATAAAAAAAATAAATGGCAGCAAGACATCCACAAGGCTGGTGTGATTTTGGGAAGAGAGAGGGAGGGAGTTTAGTTGGTTTTTAACTTGAAATTGTAATGTGTAATTAATGTGTACGTGTTGCTTCTTAAAGAAGGAGTGACATAGGCTTATTTTAATCAATTTTGGAGTATTTCAAAGGACAAAGGCAGCCAAAAGAAGTGAAAAAAAAAAAATCTTCCATGAAGTAATGAGTAAAGTGTAGAAAGATTGATGTGAAAAAGAAGTGATGTGTGAAAAGTATACTAAAGGTACGAGTTTGTATGAGTACTTTCTTTGTAAATAAAATAAAAATAAATATAAATATAAAATTCATTCCAAATTTTTGTAGCAGATTTTTCTTAATTAAAATAATATAATTTATTTATTTATTTTAGTGAATTATCAAATAAGTTACAGTATGATCAAAATATGCGAATATGAGCTATAATTAATATTTTTATAACCCAAAAATTCTAAAAAATTATTTTATGAAAATAAAAATATTTTTAAAATATTTTCAATTATTAAATTAATTTATTTTATTTTTAGTATCGAGTCTTGAATAGAAACTGATCCCGTAAAAACCCGAAACGAACTAAATTTTGGAAAAAACAGAATTTTCTATGATATAACATATTTTAAAAAATATAAAGGTTTATAAGAATAGTAAAATTGTGTAATGAATAGTAGTGAATAGTGCAAAAGACTAGTTAATTACCGATAGCAAAGAAATACGAATATAATCGCAAAATTAGATATTTCTAATTATCGAAAAATTATAAAATTGATATTTTTGAAATCCTTAAGAAAATATGAGTTTAATGGTATTAATGGTATATTTTTTATATCTCGAGTCTCAGGATACACTTTTCAAAGTCTGTATTCGAACGGGTTCGAAATAGGTAAAAAATTTACCAATCTGATATTTTTAAGCAATCTTATATTACTACGAGATACTCTACACACTTAACTACAGCTCGGCCTTTAGGGCTAAGAGCACGAGATTGCCGGACTTAAACTACTATATTCCACTTAGGGTTCCCGGATGACTTTCTGATTTAGATCTTTGCCAATTTGGAAACTTGGGGTTTATGTTTATACATCACATTTAGTTTGAGAGAATTTATTTTAAATTTTATTTTTGTAAGTATTAATATCTCTTAACGTTTTCAAAATTCATAAATTGGGTTTTATTTCTAAAGGTTTATCGTTATTTACTTTTTAATAATTTGTTTTTGGATTCTATATTACCCGATTTTACAAGTCCGAGTTAAGTATAGAATTTACTATACGTAGTGGTTTTGAATTTGAAGACTGTTGTCACGCCCCAAAGGGTACCCTAAACGCGACAGTCCACCACACGCAATACTTAAACTTAAGTATGACCACCTTAGTCATCCCATAAGTTTACATATCGAGTGTAAGGTGTACTCACAACTTTTAGGATCACACTTTGATTCGAGTAGTCTTAAGAAAGCATACATAGCATTAAGAATATAAATCACAACAAGATAAATAGTTAAACTTTACAAAAGCCAAGGGGGCATACCCCCGCCAAAATAATAGGAGTCTACATCGTTTAGCTCCAATTACAATATCTGAATTTACATTAAAGAGATTTTCCTAGAAGTCCACGCCTACACTAGGTCCCGACTTCCTCAAAAGCTCTTTAATTCCATGTGATAAACCTGCACAAAATGTCCTCTCGGAACATCCAAAAATAGGAACACTGCAACAAAAACTGTTGGGGTATAAGCTAATGCTTAGTGAGATTCATTTTCTTCAAGTAACATGCCCGACCAAGCTAAAATATCTATACAAGCAAGTTATAATTAAGCAACCATATGAATGCACAAGCATATGAGCAACAAGCATATGACTTTCCGGTAGTCATAAGTGAATGAATTTACGCCCTCCATTCGGGGTTTGGGGTAGTTCATAAGTCATGCAACTACAATTCCAAAGTTGGTCCATAAGACATGCAACCATGTCCCAATCTTAAGTGGGGTGGTCCATAAGACATGCAACCACAATTTTTAATGTTGGTCATAAGTCATGCAACCATAGTTTCATTATTCGAATGGGGTGGTCCATAAGTCATGCAACCCTAGTCCCCTTCATTAAAGACCCGCTGCCTCCCAAGTACACCTTTGTCCCACCAAAGACATACTCGACAATGATATAGACTCACTACGTGATATGCATGTACATTTATTCATATAATCATGACATATTACTTAGATAATTTAAAAGTGACCATACAATTTCAGACATTCCAAATCTATACTAGCTCATACAAGATTATTACAACAAAGCTTGCCTCGATATACTTATCGTTCATTCATGCAAGTTTAGATCACCATTCAACACAATTTTATCTTTTCCTAAGTCTAATGCCACTACTACTACAAGCACATCCAAGAGCATAATTAATTGAGAAATGAACTCACTTGTCCATGTAGTGAAAATCCACTAGTCGTAATAGTCCTCGGGAAGTGGTAACCCGTCCTCCAATTCACCTAGGTACAAAGAATACCCTCAATGAGATCTCTTATGAAGTTCTATTAAACTTAACAATTTTATTTACTAAGTTCGTCAATTTCCGTCTAGGTTGAATCCTTAACTTAAAAAGGTCATATCTAACTCATTTTAACTCGGAATTTAGCTTATAATATACCGATTTATACCTACTTCGAAAGAGCTATCCATTTCTAAAGTTAATTCAAACATTTAAGGTCATTTAAGGGTCGGAAACGTACTGTACAGTAGGGTTGCGAAAATTCCAGATTTGAGCCTTTGTGAAAAATTGCCATATCTACTCTATTTAACTACTTAGCCAACTATTTTAGTCCTAAGCTTGCAAGGAGATCCTCAAAACAAAATTAAGAGATTACACACTTATCTAATACCAAACAAAGTTCAAATGAAACTTCTAAGAATCCATATTCATAAAACCGAAATTCACAAGTTGAAACTCATTGTCTTGTTTTGAGTAATTCCTTTACTAAAACTTACTTAGTTCAATGAAAATAATTTTTCCTATATTATATATCATCAAAGCATTCCATTTTCAATATAAAATACTTGTTTTGAGATCAAAAAGAAGGTTTTCAAAATTGGTCTCTCATAATTACGAATTTCCACTTTGAAACTTACAATGAAAACAAGACCTAAATATTGTCTTCTACAAAGCACTTGATTTATGCAATACTTTTAGGAAAACCATTCAAACTTATGAAAATCATTCCTTAAGATATCTATATCAAGAGCCTCTTATATTTTTGTCTAAATCTTCATTTTAAAGTTGATGATGGGTTCAAAAATAGGTCTTGGTCTTGATCCGAATTTTCATAAATTTATTTTGGACATATCTCTTGAGAAAATTCATCAAAACTCATGAAAAACAACCCATTACATATTATATCCTAAGAACCCTTCATTTCTTGAATAAAATCCTCATTTGTGAGTTGAAAACATGTTTTTATTTTGGATCTTTGTCTTGATCCGAAAATACAATTTTTGTTTTTGAAAATAAACTTTGAAAATCAACTTTGATTCTTGTAAGATGAAGCCTTGATGATATACATCCATCAAACCTTCATTTTCTTAACAAAAGCTTCCATTTTAAGACTTGAAAGAGGGTTTTTAAAATAGGGCATTGACAAGTTACGAATTTTTCTTTTTCATTCCAACTTGAATCTAAGATCTACTCAATATATAACCATGAAAGCATAAGAAAAACTTAGTAGTAAGCCTTGAACCTAGATCTACACATAAACATAACTAAAGCTTGATAAAACTCTAGATCTACAAGCTATCACAAAAACAAGAAGATAAACAAGCCTTCCATATAACAAAAATACTAAGAACAAAAGAGATCATCATCTAGAGGAGTGTTTCACTTCTTGGCATCATCATCCATAGCCTTTTAAGCTTGTGGAATGTCCTTTGATGCATGAAACATCCATGGTATCATCCTAGAACATCTTATAAGAGCAAAAAGGGAAAGATTACCTCAAATAATTGCAAGAAATATGTGGAAGCAAGAAAGAAAAATGGGGACAGCTTGTTTTCAAGAAGACAAGCAAGAAGAAGAGAAAAGAGAGGGAAAAAGAGAGAGGAAAAATATAGGGTTTGTAAAGATGAAAGAGAGAGAATAAGATTTAAATAGAGATGTAAGTGTGTTAAATAAATTTAAAAAAAAAACTGCAGCTGCAACAAGGGGAGGGCTGGCGTGATTTGTAGTGTGGTGTAGGGGGTGGTTTGTTTGATTTTAACTTGTATTTTGAAAGTGTAACAAGTTGCATCCATTTCTAACTAAAATAGACTTTAAAATATCAAATAAATAATTAAAAATAATGAAAAGTGGCTAATTTTATGGGGAATGGGCAGCTGCAATTTTGGGAAGAGGAGTGTAAGAAAAAGCAAAAGAAGACATAATAATGTGTAGTAATGATAATGTATGTGTACTTGTAATAAAGTGGCTTTTTGAATAAGAAAATATATAAAATAAATTAAGAAAAATATTTTTTTAAGTAGCAGAATTTTTATGATTTAAATAAAATAATCAATTAAATTATTTTTAGAAATTTAACAATTTAGTTACCGGTAAGAGTAAAATAAGCTTATATGAGCTATAACTGATATTTTTAGAATCCGAAAAATTCTAAACTTGATATTTTTGAAATCCTTATAAAAATACGAGTCTAAAAATATTAAAGATATATTTTTAATTTTCCGAGCCCCGGGACACGCTTTCCAAAGCAGTATCCAAACGGGTTCGAAATAAGCCGAAATGAACCAATCTGATATTTTTAATAATTCAAATATTATTACGGACTATTCTAAACACTTTAATTATTTTTCGACTCCTCGATTTACGAACTCGGGTTTCAGGATCTAAACTGTAGGGTTTTACTCAAGATCCGTTGACTTAAGGTCTCCGGTAGACTTTCCGGCTTAAGGTTTAGGGCTTAGAAAACAGGGGTTTACAACTGTTGTGTTCTTATTTTATTTTTAAGGATTTTTATTTCTCAAGATTAAGAAATTTCTGGATTTATTCGTGATTTAGGACTAGTCAAAGTTCGGTTTTAATTTGGAGTCATTTATAGTTTATTTTCGATGTTTATTTTGGAATTATTTACTGAAATTTTCCGGGCTTACGTTTTTATTATTCACAAACTTGGTATATGGTTATTTACTAATTTATTCTTATATATATTTGTTCATCTTATCCAAGCAACTAAAAGATCCTATTTCTCATAAGGTAAATCAGTAATAGTATTCAAGTGTATCTTGTTTACTACTTCTAGGGTACCCTCGGGGCATGACACCGGCAAATCTATATCTACTCCGGTGGTGTAGAATCTTAGGAGGCGGCGTTCGTCGTGTAACAAAATCCTTCGCATCGTTTTGAATGTCATACGCCAGGAAAAGCTAAGGCTATGCTAGTGGCATTGGACTCCGACGTTAGACAATAACGCTTCTGTTCTAAATCAACGCTGGCAAACACACACACTCTGGCATTCGACTCCAACGTAAGAAAATTTGTCATTGTAGACATCCTACACCGGTCTATATGCTGGCAGCGTACTCCCTCGAAAAGGCGGCGTTAAATATGCAGAAAATTTCAGAAATTCCAACATTTCATAATTCTTTCCCAAAACAAAATTTACCAAACTTAACTTATTTTGTGGCTTTGATATAAGCTTTTATATATATATATATATATATACCATGACCCATTTATCTTCATTTTATCTTATTTTTCTGTGTGTTACATGTGATATAAAGTTATAGGAAAGATAAAAAGTAAAGAAAAAAGGTTTGTAAAGTGTAAGAGTAGGTGGTAGAAAAAGTAGAGATAGAGGAATAATATAGAATAGTAATGAATAGTGTAATGTAAAGTAGATGTAGCTAATAAAGTATCTGTAGTAAAAAAGTATGCGTATAAATGCGATATCTGCTATTTTTAGTTATCGAAAAATTATAAAACTGATATTTTTGAAAACCTTATATTTTTACGAGTCAAACGGTATCTTCGGAATATTTTTATTGTTTCGAGTCTTGGGACACATTTTTCGAATACTGTATCTGTTTGGGTTCAAAACGGATTGCGGTTTGGCTAATATGATATTTTCAAGCTTTCTTATGTTATTACGAACTATTCTATATACTAATCTCTTACTTACTCTCTTAGGATTACAAACATGGGATTGCCGGACTTAAACTATTACGTTTAATTAGGGTTTTGTTGACTTTAAGGTTTCCTATTGACCTTCTAAATAGGGTTTAAGCCTAATCCATCGTAAAACTTTGAGGGTTTACAACCTACCCCCCTTAAAGAAAATTTTATCTTCAAAACTTGAAAATGCATACTTGAAGCTCCAAATAAACTCGGGTATTTGCGCCATATCTCATCTTCGACCTCCCAAGTTACCTCGTCATGGGTGTGATTCCTCCAAAAAACTTTGACATACTTGATTTCCTTATTCCATAGCTTTTGGACTTTTCGATCTAAAACTTGTACCGGGTGTTCCTCATAGGTACTTGGTTTGGATCGGCCACATGCTTGCTTAAGACAGATACATGAAAACGTTATGTACTCCTAACAGTTTTGGCGGTAAGGCTAGGCGAGGCTGAATCTTTAACTCGTTCAAGCACTTCAAAAGTTCCGATGTATCATGGGCTCAACTTTCCTTATGAGCATACTCAGTGTATACTCTTAATTGGATTTATCTTTAAATACACATGGACTCCCACCAGAAATTCCAAAACTCGTCTTTTCTGATATGCCTAGCTTTTATCTATCTGGGGCTCTTTCATCCTTTGTTGGATTATTCTTACTTTGTTTGCTGCATCTCACGCCAAATCGGTCCAAAAGCAAGCTTTTCCACATCATCCCAAAACAAAGGCGACCTACAACGTCATCCGTACAAAGCTTCATATGGCAGCATTTGTATGGTAGAGTGGTAGCTGTTGTTGTAGGCGAACTCTATGAGCAGTAAGTGATCATCCCAACTCCCTTTGAATTCCATAACATAAGCGTGCAACATGTCCTCTAAGGTTTGGATTGTCCGTTCCGATTGTCCATCGGTTTGAGGGTGATATGCCGTGCTGAAATGTAACTTTGTCCCTATACACTTTTGTAAACTTGTCCAAAACTTAGATACAAATCGAAGATCTCGATCTAATGCAATTCTAGTGGGTACTCCATGCAATCGTACTATCTCCTTTATTTATAGCTTGGCCAGCTTGTCCATCGAAAACGTCATGTTGATCGGTATGAAGTGTATCGATTTGGTCAAACGATCTACTACGACCCATATGGCGTCATATCCTACCGATGGTCTTGGTAATCCACATACAAACTCTATTGAGATTTGGTCCTATTTCCACTCGAGTATCGGTAAAGGTTTTAGCAATCCTCCTGGCCTTTGATGTTCCACCTTCACCTATTGACAAATCGAGTACTTTATCACATAATCAGCTACATCTTGCTTCGTTCCATTCCACCAATAATGATTCTTAAGGTCCTGGTACATTTTGGTTCCTCCCGGATGTACCATATATCCCTAGTCATGGGCTTCGCTCATGATTTCTTTCCTCATTTCCTTATCCTCCGGAACTCAAAGTCATCCTTTTATTCTCACGACATCGTCATCATCTACCATGAAATTAGTATAGTTCTCCTCTTGAACCTCCTTCTTTATCCTTTATATCTTCTCATCATAGTGTTGAGCTTCTTTGATCCTTTCTACCAAGGTTGGTTCTAACACTAGATTTACTATCTCCACTTCTACACTTTTTCTGTAAATTCAATGCTTAATTTCTCCAATTCTCTCATCAACTCCTTCTGATTTGTAAGCAAAGAAGCAACTTCTTCATGTATCTTGCGGCTTAAAGCATATGCAACGGCGTTTACTCTTCTAGGACAATAATTGATTCCAAGATCATAGTCCTTGATTAGCTTTAGCGATCTCCTTTGCCTCATGTTCAATTCCTTTTGGTTAAACAGGTACTTAAGTCTTTTGTGATCCATAAGAATCTCACATCTTTACCCATGGAGGTAATGTCTCCATAGCTTAAGGGGCAAACACGATGGCTGCTAACTTTAGGTCGTGCGTAGGGTAATTCTGTTCATGCGGCCTTAGTGTCGTGAGGCATAAGCAATCACTTTTCCTTCTTGTATTAATACACAGCTGAGACTATTTCTTGGTGCATCACTATGCACTATATAAGGCTTATCTATATCTGGTAAGACTAAGATCTGGGCAGACAATAAGCGTCATTTTAACTCCTGGAAACTTTGCTCTTGTTTCTTATTCCATACAAACTTTTCATCCTTTTAGGTTAACTAAGTTAGCAGCCTAGCAATCTTTGAAAAGTTTTGTACAAATTTCCTATAATAGCCGGCCAGTCCAAGGAAACTTATAACTTTAGTTACCATCTTGGGTTGTTTCTGTAAGCTCTAGAAAATTTCAATAAATAATTCTAAAGATGAACCTTGGAAATAAAACCCTAAAAGTCACTCCGAGTTAAAACCGAACTTCGACAAGTCTCAAATTTCGAACGAATCTGGAAATTTCTGAATCGGGAGAAAAATAAGGAACCTCAGAAATAAAATAGCAACCCAATATATTTTCATTCTAAAACCTCTATGTACAACAAATTTTATATTTAACTCCAACTTATAAATTCAGGTATAATAGAGCCCTAGAACAAATTGTTAAGAAGTGAATAGTGATTAACCTTCGGGAATAAAACTCAATCCAAAAGAATTCCCAGAGCGTTGTGAGATATTAAATACTTATGAAAATCGACCTTAAAATAAATCTCACCAATCAGATAAGTTATATAAGTATAAAATATCAGTTTCTATATTGGCAATGGTGTAAACCGGAAGGTTAACCAGGAAACCTGGGTCACTAAAACTCCCAAGAAACTCCATAACCTAGATTCGGCAATCCCGTATTCCTAAACCAAGGAGTTGGAATAAGAGGAAAAGGTGTAATCGGTTCGTATTAAGTCTAGGATGCTCTGGAAGGATGAGATTAACGAATTTTCGATCCATTCCAATCCAGTTAGGTACCGACTTCGAAAAGCGCTCCCTGAGATCCGCAATATTAAAAACATGTTATAAATGTCGTTAGACTCATGTTTTGTAATGATCTTTAAAATATTAGTTTTATAAGTTTCAATGGCTAGAATTTCATGATTTTTGCAAATTTATCTGTATTATCGGTAATTAGGGGGCCTTCCAGTACGATCTACCATTATTCATTTCATAATTTTATTTTTATTTTTATTTTATTTTATTTTTATTTTGTTCTTGTAATATATACCCTAGCTTCGTAGTAATCGAATAAACTTCGAAAACTGGAAAACGAAACCCTAATCCAGTTCAGTTCAAGTTTAGTGAGAGGAGCTTAGGAACCCTAAATCCGGCTTTCCTTCGGTTTCATAATAAAAGAAGTTTTATAAAGTAAATGAATATGAATTACCATTCTAAAGTATATTTAGACCTTTGAAAGTTTTAAATTCAGAGAATTTTTCAATTCCGAGCCTTCCCGAGCTCAATTACGAAAAGCATGCCCGGGACCACGAACTCAGAAAAATGTTTTGGAATATTCATTAGAACCGTAATTTTATAAGGATTCCAAAAATATCAATTTTATAATTTTTCGGGTTATAAAAATTACAGTTATAGCCTTTTCCCATGTTTTCATTACAACCAGTAAAGTAGATGTCTTGTCTACTATTCACAAGTACAACCTACACTACCACT
This sequence comes from Combretum micranthum, assembly GCA_024138025.1. Taxonomy (NCBI): domain Eukaryota; kingdom Viridiplantae; phylum Streptophyta; class Magnoliopsida; order Myrtales; family Combretaceae; genus Combretum; species Combretum micranthum. Next base: position 23,371 of record JAMXBD010002584.1, read on the forward strand.
ACCCATACCCTATTCTTACATCCTTACAACTACTCATTACAATTTTCTTTTCCAAGAAATTTTGTTTCCTAAATAATTAATACAAATATTACATTTATTTACATAAAATCCAATTTTTATCAAATTTCAAATCCTCCCTCCCTCTTACACCCCTTGGCCGGCGCCCTCTCCCCATTTTCCCCTCATTTTTGTTTTATTTTACATCATTTTATTCAATCAAAACCCTAATCCACTTATTATATAAGCTTATGTTCTCTCTCTTCTCATTTTTCACTCTTTCAAAAATTTCAAAAGGTTGAAAACCTCTCTTCCTCCTCCCTTCTATGCCGTGACACACACACACACTTGCACACTCCCACAAGTTTGTTTCATCTTCTTTCCTTCTTCAAATCATCATTAGATGATGATTCAAGCTTTGTTAGTCCTAAATTTGTAATGGCAAGACCATTCTTGTGTGTTTTCCACTTTTAATCCAATGAGCATGTGCAAGGGACATGAAAACACTAATACAAAAATCTCAAGCCATCACAAGAAGTGGATCTAGTGTTTAAAAGAGTGTTGTTGGAATATATCTTGTTCATGCTTGTAAAGTAGAGATCTAGCATAGAAAGCTATGTTCATGCCATGAAATCCATGAATCATGCATGATACTTAGTAGATCTATGTTTTAGACATTCACATCTTCATCTACATTCATGTTCATGTGTTTATTTTGATTTTCATGCATTGATGATCATGAAAGTGTAGCCTTGCCTATGTATAGATATGTTAAATGATAGATCTACATGTATAGAAGACTAGAAACTCAAAAAAAAAATTATTTTGTTAGAAAAGCTTAGTTGAAAATTCGGATGACTTTGAAACCCTATATTTAAAAGCCACCAAAACCACTTCAAAACTTATATTTTTCATGAAAAATGAAGGGTATGTGTAATAGGTGTCATGAAGGAATGATTTTCGCAAGTCTAAATGAGTTTAGGCATGAGTAAATGTAGAACAAGTAGTGGAGTTAAAATGAAAAATATTGAGATAGTGAGTTATAGTTTAAATTCGTAATTTGGAATCATGCCTACATGAACACCTAGTATTTAAGCTTGAATTGAATGTTTTATGAGTCAAATGGAGTCCTTAGACAATAGAAATAATAAAACTTCAATTTTTGATGCATTAAACAAGTTTTCTCAAGGAAAAATGCAAGAAAAGGAAATTTCCAAAATTCGGATTTTTGTGAATAGCTTGATTAAAAACATATTTACCCAGTGAAAAATGTGGATTTCTATGCATAAATGAAGGTCATGATTAGTATAGATGTTGAGAACTCATTTTTATTTAGATAACAAGTAAATTCCAAGAATAAAATCCTAAAAATCCTAGGACATGTAAACTAGGAAAGAATAGCTTTTTAGAAGTGACTAATATGGAGTTTTATAATAATTAGGAGTTCATAAGAGTTCATCATCACAAATCATCAAGACCATACATATATTGAACTCATTACATGACATTCATACTAGGAATACATTCATATACCATCTATACATGAATCATCAACTAGGAACAATTTTTCGGAACCGGAAACGTTACAGAGCAGATCTGGTCCCTTTGTTCCGTGATCTTAATATTTTCAAAACTTGAAAATAATATTATAATCGGATAGATCTTTCGAAGTAGGTAGAAATCGATATAAAATTTGCGAAATTCCGAGTTAAAATGACCAAGTTATGGCCGTTTTAAATTGGAACTTCCGCAAATAGCGAGAATTCCGATTTTGAGTAGTTTAGATGCATAGCTTGGATTAGTTAAGTAATGAGATTCTTATTAGGTTGTTCTTATTTGGTAGGTGATCCCGAGTACAACGATACTCTATCACCCGACTACCGTTATTAAAAGACCAGCGTACCATGGCCGAGTGAGTACTACTTCTACTTTCAATTAATGTTTGTGATTGTACTATTAGTGGCACTAGTGGTGTAGGCAAAGATAAAAATGTTTATGTATGATGGGGTATATGGCAATTATATATTATCTGCTGTTGATGTGTGAAATGTAACTTAATAAATATCGAACCGGGTGTTAAACTATTGATTGATTAGCTAGCATTTTATATGGATTGTCTGCGAATAATTGTTGGTCACCCAAAAGAATTGAATTAATATATATTTGACCTCAATTGTAATTGGACTCATTCATATCATGACGGGGATGGAGCATTAGCATTGTTGGTTTTTCGTGATCCATAAAACAAATATGTTGGTTAATCATGATCCATAAAACGAAATGTTGGTTAATCGTGATCCATAAAACGAATATTTGTTCAGTTGACCGTGAGCTTAAACGGCGTCGTACCGTAGGATTCGTTAATCTGCTAACCCGGGATAGAGGGTGTAAGTCCATCCACATATAATTTCCAGCTAGTCATATGTTTGTTGAACTCACTCGTTTGATGCATTTCATTTGGTTGATTAATTACTTGCTTGAATGTTTTGTATTAATTGTGATTCGGAAGTTTTCACTCACTAAGCTAGTGTAGCTTATATCCCAATAGTTACCTGTTGCAGTATGAATACCTTTAGTTATCTCCAAGGATCCGCAGACACCAGGTACAGCTCTTAGAGGTTGAGGAGCTTTTGTTAAGACCGGGACCTAGAAGTAGAAATGGACTTCTAATCCTGTTTCCAGGAACCAGTGTCTGAAGGATAATACAAGGAATTTTGTAAGCTTGAGAATTCTTAGTATTGTTATTGGGGGTATGCCCCCTAGTTCATGTAATAGAATAATTCTCCGTAAGACGGTCATGATTTGTATTCTTGCTGCTATGTATGTCTCCTTAAGCTACTACGAAGCAAAGTATGGTCTATGTATGTTGAGAGTGAGCCTTACACCCAATGTTCAAACTCATGGGAAGACTAAGGTTGTCTTACTTGAGTTTAAATATTGAGTGTGGTGGACTGTCACGTGTAGGGCACACTTTGGGGCGTGACAGTTTCCATTCCATTACTGCTTTGATCTTTTCAAGATCTACTAAGATTCCACTTTCCAATACCACATGTCTTAAGAATGATATCTGATCTAACCAGAAGTCACACTTGGCCAACTTCGCATATAATTTATGCTCTCTTAAGGTCCATAATGCCATCCTTAAATGTTCTTGGTGTTGTTCCTTCGTCTTAGAATAGACCAAGATATTGTTAATAAAGACAATTACACACTTATCCAATAGAGGCTTATACACTCAGTTCATTAAGTCCATGAAAGCAACTGGTGCATTGGTTAATCCAAAAGGCATTACTAGAAACTCGTAGTGTCCATAATGAGTTCAAAAAGCAGTCTTCCAAAATTCTTTCGATTTGATCCTCAATTGGTGGTATCCTGACCTTAGATCAATGCGAGAGTACATGCTCACTCCTTGTAGTTGGTCAAAGAGATCATCCATCCTAGGGAGTGGGTACTTATTCTTGATTGTGACTTTGTTCAACTCCCACTAGTCAATGCATAATCTCATGGATCCATCCTTTTTCTTCATAAATAGGATTGGTGCATCCCATGATGACACACTTGGTCTTATGAAATCTTGATCCAAAAGCTCTTGCAGCTGTTTCTTCAACTCCTTTAACTCTACTAGGGCCATTCGGTATGGTGCCATAGAGACTGGTTTCATATTCGCCATCAGCTCAATTTTGAAATTGATCTCCCTTTTTTGGAGGTAGTTCAGGTAATTCATCTGGAAAAACATCTGAAAATTCATTGACAACAGGAATATTCTTTAAAACAGGCTTCTCCTTTTCTTCTTCCATGTCATCTACATAGCTATCGATTTCTTTCGGAACTTCCTCCATTAGTTCGAATGAATACAATTCCTCCTTCCTTGAGATCGTGGATTCTCCAATGAATGTTATCTTCTTTCCTTCTTGGTTCACAAATTCCACGTTCTTATTGTGGCAACCTATTGTGGCTTTAACAAGAGATAACCAACCCATGCTAAAGCTTACATCGTATTTGCTCATCTCCATTACTGTGAACTCACATACGGATGTATGTCCTTGTATCCTTATTGGACAACCTTTCAACACTTCTTGTGGGGGTTTTAATCTTAAAACTAGAAGTTGTTGTGGTTATTGGTAGTCCAACCTTCTTAGCTAGACTAGGTGTAATGAAAGAATGTGTTACTCCGGAATCAAAAAGAGCAAAAGCATTTTGACATCCTAATTGTACGCTTCCTGTGTATTTAACATGTGGATTACTACTTCTATTCACATATCTATTTATCCATAAATCTTTAAAACTTCTGCACTGCAAGAACAAAAGAATAAACAATGGAGAGGTTTAAGGCGTATCGGTCACCAGGCCACAGCTGTAGCCTTCTCTGTATTCCAAGGCAGCCAAGTCTCCTTCTTCATCATCCATTTCCTCATTCATCTATTATCCTTCTATGTTGTACACTCTGAATCCTGAAGCAGTGGATTCCGGCTTACTTTCACTTCTACTTCCACTTCCATTCCCAATATTTATAGGAACAACTCCTCCGGAAGATCTTATCAAAACATTCTTTCTTTGTGGACATTCGTTGGCGAAATGTCCCACTTGCTTGCAAATGTAGCAAGTATGGTTTGCCTTCTTCGGACATTCTGGCATTTTATGATTAGCATCTGTAAGCCCTGACTTTCTTTGTAAACCAAGCTTGATTTTGAGAACCGAATCGGAAACCAAAACCCTAATTTGGAATAGCTACGATTAGAAAGAAACCTAAAAACCCTAAGTCCGGCTTCACCAAGAGAAAAACGATAGAACTTTTGAGAGCAAAATAATCTAGATTATATTTCTCAAGAGTATATCGAAACATAAAAGACCATTTTTCAGGAAATTATCTGTTTCAAACCCAACCAGGATCCATTTCGAAAAATAGAGCCCAGGACTCGAAATTAGAAAAATATTACAGAATACTCCTTAAGATCGAAATTTAATAAGGTATTCAAAAATATATTTACTATAATTTTTCGGGTTATAAAAATTATAATTATAGCCTTTTATCATATTTTCTTTACTAATCGGTAATTTAATTGTCTAATTACTATTCATCACTATTCACAAGTATAAGCTTATACCCTACTCACACTCACAAGCCATACCTCTAATCTTACATCCTTACACTTCACTCATTACCATTTTCTTTTCCCATGCAAATTATCACATTTTATTACACAAAATTAAATTGGAAAAATTGCAAAACACTCTCTCTCTTCCTCTCCTCTACATGGCCAGCACACCCTCCTCCCATTCCCCTCTCATTTGTCCTATTTTTCTTCTTTTATTTAATCATACAAAACCCTAATCCAATTCTCTATATAAACTCCTTTATGCCTTCACCATTTCATTTCTTTCTTTCTTTTTTTTCACTTTTGGAAAATTTTGCAAAACCCTCTCCCCCTCTTCCTCTCTTTGTCGTGACACGCCCACCCCATTACACATTCACACACATTTTTTCCTTCAACTCCTCTTGCTTTGAAATACCTCAAACCTTCACATATATTAGCAATTGAGTTTAGATAGATTAAATGAATCAAATGAAGTATAGGAAATAATTAGATAAGTTGACATAACTAGATTAATAATTAACTAATTCGAATTTAAGATTTTGATTCTAAATCTCCTAAACATGTTTCTAAATTATTTAGAGGATTCCTAAACATTCAATTTATACCAAAAATACCAATTCCAAAATCTTAGTACAATTTGAGTTCATTTGCTTATCTCAAAATATCAGTTCTTAAACCCAAACTCAAATTAAATATCCTTTTATCTAAAATAAATTCCTAAATTAAGTTCTTAATTTCTAACCTATCAGTTCTAAAATTATCTTTTAAATATTTCTAGAGCTATAGATATTGATCTAATGGTTTTAAATCTAATACCCTATTTTGAAAATACCTTTATATTTATCCTTTTCCTTTATTTTATTCATTATTCTTCCCTGCCTCTTTATTTTGTTTCTCCTTTCCAAATTCGTTTTTCTCTCCCTCCTTATTTTCTCTTTTCTTTCTCTCTTTTCTCTCTTCAATCTCTCTAATTTATCTACCTAATTCTCAATTTCAGAGGGGATAAGAGAGAAATCAAGTAGAAGATGAGATAGGAGAAGAGAAATCAAGTAGAAGTAGCTTTAACAAGAAGAAAGAAGAAGAAGAAGAAGGAATTGCATGAGTAGGCTTTAAGAGCTAAGTTTTCTATTTCTATTTCTCTTTGTTTTACTTGTTATTTACATTTGTAATTGATGAATTGATGTTGAATTGGGTTGAAAGTGCTGTTTATTTTTGTTATTGTTGAGTTGAAGTTTGATATGAGTTGAGTTTGAGGAAGAAGATGATGAACAATAGTTTGTGATGGTTTGATTGCTGTTTAAAGTTGTTGTAGGAAGATTGAAGTGTTAGGAGTTGTTATTAGAGTTTATTTGATGTTAGAATTGATGTAGGATATGTATAAGCTGATGAAAAATTGTAAAAATGGATTTTAAAAACAGAACAAATTCGTAACATTTACCAAGAGATCAATCACGGGTGACCAAAGGGGCGTGATATGCTCTTGTCGTGATTTTTTTTAAAATCACGGGTGACCGCTTGGGCGTGATCCTTCCCGTGTAGCTTGACATGTTTTTGTAATTTGATCAAAACTTTTTCATACGATATCGGATTGAGGTGATTCAAGTTGCGTTGGAAATATTAAAAAGAGAAATTCATGTTTTGAGTTTTTGCAAATTCTAAAATTATCAGTGATTAAATTTCACTTCTTTCCAACTGATATATTTTCCAAGCAAAGTTAAAAACTTGTTTTTGTTTTTGTTATGTTTGTTTGCTTTAGCAAATGGATCTTTTTAGACTTGTCACGCCTCGAAGGGTACCCTAAACGTGGCAGTCCACCGTACACAATATTAAAGCCTAAGAATGACCACCTCAGTCACACGAAGGCTTCCATACTATGTACAAGGCATCTAACACATGGAGGAGACTCATCGGAGTAATATATTTTATGTTGATATAACTTGAGTAACAATGTAAAGGAATTTCAATTTACTATACTCCAAATATAAAACATTATACTTCAATTACATTCATCCAAAGACTTCTCTACATAAAACTATTACAAGAAAAATAATAAAACCTAGCTAATAACTTCAAGCGTTCTTATAGCTTGTCGGAATCCCAAAGTCATTCTCGGCTCCAACCATCTCGGTCCCCACATAGCATTCTTGAGATAACCTGTTCATTCAAACATCTATTGGGGTATAAGCTACACTAGCTTAGTGAGAATTCCCTTCATTTCGTACCATAACAAGCAAGTTATAATCAACCATATTGTAAGCCCCGAAAAATTTCAGTAAATAATCCAAGAACAAACTTCAAAGACAAACTCTAAAAATGACTCCAAGTTAAAATCGAACTCTAAAAAGTTCTAAAATATGAACATAAATAAAATTTTTTTTCCTAATCTTAAGAAACTGAGAGCCCTTGAAAATAAAATAGGAACCTAAATATCTTTAGAACCGAAATTCTTACGTAAGATAATTAGTTCATCTGATTTTTCACTCGGAAATCAAGATAATATGGAAACTCAATTACCACAACAATAATTTTGAGTAATTTAAAATTCACCAAAGCCATTTCATAGTTAGGCTTTGGCACGATTAAGTAAGCTTAAATTGGCGACAATTAATCGATACACAAATTAATGATCCTGAAGGATAAGATTATAATGAAAGCTCTAATAGACAAACCAAACCTTCAAAAATCATAAAACAGGATCGGGAATAAAATCCCATAACCTTAAGAAGAAGGTCAAATTATTATTATGATAATCAATTCAATCATTAGACCCTAAGTTGAAGTACCATAGATTGGAAAGCAAAACGAAAGTTCAACACCCATCCGATTATGAAATCTTTAAGCGAATCAAATCACTCAACGAATCAAAACTCGTAAATCAGAGCAATATAAACCTTTAAAACAATAAAAATAATCCTCGTAAGGCATTAATAAATTCTTAGACTCAATTTCATCAAAAATTGTCTCAATAACCAATATTCGGTACGATAATCAAGAAAACCCTATCCGATAACGAATGCGATAAAATTTTCAAAACAATAAATCAATTTAAATAATCTCGAGAACTGTTAATACTAGATAGATCATCAAAGAATTAATGTTATAAGAAAATATGAATTATGAATAAAACTATTCAGTTTCCAAGTTGGCAAACCCTGGCCTTAGTCAACCGAAAGCCCACAATCCTAAGTTGTTTAGATCCGGCAATACCGAGTTCTTAATCCTAGAAGTTTAAGAACGAGTTTAGTGTTTGGAATAGTGTGTAATAATATAAGATAACTGTAAACCCCGGTAATCTCAGTAGTTAAGAAACCCCGGAAATTGGAAGCGAAACCCTAATCCGGTCCAGTTTGAGTCTAGTGAGAGGAGCTTAGGAGCCCTAAATCTGGCTTTCCTTCGGTTTCATAATAAAAGAAGTTTTATAAAGTAAATGAAGTTGAATTATTGTTCTAAAGTACATTTTAGATCTTTGAAAGTTTTAAATTCGGGAATTTTTCAATTTCGGGCCTTCCCGAGCTCAGTTACGGAAAAGTGTGCCCCGGACCACGAACTCAGAAAAATGTTCCGGAATATTCATTAGAACTGTAATTTTATAAGGATTCCAAAAATATCAATTTTACAATTTTCCGGGTTATAAAAATTACAGTTATAGCTTTTCTCGTGTTTTCGTTACAACCGGTAAAGTAGATGTCTTGTTATATTCACAAGTACACCTACACTACGCACTATCATACCCTATTCTTACATCCTTACAACTATCATTTCAATTTTCTTTTCCAATGAATTTTGTCTCTTAATTAATTATTACATTTATTACATTTTAATTACTTAATTTACAAAATATCAAAAATTCAAACACACACACTACCCTAGATGGCCGCCGCGCCCCCCACCCCCCCCCCCCCCCCCCCCCCCCCTTGTTTCTCCCTCAATTTTAATTTATTTTTACTCATTTTTATAACTAAAACCTAATTCATTTAATATATAAAGCTAATGTTCATTCTCTCTCTTCATTTTACTTGTTTCAAATTTTTACAAAAGAGAAAAACTCTCTCTTTTTCCCCTTGCATGCAGTGAGCCTCCCCTCCCCTTCCTCTCACATTTCCAACTCAAGACTCCTTCATTTTCTTCCTTTGATCTTCATTGGTATGTTGATTTTAGGCTTTGTTCTTCTTCCTAGATCTTGTTATGGCAAAGCTATATCTTGTGTGTTTTCTCATTTAATCCAATGAACTCATGCTAGGGACATGAAAACACATGAACAAGAATATCAAGCCATCACAAGACATTGATCTGGTGTTTAGATGATTTATGTAACATATCTTCTTGTTCATGCATGTAAAGTAGAGATCTTGCATATATATTGATGTTCATGCATGAAGTTTATGATTCATGCATCATCTTTAGTAGATCTAAGGTTTAGACATGTATATCTTCATCTACCTTTATGTCCATATGTTTATTTTGGTTTCCATGCATTGATGATCATAAAAATGTAGTCTTGTATATGTATAGAGGTGTAGATAGTAGATCTTCTTAAATAGGAGGCAATAACATTGAAAAATAAAGATTTTGTAGGAATGGTTAGTTGGAAATTCGGATGAAATTAGAACCCTACTTTAAAAACCACCAAAATCATTTTAAAAACTCATATTTCACAAGAAAAATGAAGGGTATGTGTAATAGGTATATTGAAGGAATGATTTCCATAAGATTAGATGAGTTTAGACAAGATATAAATGTAAATAGTAAAGTTAGAATGAAAAATATTGATTTATGGATGTATAGTCAAATTCGTGTTTTTGGTGATGCCCACATAAACACTTAGTATCTAAGCTTAGATGACATGTTTTATGAGCTAAATGAAGTCTTTAGATAATAGATATATTGGAGCCCCAATTTTTGATACATTAAACAAGTTTTCTCATAAGGAAAATGCAAGAAAAGAAAAAGTACAAAATTCGGATTTTCTAAGTAGCTCATTCAAAAACAATTTACTCAATGAAAAATGTGGATTTTTATGCATAAATGGAGGTCATGACTAATATGGATGTTGGTAACCCATTTTTAATTAGGTGATAAATAAACTCTAAGGATAAAATCATAAAAACATTAGGGGATGTAAGATTGGTAATAATGACTGTTATAAGGATCATTAAGGAATTTCCTAATAATTAGGAATTTATAAGAGTCCATAATCAAAGATCATCAAAATCATGCATATATAGAGTTCATTACATGATATTCATGTTAGGAATTCATTCATATACCATTTATACATGAATCATCAACTAGGAACATTTCTCATCAAAAGCAAAGCAAATTTTCGGAATTGGAGAGTTTACGGAACAGATCTGACCCTACTGTTCCGTGACCTTAATGTTTTCAAAACTTGAAATTAATATTAGAAATAGATAGATCTTTCGAAGTAGATAGAGATCGATATAAAATTTGCGAAATTCCGAGTTAAAATGACCAAGTTATGGCCGTTTTAAGTCGAAGCTTCCGCAAATAGCGAGAATTCCTAATTCATCTAGTCTAGATGCATAGTTTGGATTAGTTACATGATGAGAATCTCATTAGGATTATTCTTGCTTGGTAGGTGATCCCGAGCAAGACGACACCCTACCTCTCGACTATTACTACTAAAAAGACCGGCGTCCAATGGCCGAGTGAGTTTCTACTTCCTATTACGTTCCTGATTGTGCTTGTAAATTTAGTCGCATTAGATTGATAAGCAAAGATAAAATGGGGATGTATGATGGGTAATTATGGGGTTATATGTGTGTTGATGATGTATTGAGCAAACCGTGTTAAGAATATCGAAACCGGGTGATTAATGATGAATGTTTATTACTATAATATTGATTGTCTGCGTAATTGGTTGATCACTTAAGAATTGGAATAATGACTATTTGGCATGATAAACTAATATGGACATAATCACTTCACGTTGGGGATGGAGCATTAGCATATTGTTTCAGTCATCCGGTATCCATAAAACGGATTATTATGTGAGGGTAACCATGACCCGAAGACGGAATATTATTTGAGGGTAACCGTGACCTAAAGACGGAATATTGTGTGAGGGTAACCGTGACCCGAAAACGGAATCGTCAGTACCGCAGGAGTCGTGAATCTGCTAGCCCCGAATAGAGGGCGTAAATCTATTCACATATGATTTCTGGTTGATCATATGTTTTGTATGATTCATGTGTTTGTTGCATTCATATGATTGATTAAATAACTTGCTTGATTGATTGTTGGATGCGTGATTTATGGAAGTTCTCACTCACTAAGCTAGTGTAGCTTACCCTCCCACAGTTATTGAATGTTACAGGTTGATTTAAGATTACAACCTGAAGACCGAGATATCAGGAAACCCGAGTATGAGTTTGAGCTTCCAATAAGGAAGCGGTGGACGAGAAGGCCTTAGTCAGGTTTAGTGAAGTTGTGTTATGATAGGTCTTATGTAGTAGTAACCTATGAGATTCTACACATATCTTTTGTTTAAGGTTGTAGTTGGAATTTTAACGGGGGTATGCCCCTAAGAAGTGTAATCGGTTATATTTGAAATTAGTTACATTCCTTATATCTTGTTGTATAACTTACATCAATACGAATTGCTATACTTCGATCGTGTCTCCTTAATGTGTTGTACGCCTTGTACATAGTACGGAAGCTTTCGCGTGACTGAGGTGGTCATTCTTAGGCTTTAATATTGTGTAAGGTGGACTGCCACGTTTAGAGTACCCTTCGGGGCGTGACATCATCCCAACTTCATTTTCCAGGGCAAAAGAAAACGGCAATGCCGGACTTAATCTGTTACGGTAAACTAAGGTTTTGTTGACTTTTAGGGTTTCGTTTGACTTCCGGTTTAGGGTTTTATGCTAAACCGATTCCAAAAATTTGGGGGTTTACAACCTACCCCCCTTAAAGAAAGTTTCGTCCTCAAAACTTGAAAGTTCCTAATTGCGGTTTCAACCAAACTTGAATACTTGGGTTGTGCTTCATCCGTATCTCCTCAGGTTAACTTGAAAAAGATTCTTCTTAACTGATTTCCTCATTTCTTATCCTTTGAATCCTTCAGGATGAAGGTCTGTATTGGGTATTCCTCATAAGGAATGCTCTCCTTCAAATACATTAACTTTTATTTTCATAACTCGATTCCCTAACCATTTGTTAAATGGGGATTTGTCACATGTCTCCAATATGTTTATACAATAATCTAGACCCTCTTCTTGTCTTATTACTTTTCAAAGGATCATACGGTAATTACTTCCTACCCTTAAGCGCACATGATTTCCATTTTGAAATTTCTAAGGTTCTTCTTTTTCGACTAGTCTTATTTCTTTTGTCTATCTTGTGCCTTTCTCATTTCATGAGTCACCCTTAATTGTTTCTCCAAGATCTTGAATTTTTGTTCTTGATCGTTGGTTACGTAACATCAGGCGTCTTTTTTCTCCAAAACTCGTTATTAGTTCCTCTTCGTTGCTCCATACTCATGTCCTGGTTTTGTCATTACTCTGACTAGAGCTCTTTTGCTTTCATATCTCCTTCCTTTATAAAGCTTTGTAGAGGACGTTATATTGACTGATTATGAAACGAATCATTCTCGTCAGTCAATCAGCTTATACTTTCATCGTCCTTGCCTTCTTACTAATAATGGGAGAAATCCAAAATCTCGAAAAGGTTGATTTCGTCCTTATCTCGATATCATCGAGTTTTTATTGATCCTTCCATCCTTTACTTCTTTATCGACACTTCATTTCCTCTAATGTCCCTTAAACTTCGGCATATCGGAGTTCTTCTTGAATATACCGTTGGTCTCAAATTATGAATTATGTTCATAATTCCTTCTTACTGACTTCCTTGTCCTTAGCTATGCTAAATCGTTCTTTAACTTCCTTTAATACAACTTTCTTCTTATATTTCCTCTTTATCCTTTGTATCTTCTCATCTAGGCTCTTTTATTCTTTCTATATGATTGGTTTTAATACCCTATCGATTATTTTCTCCTTGTTTTGAAATTTTCGATGTTCAACTTCTCAATTCTTTTTACTATCTCCTTATACTTAAGATTAAATTCTTTGATTATCTCTTTTTCTCCTTCAAGCTATACCACAATTTTCGTCAATTATTCGCTTCTTCAACAAGGTCTTATATTCTTGGTTTGAGTCCAAAAAGCATTACCAGAACTTGTGGAGTTTATAAAGGGTCAGAGGGTCACCTTCTTGATGTGGTTCGTAGTTGGTAGTATTGTGGTTCTAAACCTTGAGAAAACGAGTTCGCTCCTTGTAATTGGTCAAAAGATTTTCACTTCCAAGGAGTGGATGTTCACTTTATTCCTTTCCGAAAGTCAACACCTTAGCTTAGGGGTTTATCCTTTTTCTTCCATTATAAGCTGAACGGTTATATTTCGTGGGGGTATACTCCATTGCATCAGGTCTTGGTCTAGAGTTTCTTGTTGTTGTTTCCCCGACTTCCTTATAGGTTATTAGTCTAGTTACCAAGTTGATCTTTTTGAATGAAATCTGAATCCAAAACTCTTCTTAAAACTTCCATTGAAACTCATGAACATCTTCAAAGGTCGGTTTCTTTTCATTTTCTTTCGTATTATTGGGATAGTCGTTCATTCTCTTTTATCAACTCGAAAGAATGTGTCTCTTCCCTTCTTATGATAGTAAGTCCTTTACTAATATCCACTTTTCTGCCTTATCGGTTTATGAGTTCTATGTTCTCCTTGTGACTTTTTATTGTGGTCCTACTTGAGAGGTATACATCTTATCCCAAGGATTTCTTAACTCCATTATTCCTTAGAGTCACAGGTGACTTCATATCCTTACGTCATTATTGAATGATCGACCAGTATTTTCTTAGGTTTCATCATTCTTTCGTGTGGGGATTTTAGATCTTAAAACTAGGTTAATTGCTTGTCATCGGTAGTCTAGACTAGATATATCGAAAGAATGTATCACTTTGAATTCCAAGAGAGCAAAACATTCTGATTTACTAACAGAAAGCTTCTTATGTACACATTGGGGGACTATTACTCCTATTCATCCATATAAAGAAAAACTTTAAACTTCTATGTTGCTTGAAATAAAGAAACAACATCAACAAAAGAGGGTTGGAGGCTTACTGGTTCCCATGTTGCTGTTATAGCCTCTAATGTACTCCAAGGCAGCCTACTTTCCATCCTCTTTGTTTACTTCTTCACTTATCCACCGTCCCTCCAAGTTGCAGATTCGAATTTCCGAAGCAGTAGATCCTAGTCTACTTTCACTTGCACTTCCATTTCTGTTCTCAATCCTTATAGGAACAACTCCTTCTAATGATCTTGACAAAATATTCCTTCCTTGTGGACAGTTGTTGGCAAAATGCCCTTTCTGATTGCAGACATGGCAAGTATTAACTCCTTTGTTTGGGCACCTTGATATCTTATGGTCTGCATTTCCACAGAAGAAGCATTTCCCAAATAACCGAGGGCACTTCTTTGGGTAGTGTACTCCATTGCACTTCCAACACTGAACGTCTTTTGGTGTGAACCGTACACTGTTATTATTATTCCTGCAGTCGTTGGAGATCTTGAATTTCTTTGGTGGAGGCTTGAAATTGGGTTCTACATAAAACTTCTTCTCGACGATTGGGTTTTCTTTTTCTTCTTTTCTTTCTCTCCTTTTCCTTGCTCCTTCTACGATCCGAGCTCTTTCCACCAATTCTCGAAAATTTCTTATGTCAAATTCTTCCAACCTCATTCTCAGGTCTTCGTCTAATCCCCCTATAAAGACTTGTCTTTTTAACTCCTCGCTGTACTTATAGGAATCAGGGGCATATTGTAGCAGTCTACTAAACTCAGTCTCGTATTGCTCGATTGTTCTTCCCTTTTGAGCAATTTACAAGGAATCCGCACTATATCTTACTCGTAAACTTCCTAGGAAATAATTCTCCAAAAAACTCATGTCTAAACATTTCCCACGTGATTGGAGTCATTAGATCTCTTTTCTTTGACTCCCACCATATCCTAGCGTTTAGACGAAGCATGAATATTCCATACTTGATTTGCAGGTGGGGCGAAACGTCATATGCATCAAAAGACATCTCTATTTGAGCCAACCAATCTTCGGCCTCCTCTAGCTTATCATAAGGTCCCTCAAAGTAACGGTTGCTTTTGATGAAGTCAGGTAACATGCTTTTATATGGCCTTGGCGGTGGGGGTGGAGGTAGGGGTACACTTTGGCTATGCTCGTTCCTATGTACAAATGCCTCCGTTGATGCTTGTTGTGGCGATGGTGTTGGTGTAGATGCCGGTGCTGTTGCTGGTGCTACCTCAGGTACAGGTGCTTGTGCTGGCATGTTTTGCCTAATTTCTTCTAACACGTGGGTTAGGTGTCCTAATGTGGTGTATAAGTCCATCTGAGGTGCGGTAGCTCCTTGAACATCAGGCTTATCCGCTTCCACGTCCGATTGATTAGAGGCGCTTTGTTCCTCTCTTCGTCTACTTCTATTTTGGCTGTTTAAAACTTCCCTAAGTTAGGTTTTATAAGGTTTTGATAATTTAGTTAAATTTTTGCCGGAAATCAGTGGATATAACGAAAACTTTAATATGCATAAAGCTAATAAAATTTAAATCAAGACAATTTCTGAAATTAAACTTAAAGCATCATTATAGAAATAAAGTTCATACATGAAATTAAAAATAATACAAATCTCAAAAAGAAAAACACATAGAAAATAGCAAACATTACTCTGAGAACTTAAAAGACAGACTGCGATCGTGGATCTAGTTTAGGATAACAAAATCTAAGCTGGACTTTTAGGGATATGCTTCGTCTTTTCTTTATTCTTCGGGTGCATCTCTTGGATTTCTGTTGGATGATCTTGGGTTCAAACTCCTCATGATTTGGTCGAAGCATTTCCTTCTCTTTCGTTCCCTTTCCAATGCTCTTTCGTGATAGTCAATCAGTTCCTCATCCGTCATCACAGGTGCTATCTGATCAATGGTCTTCCAAGTGATTGTTCCTTCAGTCTCCATACTGTTGTTTTTGTTTGTTGGAGCATTTTCCGTATCCATCGTGGAGTCTGTTCCTTGTCCTCCCCGAGTATGTTGTCCTTCTAGGTAGCGAATGATTCTTAACTCATCACTAGTCCAAGGTTCCTCGACTCCTACAACGGCTTGATCCCTTACCTCTTGTGCTGGTCTTTCTTCTTGATTTTCCTCTGGGTCCTCATCGGGTTCATCATCCGAACTATCACTCACTTCTTGCATTGGTTCGTCTCTTATTATTGATCTATCTTCTCGCAGACGTAAGGCCTCGTTCCTCCCTAGTTGGATTCCTGTGAAAGCAGGCGGCTCGGTGGATACTTCAGTTGGGGGTCGTAGCATTCCCTGATATACTCCATGCCAATGGAAAATATCGTTGAGGTCAGCCCTCATCCATTCGAGGTGATCCATTAGATCATCATGGGCGTAAACAAACATTGGTCCGATCTTAGTCCAAGTTTGAAAATTTGGTGAAGTTCGACCTCCTTCTTCTTTAAGGACGAAAGTTGCTTCCTTGAGCATTGGTCGGTGGTCCGTGATGGCAATGATCCGTTCCACAGCATATATTACCTCTAACTCAGTCATCCTCTTTCCTATGGGGCAGTTGTGAATAGTCCGTAACACTCCCTTCCATTCGGTTTACATCATTCCCCTTTTCCAGATTTGGAACATCTCCCGAACAGTCTTAGGTTGTCCTGCTAGGGCGAACTCCTCACATAAAACTCTAAGTCTCATTCGGTAATTCTTTGGTTTCTCGAAAGGTCCTTTTCGGAAATTCTTGGCTTGAAGACGGGCCTCATCTATGGTGATCTACGTAAAAGAAAGAGATTAGAAAAACTTATTCTACCCATTCTATTCCATCTAAGTCTTTCTTACTCTATTCTAAGTCAATTCTTCTTAAATCCAATTCTATAATTATGACTCCTAGGTTCTTAAACCATGCTATGATACCAACTTAAACTGTCACGCCCCAACGGGTACCCTAAACGTGATAGTCCGCCACACTCAATATTAAAGCTTAAGTATGACAAACTTAGCTGTCACGCCCCGAGGGTACCCTAGTAGTAATAAACAATTTACACTTGAATATTATCACTAGATTACCTTCAGAGAATGACAGGTTTTCAAAACAATAGGATCTTTTAAGTTGCTTGATAAGAAATAACAAATATATGAGAGAAATGATTTAGTGAATAACCATTACAAATTATTACAAACCATAGATCTCCTTGGAAATATACAACTAAATAATCTACTCTAATAGTACATAACCATCAAACTAAAATAGATCTGTAGACTTCTAGCTTCAAAGCTCTTACCGGAGCCATATTCCTGGATGTAACTAACCAGGGACGTAAAGTGAACCTGAAAAGACTGTAGGAGTATGAGCGAAACCACAGCTCAGTGAATAATTAGACATACCATACATCACACAAGTCATTAACAAATCATATGCAATGCAAGCACTCAATCATATGCACAGATACAAGTTTGAATGATCTAGAATCCAAACAGGAAAAAGATTTACGCCCTCTTTTTAATGGGTTGAAGAACCAGCATTCAATGACCCACCTGCCCAGGAGAGACTAAGTACATAGGAGAATCAACGATTTCTCGTTTTAATGTTATCTCTTTGAATATAGTGGCTTGCACAAACCATCTCCTGCAATCCCCTTAGAAACTCCCTAAGTATTAATCATTTCAAAGCGATTCTACAGGCGACGTTCTTCGGTGCCTTTTAGTTCCTCATAGGACCGCCAGACCAAAGAGAACCTTGGAAGACTCACACATTGGATCAACCAAGCAAAAACAGAGATCCGAAATATTAATATGTAGCAGGCTGTCACAACCATATATGCAATAATGCAATTCGTGCAATGCATGTCCATATTATTTTGTTAAGTAAAAAATTCTTAATCAATTTCGAGGTGACCATACATTACACACAATCATCATTATACTATTGCAAAACACCAACCATTGCGTTATCGCTTGTATAAAGATATTTTAACAATCATACAATCATATCATATCAAACTTTCAACGAACATTCATTTGATTATCTTGCATTACATATTCGACTATTTATAATCACAACCAGTACAATATGACTGAATTACTCACCTGCTCATACCGACTCAGTCGTAGTAGTCCACTGGTAGATCTTCTAATGAGTCAAATTCACCTATTTAAAACAAAATATTCATCAATACCGTCTAGCTAAATCCCTATATGTGATTAGTGTCCTAGACTCGATATTAATACTTAGTATCGTCGTGTTTTTCTTATTTAATCTCATATAATTGTTTGGTTATTTTTAGAAGTCATATTGCTCAAGAAATTAACTTATTTCAATTTCCATTCTTATCTATTTTATTTGTTTAGAACAAATATTAGACTAATACCAACTTTAATTAATACTAAATATTTTCTTAATTCTAGGGTTTCAAAAGTTATTAGATATTAATTCTAACGAACTTAAATACTAGTATTATAGTTACTATCTCATACATATTTATATAACATATACATTTTTGGAAGATATAATATATATATATCAATTCGGTTTAAGCCAGAAACACTTTCGTTGGAAAAATTTTAGCTGTAAGCAGGCTCAAGGCTGCCGGCCTAAATCTCCAGGTGCCGGTGTAAATCATTTTGAAGAGAAAAATTTCATATCGAAAGCACTGGTGTTGAAGGCCGCCAGCTTTCAACGTACGCCGGTCCTACGCCGCCGGCGTAGATCTCCAGGTAGCCGGCTTACGTTGAAATTTTACGTGAAAATTTATTTTACGTAATCTCTGTTTGAGAGTAAGCCGCCTGTAAGCCGCCAGCCTATCCATGTAAGCCGCCGGCGTACAGCATTTACACTGCCGGCCTTGAGGCAATGTTGCACTATTCATCATCTTCCTCCTCGGTTCGATTCTTTTTCTTTGATTTTTACACGTTAAAAACTTACTTAAACTACTTCTAAGAGTTTATATATTATATATAGGGATATATAACAACTTTTAACACGTTTAAAAACATAAATACATAGGTTTCGATTCTTTGAAACATAAAGCTAGGGTTTTGAAATTTTACCTTGTTGGAGCTCGTTGAGTGTAATCTGAATGTTTGTGTTTAATATGTTCCTAAGATGATTTTAAGTCGGACACAACTCTTAGATTTGGATAAAAATAACTCGAGTTACCTCAACTTACCTTTGAGCTCGTTTTTTAGGGTTCTTGGCTTTATTTTTCCTTTGATCCGAGTTTATGCTTTATGATCTATTTGTTTTTCGTTTCTAGTTCGTTTTGGTTTTTGTTTGGATGTATTTTCATGCTAGAAGAGTTGAGAGTTAATGGAGTTTGTTTGCTTCTCCATTAATGGCTTTAAACTCATATATATATATAGAAGAGAGAAGGAGAGGTTGCGGCTGTTTCTCCTTCGTTTTCCTCGGATTTTTGATCTTCCTTGCTGTTGTTTTCCTTGTAATTAATGTGGATTTGGGCTGGCATTATTCCATTCGTCATTGGGTCACTTTGGTTGAAGTATTTGGTGAATTATTGAGCACACTCCGGTGCCTCTTTCTTCCTCCCTTTTTCCACCGAAATGCAGCAGTTCAAAAACATATATATATATATATATAGTTTATTTATTTAGTTAAATTTTGAGTTAATTACACGGGTTATACGGGTATATATCGGCTAATATTTGAAAGTTTTTGTACAAAAATATGCTTATAAATTTATACAAAACACTTAGATTTTCAAATAATACAAATTTAGGTTATATATAGACGTAGTTAATTATTCGTATAATTTTATCTCCCGCGATTTGGATTTCTTAAACTTATTGGGTCAATTTTTTATTTCAGGCTCCGATAGCTTAAGAAAACTCGGTTTAGAACAAAAGCGTGATCCGATTATTTATTTGAAGTTTAGATTTTGAGTTATTCATCAGTTTGTATTTTCGTTGTGTATTTAAAATCTTAACGGTTCATTTTTGGATCATTGTTTTCTAGTTATAAGCGTAAATAATCATTTATGCCGTATTGGACTTAACACAGAAACTAAACTATATTTATATCTCTAGTTTTGATACTGAACATAAATTCTTATTAGTAGCTTTTAGGGTTTAGGTCTAAATATAAACTCATTACTACTCGTTATTCTAGTCTTGAATCATTATCGGAATCAAAACAATCATTTAATCCTTATATTCATATTTCCTATTTAAATCTATTTGTATACTAGGTTTTCGGGTCTAAATTTTAGATCATATCTTGAATTAGTTATTCAAGATACAAGATCCCGTTTTCGGTATTAATTAGAGTTAAAGAATTCCTTTATTCGGTTCCTAAATTCTTCATTTATCCAAAATCTAAATATTAATCTATTATTAGACTTCAATTGGAATCTAATTCTATTATCTAGTTTATACTATCTATTATAAAGCCGGGTACTAATGTGAAAAATTCCCGGGGTTTACATTCTCCCCCCCTTAAAATAAGCTTTGTCCTCAAAGCTTGAATGCGTACCTGAGTTTGCAAATAAATGAGGATAGCTTTTCTTGATCTCCTCTTCTAATTCCTAGGTAATCTCTTCTGTTTGTAGATCCCATAATACTTTGACGTAGTGGATTTCTTTATTCCTGAGAACTTGCACTTTCCGGTCCAAAATCTTAACTGGATGCTTTTCATAAGTCAAATTCTCCTTTAAATCAATTGGTTCTAGTTCCACTACTTATCTAGATCCGATACATACTTCTTAGAACCGATACATGGAAAACATTATGTATACCAGACAAATTAGGTGGCAATGCAAGACGATATGCCAGATTCCCAACTCGTTCTAATATCTCAAATGGTCCAATATATCTAGGACTTAACTTGCCTTTTGTTTGTCTACCATGAAGACTTTGATTGGACTTACTTTAAGTATACATGTTCTCCTTCATTAAATTCCAATTCCTCTTTTCAAGTCTGCCCAGCTCTTTTGTCTATCTTGTGCTGCTTTCATTCTTTGCTTTATCACTGAAATCTTTTCATTAGTTTCTTGAACCAATTCAGGTCCAACCAATACTTTCTCCAAGTTATCCCAGAACAATGGTGACCGACACTTTCTACCATATAAAGCTTCATAAGGTGGCATTCCTATGCTTGAATGGTAGCTGTTATTGTACGCAAATTCCACTAATGGTAAATGTTGGTCCCAATTTCCTTTGAATTCCATAATACATGCTCTCAACATATCTTCCAATGTCTGAATAGTCCTTTCAGTTTGTCCATCAGTTTGAGGATGATAAGCTGTACTGAAATTCAACCGGGTTCCCAAAGCTTTTTGTAATCCTTGCCAAAATCTGGATACAAACCGTGGATCTCTATCTGATACTATACCAGCAGGCACACCATGCAATCTCACAATCTCCTTCAAATATATTCGTGCCAATTTCTCCAATGGATATGTCATGTTAATTGGCAAGAAATGAGCTGATTTTGTAAGTCTATCCACAATAACCCAAACAGCATCATGACCTGCATTTGTTTTAGGTAATGAGCATACAAAATCCATAGAAATTTGATCCCACTTCCACTCAGGTATTGGTAATGGTTTCAACAATCCACCTGGTTTTTGATGTTCAGCTTTGATCCTTTGACATACATCACATTTAGCAACAAATTCTGCAATATCCTTTTTCATTCCATTCCACCAATATGCGCTTTTCAGCTCTTGATATGTCTTTGTTTCTCCTGGGTGTATAGAATATCCAGAGTAATGCTTCATGCATTAATTCCTTCCTCAAGCTTTCATCATGTGGCACACACAATCTTTTATTCATTCTCAATACTTCTTCTCCATCCACATGAAAATCTTTGTACTTTCCTTGGGATATTCCCTGTTTAATTTCTTGAATTTCAATATCCTCCTTCTGGGCTTCTTTAATTCTTTGAAGCAAAGTAGGTTCCAAAATTAGATTTCCTAACTCAGCTTCCAAACCTTGTATTGAGAATTCCAAGTTTAATCTCTCAAATTCTTGATAAGTTCTTTTTGTTCCGTTAGAATTGAAGCCACTTCTCCATAACTTTTCCGGCTCAATGCATCCGCCACAGCATTCACTTTACCCGGATGGTAATTAATGGTAAGATCATAATCTTTAATTAATTCCAACCATCGCCTTTGTCTCATATTCAACTCTTTTTGTGTAAATATATACTTCAAACTCTTGTGATCCGTATATATTTCACATTTCTGCCCATACAAATAGTGACGCCAAATCTTGAGTGCAAAAACAATAGCAGCCAATTCTAGATCATGAGTGGGGTAATTCATCTCATGTGGTTTCAATTGTCTAGAAGCATATGCTATTACTTTTCCATTTTGCATTAACACACATCCCAATCCATTTCTAGATGCATCACTATAGACAGTATATAAATCCTTGTCATTGGGCAAGACCAAGATTGGTGCTGATATTAACCTTTTCTTCAACTCTTGGAAACTTTGTTCACGTACATCATTCCACTCGAATTTCTCATTCTTTCGAGTCAATTGAGTTAAAGGTCGTGCAATCTTTGAGAAATCCTTCACAAATTTCCGATAATATCCTGCCAATCCCAAGAAACTCCTAATTTCAGTAACAGTTTCAGGTCTTTTCCATTCCACAATAGCTTTAACTTTTGCAGGATCAACTGATATCCCTTCTCCAGAAACAATATGTCCAAGGAATGATATACTGCTAAGCCAAAATTCACACTTAGACAATTTGGCATACAACTTATTGTCTCTCAATATCTGTAACACACTTCTCAAATTCTCATCATGTTGTTCTTCATTAGACGAATATACAAGTATATCATCTATGAAAACAATCACACAATTATCCAGCAAAGGTCTAAAAATACGATTCATCAGATCCATAAAAACTGCTGGTGCATTGGTTAATCCAAATGGCATGACCAAAAATTCATAATGACCATACCTAGTTCGGAATGCAGTCTTTGGTACATCTTCTGCTTTGATTCGATTTGATGATATCCTGACTTTAAATCAATTCGGGAAAATACCTTTGCTCCTCTCAGTTGATCAAAAAGATCATCAATCCTGGGTAAAGGATATTTGTTCTTGATAGTTACCCTGTTTAATTCCCTATCAATACAGAGTCTCATTGATCCATCTTTCTTTTTCACAAACAGCACGGGTGCTCCCCAAGGTGAAACACTGGGTCTGATAAATCCTTTATCCAACAATTCTTGTAACTGCACCTTCAATTCTTTCAATTCCACAGGTGCCATTCGATACGGAGCTTTTGATACTGGTTCGGTTCCAGGTATCAAATCAATTGAGAATTCCACTTCTCTATGTGGGGGTAATCCCGGTAATTCGTCTGGAAATACATCTGAGTATTCACATACTGTTCGAATGGTATGAATATCCAATTTCTTGGATTCACCTTCAGTTGCTCCAAGAATACAACCGTTCATCTCCATATCTTCTTCATTTTCCACTTCAATTGCTGTTATCCTACTTCTGACTTCTCTGAGTATCTCACCTTTATATTCTTTTCTTTCTCCTTGATTATTGACAAAAGATACTATTTTGAGATGGCAATTAACTTTTGCTTTTACAGCAGTTAACCAAACCATACCCAAAATAATATCATATTTTGCATCTCTATCAAATTAATCAGCAATTGATTCATGATCTCCATCTTTATTGGACAATTTTGATCATTTCCCGTGTCACCACTAAATCTCCAGTTGGCGTAGTAACTCTCAATTCTTTACTCATGCTCCCAATTGGTATTCTTATACGCCTTGCTAATCCGGTATTTATGAAAGAATGCGTTGCTCCAGTGTCAAACAAAGCATACGCAGTCTGATCCCCTACTTGAATGGATCCTAAGTATCAATTATTAAGTTCATGTTATTTTCAACTTATAAAGACTTCTATTCTCATCTACTTGTGATTGTGTCTAATAACTTTAAGTAAACAAATATATATTTACATACCTGCAATGAGTCCATATTCTTCGGATCAACTTCCTCCCAAATATTTTCTTCATCTCCTTCCTCTATCTCCACATTCTCTACAGGACTTCCATACATAGCAAAAACTCTGGCCGTCGCACTGGCTTTGTTAGCATTCCCATTTTTCGATCCTGAGGTCCAATCACTCCTTTAGATTGTGAAGATCCAGTACGCACTTGTTTTCTGTGGACAATTGGGTGATATGTGCCCAACTTTATTGCATATGAAGCAAGTTGCAGTTTTTCTCTTTGGACAATCGTTTATCATATGCCCACTGTCCCCACAATAATAACATTTGTTCTGTAATTGTGGACAATACCTTGGGTAATGAGAACCTTTACATTTCCAACAAGTACATTATTCTTCCCCATTACTCCTCCTTTGTTCACATTGAAAGGTTTGAAGAATTTAACCTTCTTAGGCACAGACTTGCTGTAGAACCATCATACATTCTTTTCCCGAACATAGTTCCTTCTTTTTATACCTCTCAAGTTCATACTTCCTTGCACGTTCAATAATACGAGCTTTTTCCAACATAGCTGCAAAGTTATCAATCTCAAATTCAGCAAGTCTTCTTTGGAAATGAGGTTCGAGTCCAGCCATGAAAGTCTGTCTCTTAAGCTCATCACTGTCCCGATAAGCATCTGGAGCAAATTGCAACAACCGATTAAACTCATGCTCATATTCATCAATGGTTTAGCTCCTTGGGTCAAATTCATCAGGTCAGTGCTATACTTTGCTTTTAGGCTGCTTGGAAAATATTCCTTCAAAAATTCTCGTTTGAATACTTCCCAAGTAATTGGTTGGGACAAACTTCTTTGTTTCGAATTCCACCATATCCTTGCTCTTAACCTTAATAAATAAGTTCCATAGATACTTTCAAAGCTTCAGGCACTTGAAAAACATCAAGGGATCGCTCAATCTGAGCTAGCCAATCTTCAGCTTCCTCTGGCTTTCCCGGTATTCCCTCAAAATATCTGTTGCACTTAATGAATTCCGGCAACAAATTCCTCTGAGGTCGTAAAGGTGGTGGTGGTGGCAATTCCTGTTCATATTGAGGGGGTCCTTGTACCTCAGCAGCAGACTCATTTGGATTCACTGGTCCATTTTCCTGAAATTGAACCGGTGGAGTATGCCTTTCATTCCTTCTAGGATTTGGTGGAGTCATTGCTGGTGCTCCAACAGGTGGTGCTCCATTTGTGGCTTGCATGTTTTGCAAAGCTTGCAAAATCAAAACATTTTGTTGTTGAAGACTTTGTAAAACATCCTCAATTCGGTTTTGAGGTGCTGCAGGAGCATCTATTGGTGGATCCCAGAAATTCTGGCATTTCTACTTTTATTTCTTCCCTTGGCATTCTATTAACATTAAACATATTACTTAAGTCAGATCATAACTCGTCTTATCAAAAGTCATCAAGATCATTCATATATATATGCAACACATATATATACCAAAATACATCAAAGCTTTTCATGGTTAGTGCATTATGTACATATCCAAAAATTGCACTACCCTAACTTAGCTTCCTATCATAGTCATCAAAAGATACATATATAAGTCATCAAAAGTCTACTAATATCGTCCTGTAATGTCATCATAACAATAATACACATCATCATATAATACTCAAGTCAAACTCAGGGACTGGGATGAAGACGACCCTTGCCCTTCTCCTGAGGGCCTAATCGTGGATAATCATCCTCTCCCTCAGAACTACTATCATCATCTCAATCATCACACCTCGTCTCCTGGAGGTGCCAAAGTCAGGGCTGTGTCCATCACCCTAATGCCTCTGGGTGCTGGCCTCCTCTCATCCTCAGCTCTAGATGGAATATCACTCTCAATCCATCCTCCCTGCTGATCCAATCCATCTGGCATAATTATAATCTGAGACATACTTCTCTGCCTCAATCCTTCTTTTCTTACCCTCTCTCTCATCTAACAGCTCTGTGGTGATACTCCTCATGTGGACAGTAGTCTGAACTGTCTCCTGTACTACTCGATCCTGTACTGCAGCAGGACGCTGGAACTCACCTGCTATCTCAGGGATAATAGGCGGTTTCCTCATCAACATGCGTCTAGAGTGACTGCACCTGCTGAGTCGTGCAAGCATCAAATCATCATCATAGGCAGCATCACCTCTACCCGGGCATGATCCTGCCTCACATCATGAGCATAGACTGCTCCTCTGCCAATATCTACCCAGACTCTAAAATCTGGGAGCTCTGGTCTCTCTGATCTGGATGAGACTATAAATGCTATGTTATCAATCTCCAGACCACCTCCTTTCTGCACTATCAGCCTCTCAAATCTGTAGAGCGTCTCTATAGCTGATCCATTATCTGGAAAAGCCCGCTCCATCAAGAATAACCAGCCTTTAAACAAAGGCAATAATCCTCGCTTCCAGGTGCTGAGGATCTCATCCAAAGTCTTAGTAATCCCGCTCAGATACAAGTCCTCTACCAGAACTCGTAGTCTGCGCCTGTAGTCTGTCAAAGTCTCCTCCTCCTGCATACTAAAGATCTCCCATCTAATGTGACACGTAGCAGGATTAGTCTGCACACACAATAAAATTTGCATGATTAATAATAATCACACATACTTTATTCCTAGTTGTGCAGTATAATTCTACCCATGACTACCCAACTACTACTAATGAATGCTAACTAAATCTAATTTACCACATTCACTAAATGCAATTCTTTCACATATTCATCTTTCTTATTCTAGCAACCATGCTCTGATACCAACTTAATTCTGTCACGCCCCGAGGGTACCCTAGTAGTAATAAACAAGTTACACTTGAATATTATCACTAGATTACCTTCAAGAATGACAGGTTTTCAAAACAACAGGATCTTTTAAGTTGCTTGATAAGAAATAACAAATATATGAGAGAAATGATTTAGTGAATAACCATTACAAACTATTACAAACCATATATCTCTTTGAAGTATACAACTAAATAATCTACTCTAATAGTACATAACCATCAAACTAAAATAGATCTGTAGACTTCTAGCTTCAAAGCCCTTACCGGAGCCATATTCCTGGATGTAACTAACCAGGGACGTAAAGTGAACCTGAAAAGACTGTAGGAGTATGAGCGAAACCACAGCTCAGTGAATAATCAGACATACCATACATCACACAAGTCATTAACAAATCATATGCAATGCAAGCACTCAACCATATGCACAGATACAAGTTTGGATGATCTAGAATCCAAACAGGAAAAAGATTTACGCCCTCTTTTTAATGGGTTGAAGAACAAAACTCAATGACCCACCTGCCCAGGAGAGACTAAGTACACAGGAGAATCAACGATTTCTCGTTTTAATGTTATCACTTTGAATATAGTGGCTTCCACAAACCATCTCCTGCAATCCCCTTAGAAACTCCCTAAGTATTAATCATTTCAAAGCGATTCTACGGGCGACGTTCTTCGGTGCCTTTTAGTTCCTCATAGGACCGCCAGACCAAAGAGAACCTTGGAAGACTCACACATTGGATCAACCAAGCAAAAACAGAGATCCGAAATATTAATACGTAGCAGGCTGTCACAACCATATATGCAATAATGCAATTCGTGCAATGCATGTCCATATTATTTTGTTAAGTCAAATCTTAATCAATTTCGAGGTGACCATACATTACACACAATCATCATTATACTATTGCACAACACCAACCATTGCGTTATCGCTTGTATAAAGATATTTTAGCAATCATACAATCATCATATCAACTTTCAACAAACATCATTTGTTTATCTTGCATTACATATTCGACTATTTACAATCACAACCAGTACAATATGACTGAATTACTCACCTGCTCATACCGACTCAGTCGTAGTAGTCCACTGGTAGATCTTCTAATGAGTCAAATTCACCTATTTAAAACAAAATATTCATCAATACATCTAGCTAAATCCCATGTGATTTGTCCTAGACTCGATATTAATACTTAGTATCGTCGGGTTTTTCCTATTTATCTCACATAATTGTTTGGTTATTTTTAGAAGTCACATTGCTCAAGAAATTAACTTATTTCAATTTCCATTCTTATATATTTTATCTTGTTAAAACAAATATTAGACTAATAAACTTATTAATCTAAATATTTTCTTAATTCTAGGGTTTCAAAAGTTATAGATATTAATTCTAACGAACTTAAATACTAGTATTATAGTTACTATCTAATACATATTTATATAACATATACATACTTGGAAGATATAATATATATTATATTAAATATTTTTACAGAAAACTTTCGTTGGAAAAATTTTAGCTGTAAGCCGGCTCAAGGCCGCCGGCCTAAATCCCAGGTGCCGGTAAAATCATTTTGAAGAGAAAAATTTCATATCGAAAGCACCGGTGTTGAAAGGCCGCTTTCAACGTACGCCGGCCTACGCCGCCGGCGTAGATCTCCAGGTAGCCGGCTTACGTTGAATTTTTACGTGAAAATTATTTTACGTAGCCTCTGTTTGAGTGTAAGCCGCCTGTAAGCCGCCGGCCTATCCATGTAAGCCGCCGGCGTACAGCGTTTACACTGCCGGCCTTGAGGCAGCGTTGCACTGTTCATCATCTTCCTCCTCGGTTCGATTCTTTTTCTTTGATTTTTACACGTTAAAACTTACTTAAACTACTTCTAAGAGTTTATATATCATATATAAGGATATATAACAACTTTTAACACGTTTAAAAACATAAATACATAGATTTCGATTCTTTGAAACGTAAAGCTAGGTTTTGAAATTTTACCTCGTTGGAGCTCGTTGAGTGTAATCCGAAGCTTGTGTTTGTGTTTAATATGTTCCTAAGATGATTTTAAGTCGGACACAACTCTTAGATTTGGACAAAAATAAATCGAGTTACCTCAACTTACCTTTGAGCTCGTTTTTGAGGGTTCTTGGCTTTATTTTTCCTTTGATCCGAGTTTATGTTTTATGATCTGTTTGTTTTTTCGTTTCTAGTTCGTTTTAGTTTTTGTTTGGATGTATTTTCGTGTTGGAAGAGTTAGAGAGTTAATGGAGTTTTGTTTGCTCCTCCTTTAATGGCTTTAAACACATATATATATATATATATAAGAAGAAGAGAAGGAGAGGTTGCGGCTGTTTCTCCTTCGTTTTCCTCGATTTTTGTCTCCTTGCTGTTGTTTTTTCCTTATAATTATGTGGATTTGAGCTGGCATTATTCCATTGGTCATTGGTTCACTTTGGTTGAAGTATTTGTGAATTATTGAGCACATTCCGGCGCCTCTTCTCCTCCTTTTCCACCGAAATGCAGCAGTTCAAAACATATATATATATATATTATTTATTTAGTTAAATTTTTGAGTTAACTACACGGGTTATACGGGTATTTATCGCTAATATTTGAAGTTTTGTACAAAAATATGCTATAAATTTATACAAAACACTTAGATTTCAAATAATACAAATTTAGGTTATATATATATAGTTAATTATTCGTATAATTTTATCTCCCGCGATTTGGATTCTTAAACCATTGGGTCAATTTGTTTTCAAGCTCCGATAGCTTAGAAAAACTCGGTTTAAACAAAACGGTGATCCGATTATTATTTGAAGTTTAGATTTGAGTTATTCATCAGTTTATATTTTTCGTTGTGTATTTAAAATCTTAACGTTCATTTTTGGATCATGTTTTCTAGTTTATAAGCAAATAATCATTTATGCAGTATTGGACTTAACAAGAAAACTAAACTAATTATATCTTAGTTTTGTAGTGAACATAAATTCTTATTAGTAGCTTTTAAATTTATCTAGGGATCTCGAAATTAGGGTTTAGGTCTAAATATAAACTCATTACTACTCGTTATTCTAGTCTTGAATCATTATCGGATCAAAACATCATTTAATCCTTATATTCATATTTCCTATTTAAATCTATTTGTATACTAGGTTTTCCGGTCTAAATTTTAGATCATATCTTGAATTAGTTATTCAAGATACAAGATCCCGTTTTCGGTATTAATTAGAGTTAAAGAATTCCTTTATTGGTTCCTAAATTCTTCATTTATCCAAAATCTAAATATTAATCTATTATTAGACTTCAATCAGAATCTAATTCTATTATCTAGTTTATACTATCTATTATAAAGCCGGATACTAATGTGAAAAATTCCCGGGGTTTACATTAGCCATTCCCAAAAGCTTTTATATTAAGTGTAAGGCGTGCTTTCACAACTTTAGAGGACCATATATGGAATTATGAAGTTTAAAAAGATATAAATAACACATTAAGAAAAGAGGATTCATAATAATCATTCATTCATATTAATGGTTTTACAAACTTAAGGACATCTCCCCTCGATCACTAATCGTTTACATGAATATTTGTACATCAATACTAATACTATGCTTTATCTAAATTTCTCTCACCCAAAAGAAATTACCTGCCCGCAGGGTCCACGTGGCCTTAACCATAAGTAGGGAAACTGCAAAAGATATCTATTGGGGTATAAGCTAATAGGCTTAGTGAGAACTATTTCCATAAATAACTTCTTGTAACAAGATTTCAAACAAGTTGATTTAAACAATCAAATATAATGCAACATACACGTGAGTAAACAAGCATATATTTTTCCGAGAACTATATGTTGAATGGATTTGTGCCCTCCATTTGGGGTTTGGTGATACTTAACCTCAAAACAAGTAGTTTTAATTAAAAAGTTTTATGCTCGCGAGCACTCATCGTCAAGCATTCCGAATCTACTTGATTTGACCTTTGCTTTCGGATCATCCGCCAAGCAATTCCCTTAAGCCTCCAAGCAATCGCTTTCGGATCTTCCGCCAAGTGTTGCTTTCGACATGAGCTTACTATCCTTCTCACCCAAGGATAATAACCCAAAATGCAATGTGACTCACTTCGTGGTGTGCATGAATCCATTTATTAATAGTGTCATAGCATAATTATTATTGAATTTAAAGCAATCAAAGAATTTCATACAAATCAAAGGTTATACTAAAACAAACGTTTAAAACAATTTCGGCTCCGATATTCTTAAAATTCTTTCAAGAAATTATTTTACATACATATCAATTTATCTTTTCCTAACTCTAATGTAACTAATTTACAAGCACAACAAGTATAGCATTTAATGAAAATAAACTCACGATGCCATGTCGACTATTCCTCTAGGCGGATGAGTCGTTCACACACTCCACTTAATCGTAATAATCCTCGGGGTAAAGAAATCCTTCCTCGGGGTCCTAGCCAAAGAAAATACCCACAATGAGTATCCCTTGATGATTTTCTTGAATTTTGATGAAACAATGTCAAAAGAACGTTAAAGTTGGTATAAAGGAATGTTCCAACTTAAAATGACCATAACTTGGTCATTTTAACTCGAAATCGTGCATATAATATACCGATTTCTACCTACTCAAAAAGATCTACCATTTCCAAAATTATTTTCATCAAACAAAGCCATATAGGCTCCGAAACAGCGGCGACAAAATTCACCACGGATTTTCCAAGTAAAAACAACCTTGGTTCAAGAAATCAAAATTTGTTCGATAAATACTTAGTTATTTATATAGTTGAAAAATTCTATATATAACTCATATTTAAGCGTGTTCAAGTGTTTTGTTGTCCAATTATTTTTCTTGGGTAAAATAATGTCGGTTTTGAGTTTTTAGAAAAATACAGTTTTCAAAAATTATTTTTGCAATTTCCTTGAAATGAGATACCTTGTTCCCTTTTGTTTTCTAAAATGCTTTACGTTGATTTTATTATTTTTCCTAAGTGTCTTTTTGAAATAAAATTTTCTATTTTCTAAGTTTTCTACACTAATACTATTTTGAAGTTCTTAGAAAATATGCTATTCCTCATATTTATTTTTCTTGTACAAATTCCTTTGTCTATTTGTTTTACAAAAATCTTTACTTGAAATTTCTCATGCCTTGTGTTTTTCATAGAAATCATCTATTCATAAAAGTTTATTTTCTTGATAAAACAAGGTGGAACAATATGTGACTTAAGAAACTTTTTATAGTAAAAGTAGTTTCTAAAATCTTAGTAAGTTCCTTTTTGTAACTTTGAAAGGGAATGGGTTTAGTTTTGTTAACTCATAGATTTTATACTTTACATAAACTTATTTCTAAGTGACAAAATCTCCTTTTGTTATTATTTTTTAGAAAATTGAAATTTTTGGACAACAATCTAAATGAACATGATTTATGAGAAAATAGTGAACAAAAATAACATAAAACATGAATAATAAAGTCAAGTATTGGAGTCTTAGCTTTTTTAAGGCTCCCGGGACTAAGAAGTAGACTAGTCCCGAAATAAAATGAAAGAAAGAAAAACTTGTTTTGACTTGATGAGGACAAGTCTAAGACTAGAGACTAGTCTTAAAATAACAAGAAATAAATAAATAAATTGCAATTAAATAAATAAATTGCTTTGCATGAAATAAATAAATTTCAAGTGAGCTTATATGCTCTAAAGAATATGTATATATATATATAGATAGTAATACTTAGATATATTAACAATAATAAAAAAAAATGATAACATAAACATAAATGGATTTGCATGAACAAGAACAATACATGAACATAATGTAGCTTCCATAACTTGTAGTCTTTGGAAACTCACACTATGGTCATGTAAAGTTACATGACATAAAGAAGAAGAAAATGAAATAAGGTAGTTACCTAAAGAAGACTTTGGTATGGTTATGTGGTTATGGGTTTTAGTTGTTGGTAGAAGTTGTTTGTGGATTTATTTTGAGAGAGTTTTGGGATGGTATTTTGAGAGAGTTTTGAGAGGAGAAATTGAGAGAGTTTTAGTAAGAATTTATGGGTAGTGAAGGTGTGAAAGAAGTGAAAAAGGAGGGGAGTATTTATAGGAAAATGTCGAGTGAATTTTGTGTGATTAAAATAAAAGAAAAATAAAACAAATTGAGAGGGAATGGGCGACAAGGGGTGCCGGCCATGAGTGATGTCAGGGAAGAGATTTTTTTTTTTTTGTTAAATAAAAGATGAAATATGTAAGGTAGATGTGAAATAAAGTTATGGGAAAGGTAAAAAGTTAATGTTATAGGTTATGGAGTGTGTAAGAATAGGTGTAAGAAAAAGTAGAGATAAAAGAATAGTGTAGAATAGTAATGAATAGTGTAATGTAAGATAGATATGACTAATAAAGTACCGGTAGTAAAAAATACGCGTATAAATGCGATATCCGTTATTTTTACTTACCGAAAAATTACGAAACTGATATTATTGGAAAACTTATATTTTTACGAGTCTAATGGTGTACTCGGAATATTTTTACTATTATGGGATCTTGAACCGTTTTCGAGAACTGTGTCTGATCGGGTTCAAAGGATACTCGAAATTCGCAAAACTGATACTTTTATATAACCTATGGTTATTACGGACTATTCTAGCTAATCATCCCAACTTCGTTTTCCAGGGCCAAAGAAAATGGCAATGCCGGACTTAATCGGTTACGGTAAACTAGGGTTTTGTTGACTTTTAGGGTTTCGTTTGACTTCCGGTTTAGGGTTTTATGCTAAACCGATTCCAAAAATTTGGGGGTTTACAAGCACATTCATAAGCATATAATTTAAGATAGTGAACTTACTTTGCCATAGTGCGAAAATCCACTTAATCGTAATAGTCCTTGGGAAGGTCTAGTCTATCTTCTAAGTCTCCAAATCAAAAGAAATAACTCCAATGAGTATTTCTATGAAGTTTGAATGAACTTATAAATTATATTCTAACAAGTTCGTCTAGATGAAATTTCAACTTTTAAAACGGCTATAACTTGATCATTTTAACTCGGAATTTCGCATATTATATCAATTTCTACCTATTCGATGAAAGTTATCTATTTCTAGAGTTATTTCCAATAAACAAGGTCGTTTGGTCCATGAATAGTAGGATACAGAATGCTAGACGAAATTCCCATCTCATAATTCAACCTCTAATTTCAAACACAGCATCATTCCAAAGCTTTGATAGATACTTAGTTATCATTATTATCTTGTAACGACTCATTATATACATATATCAATATCATGCATGGTTCATGGGTGTTTGGCAAATCTATATTCTCATGTACTTAGATAATGCTTAATAGGATGTATAAGAACTATTTCCCAACTTTGTTCTACCAACTGCATTACATATACATACATTACCTACAAGTCATTATCATTATGTCATGAGATAAGCTATCTATATGTATATTCTCATTGATATATGATATCAAGAATTCTTCAGAAAACTTTTGCTTTGTAAAGCTTTTGAAATTACTAGATTTAAAGACACTAGTTTTATTTCTTGCAAAATCACCCTTGCTTTTATCAAAAATCAACCTTGATAACCTATATACCCAACACATTCATTATTTTAATAAAATTTTTCATTTTGGGGTTAGAAAAGAGATGCTTAAATAGGTGGTCTACCTAATTATGAATTTTACAACATTTTTAAGGAATGAAAACATTCTTAAATCTATTCTTGGAAAACTTTCCTTGTTTTAGAATTACACTTTAATAAATTTCACTTATCCTTATGAAAATTAGGTCTTTATTACATGTATTCCCTAGAACTTCTATTTTTCCATAAAAATCATCACTTTGGCATTTGGAAATAGGTGTTTAAATAGTGGTTATTTTCAAATCCGAATTTTGAAAGTTCCATTTGAGATTGTTTCTTTTGTAAAACTCATTTAATCTTTCAAAAACTAACTACTAATCATACCTACTCCCTAGGGAGGGGATACTTATTCTTGATTGTGACTTTGTTTAGCTTATGGTAATCTACAGATAACCTCATCGATCCATATTTCTTCTTAACAAATAGAATCGATGCACCCTATGGTGACACACTTGGCCTTGCAAATCCTTGATCCAAAAGTTCTTGTAATTGTTTCTTTAACTCTTTTAGCTCAATTGGAGGGTCGCGGTAAGGCGCTTTAGATATTGGTTCTGTGTTTGGTGCCAAATCAATCTTAAGTTGATCTCTCGCTTCGGGGGTAACCCTGGTAGTTCATCAGGTAAAACATCCGGAAGCTCATTAACAACTGGTATATCCTCAACTCGGGGCAACTCTTCTTTATTTTCCATTGCACCAAAAGAACATTCCATTTTAGTCTCGACTTCCACATCTACACGTAGTTCAAATGAACTTAACTCAGTTCCTCTTGAAATTGATGTTTCCCCCTTAAATTCAACATCCTTCCCATTCAAGTCCTTAAACTCCACTTTCTTCCTTCTACAATCCACAACAACTTTGGCAAAATTCAACCAACTCATACCTTAAATTACTTCATATTTACTCATTTCTAAAACAATCAAAGCACGTACTATGTGATGTCCTTGAATCACTATTGGGCAGTCTTTCAAAACTTCATTAGTCATTACTACATTTCCAGTTAGAGTCTTGACACGAAAGCTGGAGGTAGCGGGGCTATTGGTAATCCAACTTGTTTCACCAAACCGGTGGTGATAAATAAGTGTGTGGCTCCAGTGTCGAACAAAGTGTAAGCAGTCATCATATTCACTAATACACATCCTATATTCAACATGATTAATTACTATCCCGAACCATTCTAGCCGATTCCCTAACTTTATTTTAGATTACTATACTTCCTTTTCCTTTTTATAACCCTTGGATCCTAAGCAATTTATAATCAATTGAAAAACAGAAACAAGGGTTGGAAGACTAACCTGTCACGAGTCTAAAATCTTGGCCATCATTTTCCTCAAGGGCAGCAAATTCACAATCCTCATCTTCAATTTCCTCTCAAACCCATTGTCCCTCCAAATTATATATCCTCATGCCATGCATAGCCAATCTAGAACGGCTGCTAGGGTTTCCACTATTGCCATAACCTGGCTTTATTGAAGATGATCCTCCAATTGTCCTGGCTGGGTCACCCGTCCTTTGAGGGAACTCATTGGCAAAGTGTCCGACTTGCTTACAGACAAAGCAAGTAGTGGTGGCTTTCTTCGGGCACTCGGAGATCTTGTGACTTGCCTCCCCACAGAAATAGCACTTATCTCTCAACTGTGCACATCTCCTAGGGTAGTGTTCTCCCTTGCACTTCCAACAAATTGGGATTTTAGGAATATTCTTTCCTCCATTTCCCCCGCTTGTGTTTCCTTTGAAGCCATAGAGTGGCTTGAACCTTTTCTAGGGATACCTTGAACTTGACCCCCCATGAAACTTTCTTCCAAACACAGAGGGTTTCTTATCCGTGGTTTTTGTCTTTCTCTTCTTAACCCCTTCAATAATTAGGGCTCTCTCAACCAATTCCCTAAAAGTCCTGATGTCGAACTCCTTAAGTCTCACTCTCATATCCTCATCCAAACCATTCAAAAAAACTTGTCTCTTTAGTTCTTCACTGTATTTATACGAGTCCGGGGCATACTGGAGTAGCTTACTGAACTCGGTCTCATATTATTCCACCGTACAGCCTCTTTGTGATATGTGTAGGAAATCCGCACTATACTGTACCTGGAG
Source organism: Combretum micranthum (assembly GCA_024138025.1). Lineage (NCBI taxonomy): Eukaryota > Viridiplantae > Streptophyta > Magnoliopsida > Myrtales > Combretaceae > Combretum > Combretum micranthum. The sequence continues at coordinate 60,025 of JAMXBD010002584.1, forward strand.
GCTTCTAGGGAAGTAATGCTTAAGGAATTCGTAGTGGAACATCTCCCATGTAACAGGTGGCATAAGCTTCCTCCTCTTGGATTCCCATCATACTCTTGCATTCAGCCTTAGCAAGTAAGTACCATAATTAAATCTTAAGTGGTGGGGCATTTCGAAAGCATCAAACGACCGTTCTATTTGGGCCAACCAATCCTCAGCCTCATCGGGTTTTCCAAAGGATCCCTCATAGTATCTATTACTTCTTATGAACTCAGGTAAGGAGCTCTTGTAAGGCCTCAGTGGTGGTGGTGGTAAGGGTACAGTATGGGATTGCGCATTTTTAGGCACTGGCATAGCTATAGATGCCTGTTGCGCTGAGGGTGGTGGAGTAAGAGTTGAAGCAGGAGCGGGAACAGGACTAGGAGTAGGCATAGTTTGTTGAATGGCCTCAAGCACTTGTGCCAGTTGCCCTAAAGTCGCTTGTAAAGCGGCTTGAGCATCGACTATTGGTGGGCCGCTTATTGTTCTCCTTCCACATTCAGTTCGTTAGATGCACTTTGCTCTTGTCGTCACCTTCCTCTACTACGGCTGTTTTACATTTTATTTAACTTAGTTAAGTAATCTTCTAATGACATTATTAACATTTTACATCGAGATTTAGAAACGTCGGAAATTCTTGTATAGGCGAGTAATATAAATACAAAGTATAATTTAAGAAACTTAAATAAAGAAATCTCAACTTCATAAAATATAATATAATTTTTCATTAAAACATCAACTGCGGGTGCAAGGACCCTTACATTGAAATTGAAAACAAAGCATAATGATTCAAAACAACACAACAAGCAACAACCGCAAACAACATCCTAAAACAATAAAAGCTACTATGACCTATTTTTCAAGGTCGCAACTACAAAATTCAGCTTGGACTTATAGGTCAAAACATAGGTTTCGGTTCCTTCCTTTGATCCTCACATTCTCTTTTTGTAAACTACTTCTTCTCCTTCTTCATCCTAATTTCCTTTAGACAAGATAACAACCTCATCCTTTATCTCATCCACTTCTTCCTCATGGGGTTGGTAACTGATTTCACTTGATGGAGGTGGTTAGGTCATATCGGTAGGTAGAGGTAGTATTTCCTCACACACTCCCCACCAAAAGAAGTGACTTTGAGCATCTGCTCAAAGCCAATCAGTGTGATATCCCAATAAGTTATGAGCATAAACAAACAAATATCTAATCGGGTTCTAAGTTTGAAAATCAGAAAAGTCGGTTTTCCTTCATTCCTTAACACAAAGTAGCTTCTTGCAACATGGGTTGTCATAACTTATAAATAGCAATCCTTTCTAATGCATAGATCACTTCAAGCTCCGACCAACATTTCTTCCTTATAGGGCAATATTCTATGTCGGTCTCTACCTTATTCCACTCGGTGTTCATCAAACCTCTTTTCCATAAATTAAACATCTCTCGGATTGACCTAAGGTAGCTAGCTAAAGCAAATTCTTCACACAAGACCCAAATTCTCAAACAGTATTCAACCAAAGACTCATCGGGTTGCTTATGCATTTGCCTTGTTGCTATGCGGGCTTCACCAAGAGTAAGCTATTCATAAAGAAGAAAGGATTAGAATTGTAAAACCCATGCTACCCATGTTATTCATATCTAAGTCTTCCTTTATTTTTATATTTTTACTCTATCTTAGTCTTTTCTTTCTATTTCTCCTTAAGTCTATTAATTAAAGCTATGATTGTGGATTCTTAACCATGCTCTACAAACTTAACTGTCACGCCCCAAAGGGTACCCTAAATGCGACAGTCTACCACACTCGATATTTAAAATCAAGTATGACAACCTTAGTCATGCCATGAGTTTAGACACTGGGTGTAAGGCTCACGTTCAACATATAGGGAACCATGCTTTGATTCGAGATAGCTTAAGGAGACATACATAACGATAAGAACATAAATCATAGCAGTTATAAACCAGTTTAATCTATTACAAAATCTAAGGGGCATACCTTCGTCAAAATATTAAGAGTCGTTAGGTTCTCAAAAGTCTCTTACAACAACAATTATATACATAGATTAAGGAGATTCAACTAGAAGTCTATGCCTAACATCTAGGTCCCGACTTCTTCAAAAAGCTCCTCAAATTCCAAAAGCTATACCTGAGGAAAGTGGCCTCTCGGGGATAGCCATATATAATCATACTACAACAGGACACTATAGGGGTATAATCTTACGAGCTTAGTGAGTTTGACTTCCAAATTAAATATTTCATCATACAATAGGGCAAACAAGTTATATTATCAATCATATGAAATACACAAGCATGTGAGCATACAATACATAAGACTTTCCGGGAGTCTTATGTTGAATGGATTTACGCCCTCCATCGGGATTAGGTGTTTTAGGCCCATACGACCATATATTTCAATTTCTCTCATTTATTTTATGGTTGATATAGGTGCCCACCCACACACAATTTGTAGTTGATACAAGTGCCTACACCACTACCATTTCAATTCCGACCATTACGCCAACATTCGAGTTTACAGGCCTCTCGTTGCCTAGCTAATATGCCTTCTTCCCACATAGGAATAATAAAAATGTAATGTGACTCAACATATGGTATGTATGGTCAATTTGATTATAAGATCATGGCATATTAATTAACGATTTATAGGCGATCATAGATATTGTAGACACTTCTAGTCTATATAAATCATACAAGGATTTACAACAGCTTATTTTGATATTCTTAGCATTGATTCAATCAATTGAGATCCACATGCACAATCAAATCTTATCCTGCCCTAAATCTAATGCCACTATCATTACAAGCACATTCATAAGCATATAATTTAAAAATAATGAACTCACTTTACCATGGCGCAAAAATCCACTTAATCGTAATAGTAATCGGGAAGGTCTAGTCTGTCTCCCAAGTCTCCTAATCAATAGAAATAACTCCAATGAGTATTTCTATGAAGCTTGAATGAACTTATAAATTCTATTCTAACAAGTTCGTCTAAGAGGAAATTCCAACTTAAAACGGTCATAACTTGGTCGTTTTAACACGGAATTTCGCATATTATATACCGATTTCTATCTATTCAATAAGAGCTATCTATTTCTAGAGTTATTTCCAACAAACAAGGTCGTTTGGTCCATGAATAGTAGGGTACATAATGCTATACGAAATTCTTATCCCACAATTCAACTCTTAATTTCAAACCAAGCATCATTCTAAAGCTTTAATAGATACTTAGCTATCATTATATCTTGTAAGACTCTATTATATACATATATAATTCAATATCATGCATGGTTCATGGGTGTTGGCAAATCTATTTCCTCATGTACTTAGATAATGATTAATAGGATGCATAAGATACTATTTCCCTAACTTTGTTTCTACCAAGTGCATTATAAGTACATACATTACCTACAAGTCATTATCATCAATGTCATGAGATGAGCTATCTATATGTATATTCTTGTTGTTATATGATATCAAGAATTCTTTAAGAAAACTTTTGCTTTGTAAAACTTTTGAAATTACTAGATTTAAGAAACTAGTTTTATTTCTTGCAAAATCACCATTGCTTTTGTTAAAACTCAACCTTGATAACCTATATACCCAACACCTTCATTATTTTAATAAAATTTTTCATTTTTGGGTTAGAAGATAGATGTTTAATAGCTGGCTTACCTAATTACGAATTTTACAAAATTTTTAACGATTGAAAACATTATTTATTCTATTCTTGGAAAACTTTCCTTGTTTTAGGATTACATTTTAATAAATTTCACTTATCCTTATGAAAATTAGGTCTTTATTACATGTATTCTCTAGAACTTCTATTTTTCCATAAAAATGATCACTTTGGCATTTGGAAATAGGTGTTAAATAGTGGTCATTTTCAAATCCGAATTTTGAAAGTTCCATTTGAGATTGTTTCTTTTGTAAAACTCATTTAATCTTTAAAAAATAACTCTTAATCAAACGTACTCCCTAAGGCTTCCATTTCCTTAATAAAAATCTTGTTTTGAGGTTGAAAAATAGGTTTTTACACTTCAAGCTTTTCTTATTACGAATTTTAGGTTTGTTATTGGGATTGAAACATAACTTTTGTAAACTTTTCCTTATTTTGAAAATATTCCTTAGTAGATCTAATCTTTACTCATCAAGATCACTCATTTATGATACTTATTCCCTAAGCCTTTCATTTTTAATGTAAAACACTCATTTTGAAGTTGAAAAATAGCTTTTCTAAATATGGTTCTTTCTAGATCCGAATTTTAAAAATCCATTTTTGTTGAAACTAAAATAGATCTTAAGCTTTCTAGCTATTACAAGTTATTTATATTCATAAAACAAAAACCTAAAGCACTTATGAACTCAAAATAATTAAATTTAGTTTACTATACTAGTCATAAATGCATGAACACTATGATCATTATGTAGATATGGTTAGATGATGAATACATGCACAAAACAAGAATAATAACAACTTAACTTAATAGTAAAACAAAGTAATAGAAAAATAACTTAAATAACTAGATCTATAACATTGTGATGGCAAGGATCTCATGTCCAAGTATTTTCACATTCCTAGCTTAAAGCTCATGAGGATTTTTTAGTGAAATCATACATGAATGATCTTTCCATTATATGTTTTTAAGATAGTAAAGTATAGATCTATTACCTATTAGTATTCAAAACAAGAAATTTGAAGAAAAATATGGAGTGTGTGTGTATGGAGGGAGGTCACAGTTTGCAAGGAGGAGAGGAGAAGAGAAGAGAAAAATTTGCGAGAGTTTATTTATATGAAAAGTGGGAAAGTGAAATGAAGTTGGTATAAAGAGGTTTATATAGAAAAGTGGATTAGGGTTTGTGTATTAAATAAAAGAAAATAAACAAAATTGGAGAAGAGGGAATAGAGGGAGGGGACACGTTGTAGTGAGTATGGGAGAGAGAGAGAGATGTGTGTGTAGTGTTGTGTAAGTTTCCAAATTAAATTAAGTAATTTAAGTAATAAAATTGTATTGGAAAAGTAAATTGTAAGAAATAGGATGTAAGGATGTAAAGATGTAAGAGATAGGTTGTAAAGATGTAAGGAGTAAAGTATGGGTGGCTATACTTGCGAATAGTGTGAAAGAAATAAAAAAATAAATTAGACAATTAAAGTACTAGTAATAATGAAAATACAATAAAAAGAGTATAACTGTAACTTTTATAACTCAAAAAATTTTATAATTGATATATTTGGAAATCTCATGAAATTACGAGTTTAACGGTACTAATAACATATTTTTAATATCTCGAGTCTCCGAACACTCTTTTCAAAGTTTGTATCTGATCGGGTTCGAAATAGGTCGAAAATTCGCTATTATGATCTTCTTGAGCACCCTAATAATATTATGAACCGAACTACACTCTTTATTCAAATTTTAACTTCTTAACTTAGGAACACAGGGTTACCGAATCTAAGCTGCTAGAGTTTCCTAGGAATTTGTTAACTTAGGGTTTTCGATTGACTTTTCAGTATAAGGTTTAAGCTCAAATTTAGTTTAAAAATTAGGGGTTTACAATAATGGAGCCTGAATTTTAAAGTATCAAATAAGTTTTCTTAAAGAAATCACTTAAAAACCATTTTACAAAATTTGGATCTAGGAATAGCCAATATTCAAACATGTTTACAAAGTGAAAATGAGGATTTGTTGAAAAATGAAGACCTTAAGGAATAGATATGGTAAAGGCTTAATTTTAGCAAGAATAAATAAATTTTTTAAGGAAAATCTCTAAAACAAGTGTGATTTGTCAAGAACAAAATTAGTTTTGCTAAGTTAGGTATTCATGGCATCTTGAAGACTAGAAACTTTCTAAAAATGTTCCCTAATAGAATATCACCAAGAACATACATATAGGGAGCTCATAATATACCATTCATGATAGTAATTTGTTAATATTGCATCCATATTTGGCATGGATAATAGAAACATCGTAATTCTTCACAAAAACAATTTCGAAAATGGATGTTTGATTACCAAACAGAACTGATCCGAACTTTTTGAGACTTAAAATTTTTCAAAATTGAGATATTATATTATAATTAGATAGATCTTTCGAAGTAGATAGGAATCGATATATAATTTGCGAAATTCCAAGTTATGGCCGTTTTAAATTGGAATTTTCATTAATGACGAGAATTACAAACTTAATAGTTTTTATCCAATAAAATAGATTAGATATGAGTTGAAATACTCATTTGGGTATTCCTTTCATTTAGGTGACTTGGATCCCGAGGATTCGTTACCACCAGATTATTATTACTAAGCGACCGACGACCTATAGCCGAGTGAGTATTACTTCCTAATTTCATTTCTTGCTTTTGTTTGTAGCAGTAAATTGCACTAGATTATGAGGCAAAAGATAAAATAGAATTGCATGATGGAAATTATGAGGGATTATGTATGTTACTTGATGAGTTGAGAAATTGTATTAAAAATATCGGAACCGGGTGATTAACTTATGTTTATTTATAGTATCATAGAATTGATTGTCTGCGAGAATGGATGATCACCTAAAAATTGGCATTAATTATTATTTAGATTGATAAATAACATGGACATAATCACTTCATGATGGGGATGGAGTATTAGCATATGTTGGTTATCCGTGATCCGTAAATGGCTAAAAGTTGGTTGATCGTGATCTATAAACGACATAAGTTGGTTACCCGTGGTCCAAAAACAACACATTAATTCAACGGTAGTACTGCAGTATTCGTTAATCTGCTAACCCCGAATGTAGGGCGTAAATCGATTCACATATGATTTTTCGGCTAATCATATGTCTCGTTTGTTCACGTGGTTGATGCATTCCATATGGTTGAATAAATAACTTGATTGAATGAATTGTTATGAATGTCTTTATGGAAGTATTCACTCACTAAACTAGTGTAGCTTACACCCCCATAGCTTTTTCTTATTGCAGTTTAAGTATTTATGGCTAAAGCCAAGGCATCCTACTGAGCAGGTACAGGAGTTAGGACTTTCCATTAGAAGTTTGTGATCGATTTTGTATGGACCTCCATAGGAAACACTAATATTTATTAGATGATTGTAAAAGACCATGTTTAAACTTAATATTCTTTTGCGGGGAAATGCCCCTAAAACTTTTGTAATTAATTATGTGGACCCATTGTTTATATTTTGATGCTTATAATATGTCAAATTAAACTATTTATCTCCATTAGTTTATGTATTCTATTGTCGTAAAAGTACATGTTGCATCTATACGAGACTTTGGAATAATTGTGGTAGCAATTCCTAAGTCTTATATAGCATGCGGCGAACTGTTACGTTTAGACTACCCTATGGGGCATGATAGCATCTCCACAGTAGAAACACTTTCCAAACAATTGTGGGCACTTCTTGGGGTAGTATGCTCTTGTAAACCCCAGTTTTCCTAGTATTCAAGTAAACTTCGGAAACCGGAAACCAAAACCTTAAACCGGATTAGTATAAGCCTTGTGAGAGAAACCTAAGAACCCTAGATCCGGCGTTCCTTCGGTTTCAAATTAAAAGAACTTTTATAAAATAATTTAATGTGGAATATTTTTTTAAAGTATATTTCAAACCATAAAAAGTTTTGATTTTCGAAAAAGTTTCTATTACGGGCCTTCTCGAGCTCCATTACGGAAAAGCGAGCCTTGGAACTAGAAATTTAGAAAAATATTCCAGAATACTAGGCAAGGGCCATTTTTAAAAACCACTTTCCAAGAGTGAAAATGAAATTTTTACTTGAGAAAATGAAGGCTTAATGTTTATATATCATCAAGACTTCATTTTATATGGTTCAAAGATGATTTTCAAAGATTATTTTTCATAACAAAATTTTATATTCAGATTTAGGCCAAGACCTAGTTTAAAAACATGCTTTCCAAATCAACAATGAAGTTTTTATTCAAGATATGGAAGGCTCTTAAGATAGGATATGTAAGGGATGAAATTTTCATAAGTTTAGATAGATTTTATCAAAAGATATGTCCAAAAATTAAATTTTTGTAAATTCGGAATTCAACCAAGACCAATTTTGAAAACCCATTTTCAACACCAAAATGAAGGATTTGTTTTAAAAATAAAAGGCTTATGGAATAGGTATCAATAGGAGATGTTTTTGATAAGTAAATGGCAGATCTACTAATAAGATCTCAAAATAGGAAGAGATTACAATATAAAATTTGATTTTATCCTAACCTTTGTAAATCGGATGGTTCAAGACCATGCCTTAAAACCCTTTTATCAACTCCAAAACTTATGTTTTTATATGAAAATGAAGAGTTTAGGTCATAGATATCATCAAGTAATGATTTTATAATTTAAGATGGGATTTGCTAAGCAAACATGTAGAACAATGAGTAGAAATAAATAGGAAAATTTTGAGTTGTCATTTTAAGAAATTCGTAATAAGAGTAATGGTATGAAAACCCTATTTTTCAAACTCAAAATAAAAGTTTTATTAAAGAAATGAAGTCTTTAGTGGCTAGGTATGGTTAAGCCTTAATTTTTTAAGTATCAAATGATTTGTACTTAAAGAAATCACCACAAAAACAATTTTTACAAAATTGTGATTTCGGATGAACCAATTTTAAAAACATGTTTACAAAGTGTAAATGAAAATTTTATTGAAAAACAAAGGCTTAGGAATATACATGATGAAGGCTTAATTTTAACAAGTATAAATTTTATCAAGGAATTTTTCTAAAAACCAGTGGGGATTGTCAAGCATACAAAAAACAAGCCTTTCTAAATTGATTTTTTCATAAAGTCTTACAAGGAAAAAGTTTTCTAAAAAGTTTCTTTATTAAATATCATCAGAACATGTTATTATATATATATATATATATCATGACATATCATTTATGATAGTACTTGTTCATATTGCAAGTATACTTGCTTTGGATAGTAGAAACTTAATGAACTTTCACAAATCAATTTTTTAAAAGTGGTTTTCTCACTACTGATCTGAACTGATCAGATCTTTAAAAAAGCTTCAAAGTTTTCAAAACTTAAATATGATATTACAATGAGATAGATCTTTCGAATTAGATAGAAATCGATATATAATATGCTAAATTCCGAGTTAAAACGACCAAGTTATGGCCGTTTTAAGTTGGGATTCCCGCGTAGGACGAGAATTACGAATTTTCTAGTTTTGTTAAATAGTTTGGATTAGTTAAGGGATGAAATACTTATTAGGGTATTTCTTCCTTTTTAAGTGACCCCAAAATCGATGATTCCCTACCACTGAATTACTTTTACTAAGAGACCAGTAATCCAATGGCCGAATGAGTTTTCCTCTTATTTTGTTACCATGCTTGTTCTTGTAGCTAGTTGCACTAGAATTAGGAAAAGATAAAATTGTGATGATTGTGGTATAATCTTGGTTGAATGAATGATAAGTATATCAAGCGAGACTTGTTGTAAAATCATTGTTGAGTTAGCATAGACTTGAATTGTCTAAAATTTCTCTAATGATCGCTCTTAACCTACAAATTAACATGCCATGATTATATGAATAAATGTACATGCATATCACGTATGAGTCACATTGCATTAGCTGATTACCTTTGGTGGGAAAAAAGTATATTAGCAGAAAGCGAGGAGGCCTTTGTTAACATTAAGGATATGAGATCGCTTAAGTTAACGGAAGTGGTGTAGGTACTTGAATCAAACAAAACCACCAGACGTTGTAAACTAAGAGAAAGAGATCGGGATTATGGTTGCATGACTTATGGACCACCCCAACCCCGAATTGAGGGCGTAAATCCATTCACATATGGCTACCGGAAAGTTATATGCTTGTCTGCTCATGTGTTTGTTCATGCATAGCATATGGATGAAATATAACTTGCTTGTTATGGTACGAAATTAAGGGAACTCTCACTAAGCTAGTGTAGCATATACCCCAATAGATGTTTGAATAAACAAGTTGATGCGAGAATGCTACCTGGGAACCGAGATGGTTTGAGCCGAATATGACTTCAGAATTCCAGCAGGAAGTAAAGAATACTTGAAGATATTATTTAGGTTTTGTGAATTGTCTTGTAATAGTTTGTGTAGTGAAATTGTGGATGAATTGAAATTGAAGTATAGTGAATTGTATTTTCTTTACATTATTACTCAAGTTGTATCAATATAAAAATTTATCACTCCGATGTGTCTCTTACATGTGTTAGACGCCTTGTACATAGTATAGAAGCCTTTGCGTGATTGAGGCGGTCATTCCTAGGCTTTAATATTATGTACGGCGGACTGCCATGTTTAGGATACCCTTCAGGGCGTGATAGTTTTTACGATAAAATCTAGGGGTTTGCGTCTTATATATTATTTTTAGGTTTAGAAAAATGGAAATGGGGATATTTAAATGAGTCGAGCACGATTTTTAATTTTAGGCTCAATAAAAAGCTTGGCTTAGTTTGAGTTCTATTCATAAACAAATCATTCTTGTGTTTGAAATAAAGCTCGCTTAGGTAAAAGAATTAGCACGATCCTAGATTTTAAGCTAGATAAAAAGGTCAACTTGATCGCAGTAATTTTTAAACGAGCTGAGCTCAAGCCTTCAAAAGCTCAGCTCGGCTTGTTTGTTGTATTAATTAAGCAATTATCAAAACTTTTATTTAGGAAAACAATTCAGAGGATTACAATATAAGCACATAGAAACACATGTTTTGTGATATTAGTTAAGGTATTAAATAAATTTATTTTGGGTAAATTCATGCAAATGATATTTTAATATTTTAAGATGCAAACTGGAGTGTTTGGTAAATTTTCAAATTTTTTTTTTCTATTTTTAAAGGCTTAATAGATGCATTTATTAGAAAAAATAAATAAAATATCAAACGAATTTATTTTTGCATGAAATTTTTTATAGATGATATTTTATATGTCTAGTTGAGCTACGAACTTTCTTAATTTTTTTAAGTCGTTTACTATTTAAATTTTTTTTTTCGGACTACACTATGCAAATTGCATTGTAGTTCACCATTTTCAAACAATCATATGACCACTTTCCAGCCACCATGGACCACCAACCCTTGTTGACAACCACCATTTAGAAGTGTATCTTAAGTTTGACAAGTGAACCAAACTAAAAACCTATCAAACTGAACTGAACTAGGCCTAAACCGGTTACAAAGTTTAAAATAATTTAAGATAGCATCCATAAAGGGGAGCTAAGCCCAATCTGGCTACAAACTTTGGCACTCAGCCTAAAAGTAGTAAAATAACTTAAGGTTTATAATCATTCATTAGAAATAAGAAACATAAATACTCAAATTGTTTTTCTCAAAGTCCACATGGCCTTCTACTCGTTTAAGTCAGTCTCTGAATTGATCGGTCTCGAAACCCATGGAATTATAATGAAAGTCCACGAAGTGATCATCCTTGATACCTAAAATAATGAAAACTGAGCGACAGAGCCCAATAAACAGTCATCAAACACATACATGCATGTCATACACACCTAGGTTAATGTAACAAGCATAAATTAAGTTTAATTAAGTTATAGGCTGGTAAACTGGTATTCCCACCGTCCTAGAAATACAAACACGTACAAGAATACTCAAGACTCATGCCAAACAAAAGGGGTAGGATTCTCTCAATAGATTATGCACCAAAGAGTAGGGTTTGATAAGTTTTTAAAACTTACTAGAAAAGAAAAGAAAGAAGTAGTCTCGTACGAATCAATTCCACACAAACAGCCATCAATGAGCACAATCCATTGCAATGTTTTATGCAAGAGCCCATACCTTCACATAACTTTATTGTAACTTTACACTAGCTCCTAACTGATTATCTAGTTTTGGGATATCTCCTATGAACTACCTAGCTATCTTTATTACATAGGCACTTATAACTACTGCATCATCTTTAAGTTGCAATTAGGCTTGTATTAATACTATCCTAACAAGCAACACACAATTATTGTGTACCTAATAACCGAAGTGATCCTTGAGTCTCTCTTTAAAGCTTAATATCCAAAACTGTTCATGAAATAAGTCTTGAATTAATTTAAGATTAACCTTTAATCCATTTATGTTATGACTTAAGGATCATTTTTGAAGGTCATTTAAGTCTAAGGAAAGATTCGGGTCAAGTTTCATATGATTCAGATAAGATTTGATGAAGGAAGAAGAGGCTAGGAAAGAACATGACTAGTACATGATAGGATATGTCACCCTATGTTCTAATAAAAAACTAAATAAGTCAATCATGTTTTAGGCGTATTCTTTCTTTGTTTGAGGGTTAAAAAGAAGCCCGGGTGCATGTATTTCCCTATGTTCTTCTAGGCTTCTAGTCATTTCAAAAACAAAGAGAAGCGGAGGGGATGGAAACATGGCTGCATGCATCCTCTAATGTCCTAATCTAAAGGCGTTATCAGCTCGCCACATGTCATTACCAATGATTGACATGCAAAGGCTATATTTTCTAATCCAACAATATATGTAACTCAAATATCATTAATAATTCTCAAATAAATTACACTTGAAATAAAATGTCATCAATTCATCTATGTCATAAAACTAAGCAATTTAACTTTAAAGAAATAACATAATCTCCAATATATTAATAAACTAATCATAAAAATATTATTCTTCTTTCCTGCAATCATTAGATCCAAGATCACCAATCTCAGCTATCAGCAGAAGGATCATGTAAACCTCGGTTTTCCTAGTAGTCAAGTAAACTCTGGGAACCAAAAAGCAAAACCTAAATCGGTCTAGTTCAAGCTTAGAGAGAGAAGTTTAGAAACCCTAGATCTGGCTTTCCCGAGCTCAATTACCACTATTTACAAGTACAACCTACACTACACACTACCCATACCCTATTCTTACTTCCTTATAACCACTCATATATTTATTTTCCAAGAAATTTTGTTCCCTACTAAATTATTACATTTATTACTTAAATTACAAATTAAATCAAATTCAACTCACTCCCCTCTCTCCTCCATTGGTGGCGCGCACCCTCCCTTCTTTTCCCCCCTCTATTTGTTTTATTTTACTTCTTTTTAATACAAATAAACCCTAATTCACTTAATATATAAACTCATTTTCACTCTCTCTCTTCATGTTGGTTGATCGTGAGCCTAAACGGCGTTGGACCGTAGGATTCGTTAATCTGCTAACTCGGGATGGATGGCGCAAGTCCATCCACATATGATTTCCTGCTGGTCATATGTTTGTTGAACTCACGTGTTTGATGCATTTCACTTGATTGATTAATCACTTGCTTGAATGTTTTGTTGAAATTGTGATATGGAAGTTTTCACTCATTAAGCTAGTTAGCTTACGCCCCTATAGTTTTTACTTGTTGCAGCACGAGTTCATTTGGCTTAAGCCAAGGCAGGTTAGAGCTCAGGTACAGGAGCTAGGCGTTTCCTTTAGAAGTTTATTTCGGTTTTGGTTAGACTTCCACAGGAAACCAAACGGACTCTAGATGACTGTAATGGACCTTAATATTCTTTTGCGGGGGAATGCCCCTTAGACTTTGCAACTTTATGTATGTGTTTTGATTTATTATCTAAGGCTATCGAATGCCACATTAAACTTCTTAGCTCCATTGAATAGTATTCTATTGTCGTAAAGGGACGCCTTACATCTATATAAGACTCCCGAAGGCTCGGTTAGTAATTCGAGAGTCTTATATAGCATGTGGTGGACTATTACGTTTAGGATACCCCGTTATGGCCTGATAGATCAAATCCACTATCATTTTCCCCATAATCAATGAATACTTGTAACCCGTTAAATGATAGATAATGGAATCTTCGCCTGTACCTGAGAAAAATAAGGATTGAGTGAAAAATGCCTAATACGCCATAACCGAAAACACATGCACATGATCAAGCAATAAGCAATATCACATATGACTTAGAAACTAATCCAACAAACACCAATTATTATCTTCAAATTAGCCAAGCAACCAACATAGTTTAGAACTATTGTACACTAGTCTTAAACCTGGAGTATCTCATGACTCCCTAAAAATGTCCAATATAGAAAATAGGTAATTATATACATATATGGTATTGGGAATCTCCCATACACTCAGTGCCGTACTAGTACTACTCCTAAACTACCAGAATCATTTCTATGCATGAGTTCACTTAGGACAACCTCACACATAGATTATCAGGTTGCCAGTATTACTATCACACTTTTCAATGTCTTTACTAACCATAGCCAAGCACAACCAATGATGTGCTATAATTAGTATTGAATTTTTAAAGCATCTTATCCAGCAAGCGTACTGGCCCTTATCTTGTAATATAGCATAAGTCAAGTGTCGATCCCACAGAGATCTATTAACTACTAGACAGTTATCAACTAAATCTAATATCTAGGCAATTGATCTTTTTGAATGATTAGATTAAGACTAAATTATCTAATTAAGTATCTACTATGAATGCAATGAGTTTTTGAAGAGAGTGATATGTTAGAAAAATGTGGGAAGGAGCAGAATCCACTTTAAACTATTGCCAATCAACTTGAATTCATGTTATAATGATAATTAGATTCATGGATATTCATAAGAAATTATCAAGATTTAAAAACAGAGTTAAAAACCTTTTAAACCACAAAAACAATTCAATAGCTTCTGCTAAATAAATTATTCATGGAATAAAAATTACAATTATAAACCTTCTGATTTTATAATTGACTAATACTTTATATTAACATCTCCTAATTTCTTAGTGAGAAATCAATATAAAACATTGCATTAGTATTCATGGACAATTTCTAAATTAGATTAAACTCCGCCGCTTCTGCAATTGTAATTTAATCTCAATTTATGATTCATATGAACCCTAATTTCCCTTTCAAGTTATTAGAATTCTATACACCAAAGATATGATGAATAATTCAGAACTCAATATGAATATTCATGATTCTAACTATCTTATAACAAGTTTCAAAGATCATTTTAGCATGTTTAAAGCTTCATCAACTTCCCACAAAAAGGATTTAGCTACTCATGGATGATGATTCAAAAATAAGATAATAATTGCAAATGATTTCATTATGATCAAAATATTCAGATATATGAATTGCATAAAAGGAAAAGATCAGATATCACCAATTCAATATATCAAAGCTTCACTTGCAAATTCTTGAAAAACTTCAATATCTCTTCAAAAAATCTCTATGAAATGCTAATTCTAATCTACGCCGGCGGCTTAAATGTAGGTCTAGCCGGCATATGTGATCAGAAATGAAGCGTTGGGCTGATTTATAACGAACGCCGTTCCAAAGCCGGTGGCTTTAGCACCGGCGTAGATGCTCCAACAGATTTGTCGCTTCAATTTCCTCTTATCCTTTGTTATCTTCATGTTCTTCAGATCTTGACCTACACTACCCCAATGCCGGCGGCTTAGGAGCCGGCGTATATTGTAACTCCTTCAAAGCTGGTGACTTTCCAATTCTGAGCTGCCGGCCTTCAAGTACGCTGGTTCTTCATCTTCTACGCCGGCAGCTTTGAGGCGCTTACAGTGTGGTTGAGACATAGCTCGGCAAAGCGGGGAGTGCTGGTAACGGCCTTAGGTGTAAGCCGTCTGAACGCCGGCGGCTTTGAATGTTGAAATGCCGGCCTTTACTTCAATTTTTCCCATTTTTGATTCAAAGTCTCTTGTTTTGATTTCTTTGTCCAAATTAGTTCTGAAACATAAAATTTAATCAAAACAAATAGCCATTCTAGCTCTTGTTGATCATAATAAGTTGTATAAAATATGATCTTATCAACCAACACTCAATTCAATTAAAGTCGAATAAGAATTAGTCAAGTTTAACAACTAAACCTACAAGCACAAACATCAAACATGGTAAGGTAGTACCTGGATTCACTTTCCACTACTTCAATTGTCACGCCCCAGCGGTACCCTAAACGTGACCCCGCCGTACGCAATATTAAAACTTAAGAATGACTACCTCAGTCACTCGAAAGCTTCCATATCGGTACAAGGCGTACATTCACAACAAAGGGAGACCGGTGGTAATGAATTTAAGACATTGGCAGCAGAACATGCAAAATAACACTTAATATATATATATATTGAAATAAAAGTCTTACAGCATTTAAGGGGCATTCCCCGATAATTCTTATAACATGGTTTCTAATAACATAACTAAAGCTAGAAGATTTTAGAAGAAATCTACTCTATAACTTCAAAATAGATTGCCTCCAAAAGCTCTCAAAATGAGATTCAACCCGGGGAAATCAAGGTGTCCTCGGGTGCAAAAAGGTAACCCTGCAATAACAAAAGTCTATAGGAGTATAAGCATGACTAGCTTAGTGAGATATTCCTACGCAAATAGTACTCATAACAACAATCAAACAAGTTTATTAATCAAGCATATGAATGCAACAACCAATGATCAAACATTACATACGACTATTCCGGTTTCGTATGTTTGATGATGATTACCCCTCCATCGGTGGTTAGGAATGCTTTGAACTGGGTCCCGAATAACCTCCTTAAAGTTTGCGCGCGTCTTGGGTCCCAACGAACCATACTACTAGTCCCCGGGCCTTCCATGCCCAAAGATATCGATCCGGCTCGGCTAACCTTGAGGCCGTATTCCCGAACGTCCTAACCCTCAAGATGTAGCTAGGCACTTACCTTTCCGGTCCCATGCTGAGGAGTAGTAGCAAAACTTCGAAATGATATTCTAAGTGATATGCATGAGCAATTTATTGTATGGTGATTTCAATATGACATTAAATCATTTAAAGCGATCAAAAAATAATTGCACACATAACAATACATACATGGAAACATTTACCACAAATCGGGTTTCGATATACTTATTTTTAATTGATCGCACACAACGAATCACATACATAATTCCCATAATATCCCACATGCATTATCAATTTTATCTTTTCCTAACATCTAGTGCTCTATTCTACAAGCACATGCGCGAATACATAAGCGTAAAGGAAACTCACTCGTCCATAGCGCTCTAGGAGTTGAAGTAATCCTCAGGAAAGACAAGGTCGTGATCCTCGATACCTAAACAAAAGAAATAACCCAACATGAGCATTTCATCCAAGATCTATTCAAGTTCTAAACTTCTATCTTAAGGAATTCGTAAAAATCGTAAGGAATGGAAATTCCAACTTAAAATGGCCATAACTTGCTCATTTTTAACTCGGAATTTCGCATATTATATACCGATTCTATCTACTCGAAAAGATATATCTATTTCTAAAGGTTATTTTTTATCAAAAAGTCATTTAGGTCTCGGAAATAGAAGCGTACAGATTTTGATACGGATTTTTCCAAACTTCAAAACTAGAGTTTTCAAACTTTACTTTACCCAAAGGCTTTTGTACAAAAATAAGATATATAGTATGATTGAAAAAAATCCCTTGAATATATGTATATACATGTATAATCTCATACTATATGCATGAATTTGGTGTTGTCTCAACAATGATTTTGTAAAACAAATGTCTTGAAAGTGAGATGTGCTTAAGGCTTGAAAAGAATTTTATTTTTGAAAAATTTCCTAAGTTATCATAAATGAGTATTTCCTTCTTTTAACTCCATTCCTTCAAAAGTTATTTTAATCTTTCAAGTTTCCATAAATCTATTTCTAGCGTTTTGGAAACAAAGTCTTTCTAAATACTTTATGGTTGGTTTCACTTTTAAAAGAAATCTTCTTATAAGTTATTTTTATCTTAGACTTTAGTGTTGGTGGAAAATTTTGACAATTGAATCTAAGAAATCCTTTGTTTAAGTTTAAAGAAACTTTCTTATTTTTTTGAAAAGACAATTTATATTAACTTTACTTTATGTATTTCTTGGTAAAAACCATATATTGTTACTATCTTTAGAAAAATATTTGTTAAGATAAATTTCAAACCTTTAAGGAAAATAACTTCTTATGTGACAAAATTTATATTTAAAAAGAGTTCTTATTCTTATTTTAAGAAAACTCATTTCTTTCTATTATGATTGAGACAATAACAACATATTCATGTATGAATGAGAGTTTTTGACTATGAAAAATAAAAAACAACATAAATGAAGTAAAAAGTAAAGTCAAGTATTGGGAACCTTGGCTTTATCAAGGTATCCGGGACTAAGAATAGACTAGTCCTCAAGGAAAAGAAAAGAAGCAAGGAAATAAAATGGTTTTGACTTGATATGGACAAATCTAAGACTAGAAAGACTAGTCTTAATATTGCATAAAACAAGTAAATAAATAAATTGCAAGACTTGAAAATAAATAAATAACAAGTGAGCTTATATGCTCTAAATAAATATATATACATAATATATAAAACTTTATATATGTTAGGTTGGAAACAAATAATAACAATAACAACATAATAGAAACATAAAGAAACAAGAACATGAACAAAAACAAAACATGAATAAATTGTTGCTTCTTTAACTCATTGAGTCTAAGAAACATACACTAAACTCATGTTGAGTTATATGAACATG
The DNA here is from genome assembly GCA_024138025.1 of Combretum micranthum. Taxonomy (NCBI): domain Eukaryota; kingdom Viridiplantae; phylum Streptophyta; class Magnoliopsida; order Myrtales; family Combretaceae; genus Combretum; species Combretum micranthum. The sequence continues at coordinate 78,535 of JAMXBD010002584.1, forward strand.
AGGAGAGAATATGAGAAACTTTTACCTAAAGCTTATGGGTTTGTTGAAGAAGAAAAGAATAGGTTGTTGTATTATGTGGGACTTAGTTTTCTAAAGAAAAGAAGAGACTTGAGAGAGATGTTAGGAGAGGAATTTTGTGGAGTGATTTTGGGAGAGTTTTAGTATGAATTTTTGTTGTGTGAAAGAATGGAAGAGGAAGGGGGTATTTATAGATTTTTGGAGTGGAAATTTGTGAGATTAAAATTAAATGAAATTGAAATAAAATTGGATGGAAGAGGACTGGGGGGGCGCCGGTTTTGAGTGAATAAGAGGGGAGAAATAATTATTTTTGTTTGTTTTGTATTAAAAGAAGTAATATGTAAGGTATGATGTGATTAAAGTTGTATGTGGAAGGTAAATTGTAAGGTATAGGTATGGTAGAGTGTAAGAATAGAGTGTAAGAAAAAGTAGAGATAGATGAATAGTAATGAATAATAGAAAAGTACTATGAATTAGACTAGACAATTAAAATACTGGTAGTAAAGAAAATACGCGTAAATGAAAACCTTATATTTTTACGAATCTATTAGTGTTGTCGGAATATTTTTGCTATCCGGTGCTCCAGGGCACGGTTTTCGAAAACTGATCCCGATCGGATCCGAAAGACAATAGAAAAATTCGAATCTGATATTTTTAGGCTTCCCTATATTATTACGAACCATTTTCCACAATTATTTTAATTTCGTTTTCTAGGGTTTAAGAACACGGGAGTACCGGATCTAGATTCACTAGACTACTCACATAACTAGGTTAACTTTAGGGTTTTGTTTTAACTTCCGATTCTTAGGGTTTGCTAATATTATCGAAAAATCTAGGGGCTTACATCAATATCACGAATCCTTTACCACAGATAGAAACCCTAATTCACCAAAACCTAAATAACAACATACATCAATTCAAAATCCAATTTCACGTTCATATTTAAACCCTAACCCTAAAATCTAAAATCTCAAAACATACGATTTTCCATATTAGATCTATACACCTGTCTTCTAAGATCACCAAATAATGAAACCTTAAAACACCAATTTCTCCAAATTCCTTAAAAACCCTGAAATCCTCAATTAGAAATAGCACAACTATCAGACAAGATTTCATCTCTTAACATAACAAAGATTGAAAGAATTCAATATTTACCTAGAACCTTGGATCTCATATCTTCCTGACTATAGAACCAACGTCACGCCCTGAAGTGTACCATAAACATGGCAGTCCACCGTACACAATATTAAAGCCTAGGAATGACCACCTCAGTCACGCGAAGGCTTTCATACTATGTACAAGGTGTGTAACACATGAAGGAGACATATCGAAGTGATACATTTTATATTGATATAACTTGAGCAACAATGTAAAGGAAATACAATTCATTATACTTCAATTACAATTCATCAAAGATTTCGCTACACAAACTATTATAAGACAATTCACAAATTCTAGCTAATATCTTCAAGTATTCTTACTTCCAGCCGGAATCCCAAAGTCATATTCGGCTCCAACCATCTCGATCCCCACTGATGTGAACGCATCAAGGCCAATTTATCAGTTAATTGTCATTTTTAATTTCTTTGTCAGTTACAGTCAGTTACATGTCTTTAATTTCTTTGTCAGTTATATGTCTTTAATTTCTTTGTCAGTTACAGTCAGCTATTTATTTTTGTCAGTTACATATCTTTATTTTCCTGGTATGTAAAAGACCATATATTAAGCCTTAGTTAGAAAGTTTTAGTGGATTTCTATTTTGGTGAGTTCATGTGAGAGAGTTATCTCTTGTAATTGACAGGATTGTCAATATATGTTATGAATATTGAGAATTATAATTTTCTTTATTCTTCTTGCTGATTGAATTTTTATATTCCTTTAGCAATTCGTGAGAGTTTTTACAAATCGTGAGTTATATCGATTTGTGATTCCATTCACAAACCAGTTTGATTTTTGTTAGTCGTGGCACCTATCGACTAATAATATCATCCATACCTTTTATTTCTGTTTTCCTTTAAAATCAGAAAACCCAAAAAGATTGTGAAAAAATTGTTAATCTCCTTGGGATCTTATCACCCACGTAGCCTTCTTGAGTTAATCTGTTCATTCAAACATCTATTGGGGTATAAGCTACACTAGCTTAGTGAGAATTCCCTTAATTCCGTACCATAACAAGCAAGTTATAAATCATCCATATGCTATGCATGAACAAACACATGAACAAACAATTATGTATAGGTATCCGGAACCCATACACAGAACGAAATTACACCCTCCGAACCAAGGGTTAGGGATGGTATTGAAAATCTACACGACCAGTGCTAGTCTCTGAAGCCCCCCAAGCTCATAGCACTCGACTCGGCTAGGCTCATCTATGGAATGCATCCCCGGTGTACCTTAGTTCCCTATGAATGAGCTCTGATATTGGGTATCATTATCTAAACTAGTCCTCGGACCATATCGATCGACATGCGTAGGAGTAGCATGCTACCAAATGCATCATGTTCGATGCGATACATGACCAATTTAATTTTTTTTTTTTTTTTGCCTTAGGTCAAATTATTCATACATTCTTTAGAGTGACCAACCAATATCACACACATAAATAGAAATAATATGAACAGTGTAGTTATCTTATTGAATCATGGTTTCGATATGCTTTAGTATTCGTTGGCATAAATACATCAAAGTCTCATCATCTATCCCATCTGTCACGCCCCATAGGGTATCCTAAATGTAACAGCCCGCCACATACTATATAAGACTCTCGAATCCATATCTGAGCCCTTCGGGAGTCTTGTATAGATGTAAAGCATCCCCTTACGATAATAGAATACTCAATCAATGGAGTTAAGAAGTTTAATGTAGCATTCATTAGCCATAGATAATAAACCAAAACACATATATATACTTTACAAAAGTCTAAGGGGCATTCCCCCGCAAAATAATATCAAGTCCATTATAGTTATCCAGAGTCCTTTAGTTTCCAATAGAAGGCTAAACAAAATCGAAGTAAACTTCTAAAGGAAACTCCTATCTCCGGTACCTGAGTTGTGGCTTGCCTCGGCCTAAGCCAAATGAATTCGTGCTGCAACAAGTAAAAACTATGGGGGCGTAAGCTAACTAACTTAGTGAGTAAAAACTTCCATATCACAATTAAGACAAATCAATCAAGCAAGTGATTATTCAACCGAATGGTATGCATCAGACAAATGAGTTTAACAAACATATGACCAGCCGGAAATCATATGTGGATGGACTTGCGCCCTCCATCCCGGGTTAGCAGATTAACGAATCCTACGGTACGACGCCGTTTAAGCTCACGATCAACTGAACAATAATTCGTTTTATGGATCACGATTAACCAACAGTTTCGTTTTATGGATCACGATTAACCAACATATTCGTTTTATGGGTCACGAAAGACCAACAAATGCTAATGCTCCATCCCATCATGATATGAATTAGTCCAATTATAATTGAGGTCCAATATGGCTTATTCCAATTCTTTTAGGTGACCAACAATTATCCGCAGACAATCAATATTAATTCTAGCTAAACAACAGCAGTTTAGTACCTGGTTTCGATATTCCTTAAGTTCAACTTCACATATCAACAACAGACAAGTATATAATTCCCATATACCCCATCATGCATGTCAAGTTTTATCTTTGCTTAAACAATTAATGCCACTATCAATACAATCACAAGCAACAATTAAGAGTGGAAGTAGTACTCACTAGGCCATGGTACACCGGTCTTTTAGTAATAGTAGTCGGGTGGTAGGGTATCGTCTTGCTCGGGATCACCAACCAAATAAGAACAACCTAATAAGAATCTCATCACTAAACTAATTCAAGCTACGCATCTAAACTACACAAAATCGGAATTTTCGCTATTTGCGGAAGTTCCAAATTAAAACGGCCATAACTTGGTCATTTTAACTCGGAATTTCATAAATTTTATATCGATTTCTACCTACTTCGAAAGATCTATCCGATTCTAATATTATTTTCAAGTTTTGAAAACATTAAGGTCATGGAACAGTGGGATCAGATCTGTTCTGTAACTTTTCCGATTCCGAAAAATTGTTTCGCATTTGATAAAAATGTTCCTAGTTGAAGATTCATGTATAGATGGTATATGAATGAATTCCTAATATGAATATCATGTAATGAGCTCAATATATGCATGGTTTTGATGATCTTTGATGATGAACTCTTATGAACTCCTAATTATTAAGAACTCCATAATGATCACTTATAAAAAGCTATTCTTTCCAACTTTACATTCCCTAGGGTTTTTATGATTTTATTCTTGGAATTTACTTGTTATCTAAATAAAAATGAGTTCTCAATATCTATACTAATCATGACCTTCATTTATGCATAGAAATTCACATTTTTCATTTGGCAAATATGTTTTTAAACAAGCTTTTCACAAAAATCCGAATTTTGGAAATTTCCTTTTCTTGCATTTTCTTTATGAGAAAACTTGTTTAATACATCAAAAATTGAAGCTTCATTATATCTATTGTCTAAGGACTTCATTTGACTCATAAAACATGCAATCTAAGCTTAGATACTAGGTGTTTATGTAGGCATTATTCCAAAATACGAATTTAACAAACTAATCACTATCTCAAAATTTTCCATTCTAACTTCACTACTTGTTTTACATATTACTCATGCCTAAACTCATTTAAACTTATAAAAATCATTCCTTAAGGGTACCTATTACATATACCTTCCATTTTTCATGAAAAATATGAGTTTTAAAGTATTTTTAGTGGTTTTTAAAATAGGGTTCCAAAATCATCCGAATTTTCAACTAGGCATTTCTAACAAAATCTTTTCTTTTTCAAATTTCTTGTCTTCTATACATGAAGATCTACCATCTAACATATCTATACATAGGCAAGGCTACATTTTTATGATCATCAATGCATGAAAATTAAAATAACCATATGAACATAAGTGTAGATGAAGGTATGAATGTCTAAACACTAGATCTACCAAATATAATGCATGAATCATGAGTTTCATGGCATGAACATGAACTTCTATGCTAGATCTCTACTTTTCATGCATGAACAAGATAATGTTTCAACAAAAACTCTTTTAAACACTAGATCCACTTCTTGTGATGGCTTGATATTCTTGTATAAGTGTTTTCATATCCCTAGCATATGATCATTGGGATTAAATGTGGAAAACACACAAGAATAGCTTTGCCATTACAAGGTTTAGTAAGAATAAAGCTTGAAATCATCATACCAATAGAGATTTGAAGTAGAAAAGAAGAGGAAATGAGCTTGTGTGTGTGACTGTGAGGGGGAGGTGGGTCACGACACACTAGAGGAAAAGAAGAGAGGGTTTTCACTTTTGTAAAAATTTGAACAAGTGAAAAATAAGGGAGAGAGAGAATATAGCTTATATATTAGATGCATTAGGGTTTAATTGAATAAAAATAGTAAAAATAAAACAAAATGAGAGGGAAAAAGGGGAAGGGGTGCCGGCCAGGGGGGAGGGGGTGTATGTGAGTTGAAATTTGATAAATTTATATTTTGTGCATTAAAATGTAATAATTGTATTAATTAATTAGGAAACAAAAATTTCTTGGAAAAGAAAATTGTAATGAGTAGTTGTAAGGATGTAAGAATAGGGTACGGTAGTGTGTAGTGTAGGTTGTACTTGTGAATAGTAGACAAGACATCTACTTTACCGGTTGTAACGAAAACACGGGAAAAAGGCTATAACTGTAATTTTTATAACCCAAAAAATTATAAAATTGATATTTTTAAAATCCTTACAAAATTACGGTTCTAATGATATTCCATAACATTTTTCAGAGTTCGTGGTCCCGGGATACGCTTTTCCGTAATTGAGCTCGGGAAGGCCCGAAATTGAAAAATTCCCGAATTTAAAATTTTCAAAGGTTTAAAATATACTTTAGAACAATAATTCATATTCATTTACTTTATGAAACTTCTTTTATTATGAAATCGAAGAAAGCCGGATTTAGGGTTTCTAAGTCTTCTCTTATTAGACTTAAACTAGACCGGATTAGGGTTTCGCTTTTCAACTCCCGTGGTTTTCTTAACTGCTGAGAATACCAGGGTTTACAACCTCCCCACCTTAAATAAAGTTTTGTCCTCAAAACTGAACTGATGTACCTTGTCCTTCAAATAACTCGGGGTACTTCCTCCGGATCTCCTCCTCAGCTTCCCAAGTTGCTTCCTCAAAGGCATGATTCCTCCATAACACTTTAACGTAGTGAATGTCTTTGTTCCGTAGCCTTTGAGTTTTGTTATCCAATATCTTCACTGGGTGTTCTTCGTATGTCAGGTTTTCCTTCAGTTTGATCGGTTCCAATTTCAGGATCCTTTTTGGGTCAGCCACATACTTTCTTAATACTGACACATGGAACACGTTGTGGATCCTGGATAAATTTGGTGGCAAAGCTTGCCGATATGCCAGATCCCTGACTCTTTCCAAGATTTCAAAAGGTCCAATGTATCTCGGGATCAACTTTCCTTGTGTACGCATTCTTTAAATGCTTTTAATCGGACTTATCTTCAAGTACACATGGTCACCTATGTTGAATTCGAGTTCTCTTCTTTTCATGTCTACCTAGCTCTTTTGCCTATCCTAAGCCTCTTTCATTTTCCGCTGGACTACCCTCACTTTATCGGCGGCTTCTTGTACCAATTCCGACCCAATAGTTATCTTTTCTACTTCATCCCAAAACAGAGGGGATCTACAACGTCGTCCATATAGAGCTTCATACGGTGGCATCTGAATAGTTGAGTGGTAGCTGTTATTACAAGCAAATTCGATTAAATGCACATGACTTTCCCAACTCCCTTTGAATTCCAAGGCACACGCTCTCAACATGTCTTCCAGGGTTTGGAACGTCCGCTCAAACTGTCCATCGGTCTGAGGGTGATATGCCGTACTAAAATGCAACTTGGTGCCCAAACTCTTTTGCAGGCTTGTCTAAAATTTGGACACAAATCTTGGGTCTCTATCTGAAATAATCCCTGCAGGTATGCCATGTAATCGTACAATCTCCCTGATGTAGATCTTGGCTAACCTTTCCATCGAATAGGTCATATTTATGGGTAAGAAGTGCATCGACTTGGTTAACCGATCCACTATTACCCATACCGCATCACAACCAGAAGGAGTCTTGGGAAAACCACACACAAAATCCATAGATATCTGATCCCACTTCCACTCGGGAATGGGTAAAGGCTTCAACAATCCACCCGGTCTTTGGTGCTCTACTTTCACCTGTTGGCAAACCGGACATTTCATTACATAATCTGCCACATCTTACCTCATGCCATTCCACCAATAGCGGTTTTTTAAATCTTGGTACATCTTGGTACCTCCCGGATGCATGGTATAACCGGAGTTATGAGCTTCACTCATTATTTCCTTCCTCAACTCTTCGTCCCCAGGTACGCACAACCTTCCCTTCATTCTGATCATATCCTCATCATCTATTGCAAAGTCAAGGTACTTTCCTACTTGGGTTTCCCTTTTAATCTTTTGTATCACTTCGTCATACCATTGGGCTTCTTTGATCCTTTCTATTAGGGTTGGTTCCAGTGCCAAGTTGGCTATCTCAAGCTCAGTACTTTGGTCTATGAACTCAATCTTTAACTTCTCAAAATCCTTAATCAAATCCCTTTGACTTGTGACCAAGGCGGCTACTTCCCCGTGATTTTTCCGACTTAGGGCATTTGCGACTGCATTAACCTTCCCTGGACAGTAATTTATTCCCAGATCATAATCTTTTATCAGTTCTAGCCATCTCCTTTGTCTCATATTTAGTTCCTTTTGTGTGAACAGATATTTAAGGCTTTTATGATCCGTGTATATCTCACACCTTTGTCCATATAAATATGTCTCCATAGTTTCAAGGCGAAGACAACTGCGGCCAATTCCAGATCATGTGTAGGGTAGTTCTGCTCGTGGGGTCTCAATTGTCGAGAAGCATATGCAATAACTTTCCCTTCCTGCATTAATACACATCCAAGGCCATTCCTTGAGGCGTCACTATGCACCGTATAGGACTTTTCCGGGTCCGGTAGAATCAAAATCGGTGCCGATACCAGTCGCCATTTCAATTCCTGGAAGCTCTGTTCCCTCTTATCTGTCCAAACAAATTTCTTTCTTTTGGGTCAATTGAGTCAGTGGCTTGGCTATCTTTGAGAAATCCTTCACAAACTTGCGATAGTAGCCAGCCAATCCCAAGAAACTTCTTACTTCAGTAACCGTTTGTGGTGGTTTCCATTCTACTACAGCCTTAATCTTTTCGGGTCAACTGATATCCCATCACCAGTTACTACATGTCCAAGAAAAGATATTCTGTCCAACCAAAAATCACATTTGGACAATTTGGCGTACAACTTGTTGTCCCTTAAGGTTTGCAACGCCAAACGAAGATGTTCCTCGTGTTGTTCCTTGGTCTTCGAATATATTAGGATGTCGTCTATGAAGACTATCACACATTTATCCAAAAGTGGCTTATAAACTCTGTTCATAAGGTCCATAAATGCAGCTGGTGCATTAGTCAGCCCGAACGACATCACCAGAAACTCGTAGTGTCCATAACGAGTACGAAAAGCCGTCTTTGGTACATCCTCAGGCTTTATCCTCAACTGATGGTATCCCGAACGCAAATCAATGCGTGAAAACACACAAGCCCCTTGCAGTTGATCAAACAAATCATCAATTCTTGGCAGGGTACCGATTCTTGATAGTTACCTTATTCAACTCACGATAATCGATACACATCTCATTGATCCATCCTTCTTCTTTACAAACAAAACAGGTGCGCCCCATGGCGACACACTTGGTCTTATGAATTTTTGATCCAAAAGTTTGCAATTGTGTCTTTAACTCCTTTAACTCAGCCGGTGCCATCCGGTATGGTGCTTTGGATATCGGTTCGGTGTTTGGAGCTAAAACAATCTCAAAATCAATTTCTTTTTTGGTGGTAATCCCGGCAAAATTTCTGGAAACACATCCAAATATTCATTTACCACCGGTATATCCCTTTCTTCAGAGTTTCCTCTTCATCCAAAACACCTTCAATAGGTATTATCTCTTCATCCTCCATCATCAACTCAAAAGAGTTTAACCCAAACCTTCTTGGACTAGGGTCTCTCCCACAAATTCTACTTTTCCTCCCGATTGATCATAGAAACACACTGTCCTCTTTTGGCAATCCACTATTGCTTTTACTTACTTAGCCAACTCATTCCGAGGATAACTTCGTATTTTCATCTCCAATATTATTAAATCACTTTTGGAGTGAGTGTGCCCGTGAATTTCCAATGGCAGTCCTTTATCAATTCTCGGGTTGACACAACGCTTCCAGTAGGTGTCTTAATCCTTACTAACAGTAGTTGTGGCTATAGGTAATCCAAGTTGGTTAGCCAAACTAGTGGTGATGAACGAATGTGTCGCTCCCGTGTCAAATAAAACATAAGCCTCCATTATTCACCCGTATGTGTCCTGAGGTCAACAAACATCCATCACTTATCAACCCTAAAACACTCTCAAAGCTACCTACATAGGGTTCTTACTTCCAGCTTTCCCATAACATATTTAATTTCATTCAGACAACAATTCAAATTAATAAATTAAATTTTAACTTAGGAGGGTTTCTGTTACTAACCTGTCACCAGGCCGCCATCCTGCCGTCACTTTGATCCATGGCTGCCAATTCCACTCTTCATCCTCATCTTCCTCACCATCCATTGGCCTTCAAAGTTGTATAGCCTCATCCCATGCATTGCCGAAGCTGCACGGCTCCCACTTTTGTTACCCGACCTCATGGGGTTGGTATTGCTCGAAGTCCCAAAGGGTCGAGCGGCCACTTTTCCGTTGGGAACATTCAGAGGCTAAATGCCCCTTCTCCTTGCAAATAAAGCAAGTCACGGCCAGCTTCTTCGGGCACGTATAAACCATATGGCCAGCATCGCCACAGAAATAACATTTGTTCTTCAAACGGGCATTGCCTAGGAGCATGCGTCCCCTTACATTTCCAGCATGTGACATTGGCCTTAACTGGGTCGGCTTCCACTAGATCATCCTTAAACCCTGGTACGGTCTGTACCTCTTTCCTTTGAACCTGAACTTGAGGCGTCAAACGGCCTTTTCCAAATACTCTCTTGTCAGGTTCCTGGTATTTCCTTTTCTGGCCCCTTCAATCACTCGGGCCTTTTCCACCATCTCAGGGTAGGTCCTTACTCCAAACTCTTCCAATTTAATCCGCAACTCTTCATCTAGGCCTCCCAAAATACTTGCTTCTTCAACTCCTCACTATCCCTGAAAGACTCAGGTGCATATTGCAGCAAGTGGACGAACTCAGTCTCATACTGTTCCACAGTTTCCCCTTTTGTTTAATGGAGGAAGTCAGCACTATACTTTACCTCAAGCTGGAGGGAAAGTAGTTATTCAAAAATTCCCGGCGAAAAGTTTCCCATGTAACCGGGGAAGTCAAGCTTCTTCTCTTAGAATCCCACCAGACCCTCGCATTATATCTCAGCATATATGTTCCATATTCCAATTGCAGATAAGGTGGAATTTCATATGCAGCAAAAGATCGCTCAACTTGAGCTAACCAGTCCTCGGCTTCATCTGGTTTACCAAACGCTCCATCAAAATACCGGTTACTCTTAATGAAGTCCGGTAAGGAGCTTCGGTGAGGTTTTGTATGGTGGGGTGGTGGCAAGGGCACATTATAGGAATGCTCCTCCTGTGGAGCGGTGCCTCAGCAGTCACTTCCCGTGATCTGCAGGTGGTGTGGTGGGGCAGAATCCCGGACACTTTGCCCTGGGTGCGAGTTCTGAACCGGGTTTTGGTTCTGGATGAATGTATTCAGAAGATTAGCTAATTGTCCAATCGCATTTAACACCTCACCCTGCTGATTCTGGGTGCAACTCCTTAGGGATTAGGTTGAGGTACGGCCGGCTGGTCGGCTTCGTTCGGGATAGACCCTTGTTCCCGATTCCGAATCCATCGGTTTCGTCTGTTTACACATTGTTTATTAAATTTTAGTATTCTTAGGATGTTTTAAATTCATGAGGAAATTAGTTTGTCAACAAGATTCAAAATTTCGCATGAATTCGGAAGTCAATTTTAAAAAGAATTGAATTTCATAAATTTCATACAATCATAAGGAGAAACAAAAGAATTTACGCATAGGAAGATAGGTTGCAATCTCAAAATAATAACATGAATGAATGAATGCTCATGCAATTTATATGTGGCTAATATTCTTTATGTCTAATGTCTAGCATGCATGCTTTCCACAATTTCTTTCCTTTGAAATAAACATGATCCTTCATTACTTTAGCGAGCCATACAAAATATTACATAAAGATTTCTGTCCACAAAATTTGGCTAGCTATACTCTAGTGTCGATTCTAAACCTTCTCACCTATTTCCGAAAACAAAGCAAAATACAAAGAAAAGAAAAACAAAATACTAGACTATCTAGAAATCCTAAGGCAAATTGGCATCCCCCATTGCCTACTACAAAATAATAAAAAATATATATATAAGGACTTCACTTGGACTTCATGGGTTAGCTATCATCTCAGCCTTTACTCATCACTAGTATCATCGGAGGTCGCACTAGGAGGTCATCTCCTACTAGAAGAACCACCATCGTCCTGTCGGACGAACAAACTAAGGTATTCCCTCGTAGTCATCCTCCACTTCCTAGAAGGTCGGACTAAAGGCTCTTGGTCTTTGCTTTCTTCCTCTTCCTCGTTCCTTGCCCCTCCCTCGGGCCCACTTCATTCTCATCACCTCTTACTTCAGGTTCACTCACTTGGGTCTCCACTACTTCGGTTTCTCTCACAGGCTCTCCAACCCACATCTTCCACCTCCATAGGCTCGGGGGCCACAGGTTCTGCTACTACTAGATGAAGCATAGGTGGATATTCTCCCTCAATATACACATCCCTCCATATCATTGGATCTAATTCAGGTTCTACCCTTCCACTATCTGGTATCTCCAATACTCGATTAAAATCCCACAATTTGGTAGGTTCTGGATTCACTTCCACTTCCGGCTCAATGGGTGGGGTAGGGGTTCTAGGGACTACATTTTCCTCCCAATTAGGATCCTCCTGGGGTCCTCTTCTTCTTCTTCTTCTTCATCATTTCCTCTCCAATCACAGGTGCACCATTCAATTGCATACCTATGTCACTGGCTGGTGGTGGAGCTACACGTGGTGGAAGAATGTCTAAGTAAACCGCATGCCAAGTAATATGGTTCCATGCATCGCTATGTTCCATCATGGTGGTCATACAAATTGTCATGGGCATACACATATAGAGGTCCTATAGGGATCCACACCCTAAAGTCTGGAGGGGTCCGGTTTCCCCCATTCTTCAGGATAAAGGTAACTTCCCTAGTCATGGGCTCACGCCCATACTCTACCATGATTCTTTCTAAGGTATAAATCTTCTCCAACTTAGTCCAACTCCTTCTCCCATAGGATCATATCTCAGTTGGTCGACCACAGCGGCCCACCTAGTGTATCTCAATCCTTCTTTCCACAATTTGAACATTTCCCCTATAGTCCGGGGGTGCCTGGCTAAAGCAAAGTCCTCACACAATTCTCTCAATCTCAACCTATACTCCACCATGGTCTCATCTTTCCTCTTGGTGAAGTGTCTAGCCCATTCCCTAGTCTCACCCAAGGATACCTATAACAACATAAGGCTCCTAATTAGACTCAGCAACGAAATAACAATATTTTCAACTCCATTTGAACCTATTAGTTAGATTTCTAAGTTCGGTTTCTTTTAATTCTATTGTCTTGTTTTATAACCTGGCTCTGATACCAACTTAAACTGTCACGCCCCATAGGGTATCCTAAACGTAACAGCCCGCCACATACTATATGAGACTCTCGAATCCCTATTCGAGCCCTTCGGGAGTCTTGTATAGATGTAAAGCGTCCCCTTACGACAATGGAGTTAAGAAGTTTAATGTGGCATTCATTAGCCGTAGATAATAAACCAAAACACATATATATACTTTACAAAGTCTAAGGGGCATTCCCCCGCAAAATAATATCAAGTCCATCACAGTCATCCAGAGTCCTTTAGTTTCCAACGGAAGTCTAAACAAAATCGAAGTAAACTTCTAAAGGAAACTCCTATCTCCGGTACCTGAGTTGTGGCTTGCCTCGGCCTAAGCCAAATGAATTCGTGCTGCAACAAGTAAAAACTATGGGGGCGTAAGCTAACTAACTTAGTGAGTAAAAACTTCCATATCACAATTAAGACAAATCAATCAAGCAAGTGATTATTCAACCAAATGGTATGCATCAGACAAATGAGTTCAACAAACATATGACCAGCCAGAAATCATATGTGGATGGACTTGCGCCCTCCATCCCGGGTTAGCAGATTAACGAATCCTGCGGTACGACGCTGTTTAAGCTCACGGTCAACTGAACAATAATTCGTTTTATGGATCACGATTAACCAACAGTTTCGTTTTATGGATCACGATTAACCAACATATTCATTTTATGGGTCACGAAAAACCAACAAATGCTAATGCTCCATCCCATCGTGATATGAATGAGTCCAATTATAATTGAGGTCCAATATGGATTATTCCAATTCTTTTAGGTGACCAACAATTATTCGCAGACAATCAATATTAATTCTAGCTAAACAAGCAGCAGCTTAGCAACCGGTTTCGATATTCCTTAAGTTCAACTTCACATATCAACAATAGATAAGTATATAATTCCCAAATACCCCATCATGCATGTCAAGTTTTAACTTTGCTTAAACAACTAATGCCACTATCAATACAATCACAAGCAACAATTGAGAGTGGAAGTAGTACTTACTCGGCCATGGTACGCCGGTCTTTTAGTAATAGTAGTCGGGTGGTAGGGTATCGTCTTGCTCGGGATCACCTACCAAATAAGAACAACCTAATAAGAATCTCATCACTAAACTAATTCAATCTATGCATCTAAACTACACAAAATCGGAATTCTAGCTATTTGCGAAAGTTCCAACTTAAAACTGCCATAACTTGGTCATTGTAACTCGGAATTTCATAAATTTTATATCGATTTCATAAGCATCCACATTATTCACCCGGATGTGTCCTGAGGTCAACAAACATCCATCACTTATCGACCCTAAAACACTCTCAAAGCTACCTACATAGGGTTCTTACTTCCAGCTTTCCCATAACATGTTTAATTTCATTCAGACAACAATTCAAATTAATAAATTAAATTTTAACTTAGGAGGGTTGCTGTTACTAACCTGTCACCAGGCCGCCATCCATGCCGTCACTTTGATCCATGGCTGCCAAGTCCACCTCTTCATCCTCATCTTCCTCCACCATCCACTGGCCTTCAAAGTTGTATAGCCTCATCCCATGCATTGCCGAAGCTACATGGCTCCCACTTTTGTTACCCGACCTCATGGGGTTAGTATTGCTCAAAGTCCCAAAGGGTCGAGTGGCCACGCTTTTCCGTTGGGAACATTCAGAGGCTAAATGCCCCTTCTCCTTGCAAATAAAGCAAGTCACGGCCAGCTTCTTCGGGCACATATAAACCATATGGCCAGCATCGCCACAGAAATAACATTTGTTCTTCAATAGCGGGCATTGCCTAGGAGCATGTGTCCCCTTACATTTCTAGCATGTGACATTGGTCTTAAACTGGGTCGGCTTTCCACTAGAATCATCCTTAAACCGTCGGTACGGTCTGTACCTCTTTCCTTTGAACCCTGAACTTGAGGCGTCAAAAGGACTTTTCCCAAATACTCTCTTGTCAGGTTCCTGGTATTTCCTTTTCCTGGCCCCTTCAATCACTCGGGCCTTTCCACCATCTCAGGGTAGGTCCTTACTCCAAACTTTTCCAATTTAATCCGCAACTCTTCATCTAGGCCTCCCAAGAATACTTGCTTCTTCAACTCCTGACTATCCCTAAAAGACTCAAGTGCATATTGCAGCAAGTGGACGAACTCAGTCTCATACTGTTCCACAGTTCTCCCCTTTTGTTTAACGTGGAGGAAGTCAGCACTATACTTTACCCTCAAGCTGGAGGGAAAGTAGTTATTCAAAAATTCCCGGCGAAAAGTTTCCCATGTAACCGGGGAAGTCAAGCTTCTTCTCTTAGAATCCCACCAGACCCTCGCGTTATATCTCAGCATATATGTTCCATATTCCAATTGCAGATAAGGTAGAATTTCATATGCAGCAAAAGATCGCTCAACTTGAGCTAACCAGTCCTCAGCTTCATCTGGTTTACCAAACGCTCTATCAAAATATCGGTTACTCTTAATGAAGTCCGGTAAGGAGCTTTGGTGAGGTCTTTTGTATGGTGGGGGTGGTGGCAAGGGCACATTATAGGAATGCTCCTCCTGTGGAGCCGGTGCCTCAGCAGTCACTTCCCGGTGACCTGCAGGTGGTGGGTGTGGGGCAGAATCCCGGACACTTTGCCCTGGGTGCGAGTTCTGAACCGGGTTTTAATTCTGGATGAAGGTATTCAGAAGATTAGCTAATTGTCCAATCGCATTTAACACCTCACCCTGCTGATTCTGGGGTGCAACTCCTTGGGGATTAGGTTGAGGTACGGCCAGCTGGTCGGCTTCGTTCGGGATAGACCCTTGTTCCCGATTCCAAATCCATCGGTTTCATCTGTTTACACCTTGTTTATCAAATTTTAGTATTCTTAAGATGTTTTAAATTCGTGAGGAAATTAGTTCGTCAAAAGATTCAAAATTTCGCATGAATTTGGAAGTCAATTTTAAAAAGGAATTGAATTTCATAAATTTCATATAATCATAAGGAGAAACAAAGGAATTTACGCATAGGAAGATAGGTTGTAATCTCAAAATAATAATATGAATGAATGAATGCTCATGCAATTTATATGTGACTAATGTTCTTTATGTCTAATGTCTAGCATGCATGCTTTCCAGAATTTCTTTCCTTTGAAATAAACATGATCCTTCATTACTTTAGCGAGCCATACAAAATATTATATCAAGATTTCCGTCCACAAAATTTGGCTAGCTATACTCTAGTGTCGATTCTAAACCTTCTCACTTATTTCCGAAAACAAAGCAAAATACAAGGAAAAGAAAGAACAAAATACTAGACTATCTAGAAATCCTAAGGCAAATTGGCATCCCCCATTGCCTACTACAAAATAATAAAAATATAAGGACTTCACTTGGACTTCATGGGTTAGCTATCATCTCATCCTTTACTCATCACTAGTGTCATCGGAGGTCGAACTAGGAGGTCGTCTCCTACTAGAAGAATTACCATCGTCCTGTCGGACGAACAAACTAAGGTATTCCCTCGTAGTCATCCTCCACTTCCTAGCAGGTCGGACTAAAGGCTCTTGGTCTTCGCTTTCTTCCTCTTCCTCCGTTCCTTGCCCCTCCCTCGGGCTCACTTCATTCTCATCACCTCTTACTTCAGGTTCACTCACTTGGGTCTCCACTACTTCGGTTTCACTCACAGGCTCTCCACCCACATCTTTCACCTCCATAGGCTCGGGGGCCATGGGTTCTGCTACTACTAGATCAAGCACAGGTGGATATTCTCCCTCAATATACACATCCCTCCATATCATTGGATCTAACTCAGGTTCTACCCTTCCACTATCTGGTATCTCCAATACTCGATTAAAATCCCACACAATTTGGTTAGGTTCCGGATTCACTTCCACATCCGGCTCAATGGGTGGGGTAGGGGTTCTAGGACTACATTTTCCTCCCAATTAGGATCCTCCTCGGGGTCCTCTTCTCTTCTTCTTCTTCATCATTATCCTCTCCAATCACAGGTGCACCATTCAATTGCATACCTATGTCACTGGCTGATGGTGGAGCTACACATGGTGGAAGAATGTCTAAGTAAACCGCATGCCAGGTAATATGATTCCATGCATCCGCTATGTTCCAATCATGGTGGTCATACAAATCGTCATGGGCATACACATATAGAGGTCCTATAGGGATCCACACCCTAAAGTCTGGAGGGGTCCGGTTTCCCCCATTCTTCAAGATAAAGGTAGCTTCCCTAGTCATGGGCTCACGCCCATACTCTACCATGATTCTTTCTAAGGTATAAATCGTCTCCAACTTAGTCCAACTCCTTCTCCCCATAGGATCATATCTCAGTTGGTCGACCACAGCGGCCCACCTAGTGTATCTCAATCCTTCTTTCCACAATTTGAACATTTCCCCTATAGTCCGGGGTGCCTGGCTAAAGCAAAGTCCTCACACAATTCTCTCAATCTCAACCTGTACTCCACCATGGTCTCATCATTCCTCTTGGTGAAGTGTCTAGCCCATTCCCTGGTCTCACCCAAGGAGACCTACAACAACATAAGACTCCTAATTAGACTTAGCAAGGAAAATATTTTCAACTCCATTTGAACCTATTAGTTAGATTTCTAAGTTCGGTTTCTTTTAATTCTATTGTCTTGTTTTATAACCTAGCTCTGATACCAACTTAAACTGTCACGCCCCATAAGATATCCTAAACGTAACAGCCCGCCACATACTATATAAGACTCTCGAATCCCTATCCGAGCCCTTCGGGAGTCTTGTATAGATGTAAAGCGTCCCTTTACGACAATAGAATACTCAATCAATGGAGTTAAGAAGTTTAATGTGGCATTCATTAGCCATAGATAATAAACCAAAACACATATATATACTTTACAAAAGTCTAAGGGGCATTCTCCCGCAAAATAATATCAAGTCCATTACAGTCATCCAGAGTCCTTTAGTTTCCAACGGAAGTCTAAACAAAATCGAAGTAAACTTCTAAGGGAAACTCCTATCTCCGGTACCTGAGCTGTGGCTTGCCTCGGCCTAAGCCAAATGAACTCGTGCTGCAACAAGTAAAAACTATGGGGGCGTAAGCTAACTAGCTTAGTGAGTAAAACTTCCATATCACAATTAAGACAAATCATTCAAACAAGTGATTATTCAAGCAAATGGTATGCATCAGACAAATGAGTTCAACAAACATATGACCAGGGAAATCATATGTGGATGGACTTGCGCCCTCCATCCCGGGTTAGCAGATTAACGAATCCTGCGGTACGACGCCGTTTAAGCTCACGGTCAACTGAACAATAATTCGTTTTATGGATCACGATTAACCAACAATTTCGTTTTATGGATCACGATTAACCAACATATTCGTTTTATGGGTCACGAAAAACCAACAAATGCTAATGCTCCATCCCATCGTGATATGAATGAGTCCAATTATAATTGAGGTCCAATATGGATTATTCCAATTCTTTTAGGTGACCAACAATTATTCGCAGACAATCAATATAAATTCTAGCTAAACAAGCAGCAGCTTAACACCGGTTTCGATATTCCTTAAGTTCAACTTCACATATCAATACAGACAAGTATATAATTCCCATATACCCCATCATGCATGTCAAGTTTTATCTTTGCCTAAACAACTAATGCCACTATCAATACAATCACAAGCAACAATTGAGAGTGGAAGTAGTACTCACTCGGCCATGGTACGCCGGTCTTTTAGTAATAGTAGTCGGGTGGTAGGGTATCGTCTTGCTCGGGATCACCTACCAAATAAGAACAACCTAATAAGAATCTCATCACTAAACTAATTCAAGCTATGCATCTAAACTACACAAATCGGAATTCTCGCTATTTGCGGAAGTTCCAACTTAAAACGGCCATAACTTGGTCATTTTAACTCGGAATTTCGCAAATTTTATATCGATTCTATCTACTTCGAAAGATCTATCCGATTCTAATATTATTTTCAAGTTTTGAAAACATTAAGGTCACGGAACAGTGGGATCAGATCTGTTCTGTAACTTTTCCGATTCCGAAAAATTGTTTCGCATTTGATAAAAATGTTCCTAGTTGATGATTCATGTATAGATGGTATATGAATGAATTCCTAATATGAATATCATGTAATGAGCTCAATATATGCATGGTTTTGATGATCTTTGATGATGAACTCTTATGAACTCCTAATTATTAAGAACTCCATAATGGTCACTTATAAAAAGCTATTCTTTCCAACTTTACATTCCCTAGGGTTTTTATGATTTTATTCTTGGAATTTACTTGTTATCTAAATAAAAATGAGTTCTCAATATCTATACTAATCATGACCTTCATTTATGCATAGAAATTCACATTTTTCATTTGGCAAATATGTTTTTAAACAAGCTTTTCACAAAAATCCGAATTTTGGAAATTTCCTTTTCTTGCATTTTCTTTATGAGAAAACTTGTTTAATGCATCAAAAATTGAAGCTTCATTATATCTATTGTCTAAGGACTTCATTTGACTCATAAAACATGCAATCTAAGCTTGGATACTAGTGTTTATGTAGGCATTATTCCAAAATACGAATTTAACAAACTAATCACTATCTCAAATTTTTCATTCTAACTCACTACTTGTTTTACATTTACTCATGCCTAAACTCATTAAACTTATGAAAATCATTCCTTAAGGGTATCTATTACATATACCTTCCATTTTTCATGAAAAATATGAGTTTTAAAGTTTTTAGTGGTTTTTAAAGTAGGGTTCCAAAATCATCCGAATTTTCAACTAAGCATTTCTAACAAAATTTTCTTTTTCAAGTTTCTTGTCTTCTATACATGAAGATCTACCATCTAACATATCTATACATAGGCAAGGCTACATTTTTATGATCATCAATGCATGAAAATCAAAATAACCATATGAACATAAGTGTAGATGAAGTATGAATGTCTAAACACTAGATCTACCAAATATAATGCATGAATCATGAGTTTCATGGCATGAACATAAACTTCTATGCAGATCTCTACTTTACATGCATGAACAAGATAATATTTCAACAAAAACTCTTTTAAACACTAGATCCACTTCTTGTGATGGCTTGATATTCTTGTATAAGTGTTTTCATGTCCCTAGCATATGATCATTGGGATTAAATGTGGAAAACACACAAGAATAGCTTTGCCATTACAAGTTTAGTAAGAATAAGCTTGAAATCATACCAATAGAGATTTGAAGAGAAAAGAAGAGGAAATGAGTTGTGTGTGTGAGTGTGAGGGGAGGTGGGTCACGGCACTAGAGGAAAGAGAGAGGGTTTTCACTTTTGTAAAAATTTGAACAAGTGAAAAATGAGAGAGAGAGAGAATATGAGCTTATATATTAGATGCATTAGGGTTTAATTGAATAAAAATAGTAAAAATAAAACAAAATGAGAGGGAAAAAGGGGGAGGGGGCCGGCCAAGGGGGAGGGGGTGTATGTGAGTTGAAATTTGATAAATTTGTATTTTGTGTAATAAAATGTAATAATGTATTAATTATTAGGAAACAAAATTTCTCGGAAAAGAAAATTGTAATGAGTAGTTATAAGGATGTAAGAATAGGGTATGGGTAGTGTGTAGTGTAGGTTGTACTTGTGAATAGTAGACAAGACATCTACTTTATGGTTGTAACAAAAACATGGGAAAAGGCTATAACTGTAATTTTTATAACTCGAAAAATTATAAAATTGATATTTTTTGAAATCCATATAAAATTACGGTTCTAATGAATATTTGGGAACATTTTTCTGAGTTCTTGGTCTCGGGGCACGCTTTTCCGTAATTGAGCTCGGGAAGGCCCGGAATTGAAAAATTCCCGAATTTAAAATTTTCAAAGGTTTAAAATATACTTTAGAACAATAATTCATATTCATTTACTTTATAAAACTTCTTTTATTATGAAACCGAAGGAAAGCCGGATTTAGCGAAAACAATTTTAGAAAATTGATTTTGTGAAAGTTCATGAAGTTTCTACTATCCAAAGCAAGTATACATGCAATATGAACAAGTTACTATCATAAATGATATGTCATGAGATATATATATATATACATGTTCTTGATGATACCAAATAAAAGAAAATTTTAGAAAACTTTTTCCTTGTGAGACTTTATGAAAATCAACTTAGAAAGGCTAGTCTTATAGTTTTGACAATTCTCACTTGTTTTTAGAAAAATTCCATGATAAAAATTTATTTCTTCTTGTTAAAATTAAGCTTTCATGATGTATATTCCTTAAGGCCTTTGTTTTTCAATAAAAATTTCCATTTTACACTTTGTAAACATGTTTTTAAATATGGTTCATCCAAAAATCTGAATTTCATAGAAATTGTTTTTGTGGTGATTCCTTTAAGTAAAAATCATTTGATACTTAGAAAATTAAGGCTAAACCATACCTAGCCACTAAGGACTTCATTTCTTTAATAAAACTTCTATTTTTGAGTTTGGAAAGTAAGTGTTTTCATGCAATTACTCTATTATTACGAATTTCTTAAGATAACAATAACTCAAATTTTCCTATTTTATTTCTACTCCTTGTTTTACATATTTTCTTAGCAAATCCCATATTAACTTATAAAAATTTTTACTTGAAGATATCTATGACCTACTCTTCATTTTTTATATAAAACACAAGTTTTGGAGTTGATAAAAGGGTTTTTAGGGCATAGTCTTGAAACCATCTAAATTTACAAAATTTGGATAAAACTCAAATTTTATATTTTGTAATCTCTTCCTATTTTGAGAATCTCTATTAGTAGATCTACCATTTACTTATAAAAAACATCTCCTATTGATACCTATTCCATAAGCCTTTCATTTTTTAAACAAATCCTTCATTTTGGTGTTGAAAAATGGGTTTTCAAAATTGGTCTTGGTTGAGATCCGAATTTACAAAATTTTTTTTTTGGACATATCTTTTGACAAAATCCATAGAAACTTATGAAAACTCATCCCTTACATATCCTATCTTAAGAGCCTTCCATATCTTGAATAAAACTTCATTTTTAAGTTGGAAAACATATTTTTAAACTATGCCTTGGCCTAAATCCGAAAATAGAGTTTTGTTATGAAAAATAATCTTTGAAAATAATCTTTGAACCATATAAAATGAAGTCTTGATGATATATATAAAGCCTTCATTATCTCAAGTAAAAATTTCATTTTGACACTTGGAAAGTGGTTTTTAAAAATGGGTCTTGCCTATATACGAATTTCACCATTTTTGTTTAAGTTCAAAACCAAGATCTACACTTTCTATGAACATAAATATAAAAGAAATCCATAGTAGAAAAATATAAACTCCTAGATCTAAACTTTACTCAAGATCATTCATTTATGATATCCATTCCCTAAGCCCTTCATTTTAAATGAAAAATATACATTTTGAAGTTGAAAATAGCTTTTTCTAAATATCGTTCCCTTTTTATCCGAATTTTCTAAAAAATGATTTTTTGTTGAAAATGAAATAGATCTTAAGCTTTCTAAAACTTTCCTACTATCATCAAGCTATTACAAGTTATTTATGAGCATAATACAAAAGTCTAATGCATGTATGAACTTAAAACAACTAGATCTAGTTTACTATACTAGTTACAAATGCATGAATACTAAGATGGTTATGTGAATATGAATAGATGATGAATATATGCACAAATCATTAATAATAACAACATAACTTGAAAATAAAACAAAATAATAGTAAAATAACTCAAATAACAAGATCTATAACATTGTGATAGCAAGGATCTCATGTTTAAGTGTTTCCACATCCCTAGCTTGAAGCTCATGGGGATTTTGTGTGGAATCACACATGAATGAACTTGCCATTACATGTTTTAAGATAAAAAATTATAGATCTATTACCTATTGGAAGATTGGAACAAGAAATTGGAAGAAAAATATGTGAGTGTGTGTGTGTATGTGGGTTACAGTTTGGCAAAGGATGTAAGCCCCGGAAAATTTCAGTAAATAATTCTACGATGAACTTCGAAATTAAATCCTAAAAATCACTCCAAATTAAAACCGAACTTTGAACAAGTCCTGAAATATAAACGAAAGCAAGAATTCATTAGTCTTGAGAAAAAAATAAAATAAAAATAAAAATAAAATAAGGACTACAAAAGTCCTTAAGTCCAAAAACCATTACGTAAGATAAACTGCTTACCTAATCTATAATTCATAAAAATCGGGATAAAAATAAAACACAGTGATAATTTGCTAAAAAGCAAGTTAATTTATAACATGACAATTTGAAGGATCAGGAAATCACCAAAGGCCAATTCCATAATTAGGCTTTGGCACGATTAAGAAAACTTTATTTGCCAGTAATAAA
The DNA here is from genome assembly GCA_024138025.1 of Combretum micranthum. Classification (NCBI taxonomy): domain Eukaryota; kingdom Viridiplantae; phylum Streptophyta; class Magnoliopsida; order Myrtales; family Combretaceae; genus Combretum; species Combretum micranthum. The sequence continues at coordinate 101,795 of JAMXBD010002584.1, forward strand.
ATATAGACTTTGGAAATTCCCCAAACGACCAGACTAATAATCCTAAGAGACGGAAATCACAATAAAGCCCTAACGATCAAATCAAACTCCAAGAATCATAGAACAAATTAGAAATTGAAATCTCGCAATCTTAAGAAGGAAGAATTCAAGAAACAAAATAACAAATTAGATAATCCTTAAAGTTAACCAATTGTTCATAAAACCATAAATCGAAGCAAAAAATAAATAAATTCGAGAAAAAAACACTATGAAGATTCTTTTTCAAAGCAAATTATAAAAAAATCAAGATTTCCCCAAGATCATTCCAAAAATCGATATTTGACTCAAACTCAAGAAAATCATATCTGGTAACCATTACCGATATAACTCCGGATATAATAATTCAATTCAGGATTTCTGAAAAGCAGTAAGAGATATTAAGTACTTATAAAAATAAAATTTAAAATAAATTTCTCAAACTAAATACGTTATATAAACAGAAAATCTCAGTTTCCAATTTGGCAAAGGTCTAAACCGGAAAATCATCCGAAAACCCTAACTGGAATACAATACTGTAAGTCCGGCAATCTAGCACCCCTAACTGTAGAGGCCGAAAGGTAGTTTAAATATGTAGAATAGCTCGTAGTAATATAAGTTTGTTTAAAAATATCAAATTAGTAAATTTTTTACCTATTTCGAACCCGTTCGGATACGGACTTCGAAAAGCGTATCCCGGGGCTCGAAATATCGAAAATATACCATTAGTACCGTTAGACTCGTAATTCCACGAGATTTCTAAATATATTAGTTATATAATTTTTCGGGTTATAAAAGTTACAGTTATAACCTTTTTACCGTATTTTCATTTCTACCGGTAATTTATTAGTCTTTTGCACTATTCATCTTATTTCATTACACAATTTTTATTATTATATTTTTTTTTTATAATGTATACCCCGGGTTTCCTAGTAATCAAGTAAACTTCAGAAACCGGAAAATGAAACCCTAAACCGGTTTAATTCAAGCTTTGTGAGAAAGACTTAGAAACCCTAATTCCGGTTTTTCCTCGGTTTCTAAATAAGAAACTTTTATAAGAAATTTTAATTTTGAATATAGTTCTTAATTATATTTAAAACCAAGAAAATATCAAATTTTAAGAAAATCTCAATTCCGGGTCATCCCGAGACCCATTACAGGAAAACGTGCCCCGGAACTAGAATTTCAAAAATTTACTTATGAGTACTCATTTGAACCGAAATAAAATAAGGATTTCAAAAATATATTTTTCATAATTTTCCGGGTTATGAAAAATACAGTTCTAGCCTTTTTATTCGTATTTCATTACTATCGGAAATTAAATTGTCTTGTCAACTATTCACTACTATTCAAAAAGCACCACCTATACCACCTATACTACCTATTAGCACACTCTACAAATTCAACCCTTACCATCACTCAAACCAATCCCTTTTCAAAGGCTTTTTGTCCCTTAACCTTCCATACAAGTTATGACAACTTACACATCAAAGATAAATCAATCAAAACAAAATAAAATCAAACTTTTTCCTTCCCCCATTGCATTGATTGGCGTGAAACCCTCCCCATGAAGCTCCATTTTGCAAATTCTTTTAAATTATTTTAGTCTCATTTAACCTAATTCCATTTAATATATAAGCTACTTTTTCTTTCTCTCACTTCATTCTTTCATTTTCAAACTTTCTAAAAGGTAAAACACTCTCTTTTTCTCTCCTCTCCACTCCTCCTTCTTCCCTTTGGCCGAGACCTCCATGGCCTTCCCCACACACACACACACAACTTGTTTCTCTTTCTTTTATCTCCTATTTTACTCTAAGTAAATAAACTTCTACTCCTTCCACTCATGGATCCTTATTATGGCAAGGATATTCTTGGATATTACCAACTAAATGTCCCCATGATCTCTTGATAGGGACAAGGAAATATCAAACAAGAATACCAAACCATCACTAGTAGATCTTGTATTTCAATGAGCTTTCAAGGCATAAGCTTTATGAGTTTTCATCCAAAAGTATTTTAAACAAAAGATCTTTTATAAAAATATAATTTTTATGTTTTCAAAACTCATTTGAGCATATGAAATAATAGATCTATCATTTTGCTACTCATGATCATGTAGGCATTTAAGATCTCATCATTATTTTGTGTTTATGTGCATTAATAGTCTTTAATGCTTTTGTTTTTAGCAAATAACCTTCCTAGCATATAGATCTATAGGTACATGAGTTAATAAAGTCAAAAAGGAAAATACTTTTCAAGAAATGAGTTAGTGTAAATTCGGATGACTTTGGAAACCTAGGTCAAAAACACTTTATCAACTTCTAAATATATATTTTACAAGAGAAATGAAGCCTATGGGTAATAGATTGTCACGCCCCGAAGGGTACCCTAAACGTGGCAGTCCGCCGTACACAATATTAAAGCCTAAGAATGACCACCTTAGTCACGCGAAAGCTTCCATACTATGTACAAGGCGTCTAACACATGGAGGAGACTCATCGGAGTAATGCATTTTATGTTGATACAACTTGAGAACAATGTAAAGGAAATTCAATTCACTATTCTTCAAAATACAACTCATTAACTTCAATTACAATTCATCAAAAGATTCTACTACATAAACTATTACAAGGCAAATAGGAAAGCCTAGCTAATAACTTCAAACATTCTTATGTCTTGCCGGAACCCCGGAGTCATACCCGGCTCCAACCAATTCAGTCCCCACTTTGCATTCTTGAGATAACCTGTTCATTTAAACAACTATAGGGGTATAAGCTACATTAGCTTAGTGAGTGAAAACTTCCAGGATTACATTTATAACATATCATACAATCAAGTGATTAGTCAGACAAGTGATATGCATCAAACTCGTGAATTCAACAAACATATGACCTGCCGGAAATCATATGTGGATGGACTTGCGCCCTCCATCCCGGGTTAGCAGATTAACGAATCCTGCGGTACGACCGAGACCGTTTCAGCTTACGGACAACTATAAACTATAAAATCGTTTAAGGTACAACGATAAACCGACAAATGCTAATGCTCCATCCCCATCGTGTAAGAATGAGTTCAATTTCATCTTCAATTCCAAATAATCAATTATACCAATTTTTTAAGTGATCAGTCAATAATCGCAGACAATCAATTCTAATTCATCTATACAGGCAATAGTTAATCACTCGGCTTCGATATTCTTACATTCCATTTCTCATATCAACAACAAGCATACATCTTTCCCATTCGTCCCCATCATGCATATCAATTTTATCTTTACCAAATACCTAGTGCAACTATTATTACAATCACATACAATAAATGAAATCGGAAGTAATACTCACTCGGCCATTGGATCACCGGTCTCTTAGTACAAGTAATCCGGTGGTAGGGGAATCGTCGTTATTGGGGTCACCTAAGAAGGAAGAAATACCCTAATAAGTATTTCATCACTTAACTAGTCCAAGCTATCTCATACAAACTATAATTTGTAATTCTCGTCCTAAGCGGGAATTCCAACTTAAAACGGCCATAACTTGGTCATTTTAACTCGGAATCTCGCAAATTATATATCGATTTCTATCTACTTCAAAAGATCTATCTATTTCTAATATTATTTTCAAGTTTTGAAAACATTTAGGTCTCGAAACAGAGGGATCAGATCTGATCAGTAACGGTTTCCGATTCCAAAAAAAATAGTTTTGTAAATGTTTGTAATGTTTTTATTGTATAAATTAGCCATACATGCAATATGAATTTCCTAACATGAATGGTATGAAATGAGTTTCATGTATGCATGGTCTTGGTGATTTTTGGCAAAAGAAAATTTTAGAACTCTTTATTTTACAAGACTTCAACTATAACTACTTTTTGAAAAATCTAGTTTTCTAACTTTGATCATTTCCATTCGTTTGGGATTTATTGCTTAAGAAAATATAATTATTTTTGTTAAAATTGAGTCTTCATTATATCTATTACTTATGACTTTCATTTCTACATAAAAATTTCCATTTTGCACTTTGTAAACATGTTTTCAAGTCGGGTTGATTCCAAAATCCGAATTTTACAAAAATTGGTTTTTGAGTAATTCCTTTAAGTAAAAATCATTTGATACTTAGAAATTTAAGGCTCAACCATGTATAACTACTAAGGACTTCATTATTACACAAAAATTTGCATTCTACACTTTGTAAATATGTTTTCCAATATGATTTATTCAAAAATCCGATTTTTAGAAAATCCATTTTTTGAATGATTCATTTGGGGAAAAACTTGTCTAATGCATTAAAATTTGAAGCTTTACTATATCTATTGTCTAAGGACTTCATTTAACATATAAAACTTGCAATTTGAGCTCAAATACTAAGTGATTACTTATGCATCATCTCAAATTACAAATTTGACAATTGATCACTAACTCAAAATTTTTCATTTTAATTCCATTACTTGTTTAACACCTTACTCATGCCTAAATTCATTTTAACTTGTAAAAATCATTGCTTAATGATATCTATTACCTATATACTTCATTTTTCACATAAAACATGAGTTTTGGAGTTGATACATGGGTTCTAAAAATTGGTCTTAGTTGGGATTCGAATTTACAAAATTCATTTTTGGTTATATCTTTTGATAAAATCTATCTAAGCTCATGAAAATCCATTCCTTACATATCATATCTTATGAGCCTTCCATTTCTTAAATAAAAACTTCATTTTTGAGTTGGAAAACATGTTTTTAAAATAGGCTTTGGCCAAAATCCGAAAATAGAATTTTTATTTTGAAAATAACTTTTGGAAATCACTTTTGATTCTTGTAAAAAGAAGTCTTGATGATATACATATATTAAGCCTTCATTTTCTTAAGTAAAAATTACATTTTCACACTTGAAAGTGGTTTTTAAATGTGGGTCTTGCCAAAATACGAATTTCACAATTTTGTTTGAGTTCATAACTAAGATCTATACTTAATATGAACATAAACATAAAACAAATGCATGGTAATAAGCTATAAACATCATGGATCTAAACTTCACTTATCAAAATCTTTCATTTATGGTATATATACCCTAAGCCCTTCATTTTAAATGAAAAATACACATTTTAAAGTTGAAAAACCACTTTTCTAAATATGGTTCCATTTTCATCCGAATTTGCAAAATTGATTTTTGTTGAAAATAAAATAGATCTTGAGTTTCCTACAACTTTCCTACCATCATCAAGCTATAGCAAGTTGTTCATGAACATAAACAAAGATCTAATGCATCTATGAACTCAAAACTTTAGATCTAGTTTTCTAAACTAGTTTTACATGCATGAATCACTAAGATAGACATGTGAATGCTAGATCTATGCATAAATCATAAGGAATAACAAAATAACAACTTAAATAACAAGATCTATGGCATAAACAAAAATCAAAGCCATAAAAAGTTAGATCTACAAAATATAATAACTTTAAACAAGAAAATAATTATAATACAAGGTAATAAAAGTGGAGAAGAGAGATTTCATTTTTGGCATCATCATCCTAAGCTTTTAAGCTTATGGAAGTTCATTTGATGCATGAAACCTTCATTATACTTTACCTATATCACCTATGGAGCTTTGGGATGAAGATTTGCTTAGAAAATCTTTAAAAATGAAGTGTGGAAGCCATGGAAGAAGGGGGCAGCTTGTTTTGGAGAAACATGAACAAGAAGAAGAAGAAAAGAGAGGAAATAGAGAGAGAAAAGGTTAAAGAATGAAAAGGAAAAGTGAATAAATGAAGGAGAGAGAGAAATGAGTGTTTTAATTGTAATAAATGAGAGAAAAAAATAAAACATGGGCAGCCAAATGCTGCACGTGAAATGAGGGAGAGAGAGAGGAATTTGTTGAAATTTGACTTGAATTAAATTGTGTAATTAATGTGTAATGTAACTTTTTGAAAAAGGATTGAAATATAATTAATTTTAGTCAAAATATGAGTGGATAAAGGACAATGGCAGCCATAAATAGGGTCAAAAATCTGCCATCAATTGTGGGATAATGTGTAGAAAGATTGAAGTGAAAAGGAAGTGATATGTGTAAGGTGTACTTGAAGGTATGGGTTGTAAAAGTACTTTATTAATAAAATAAATTAAAATAAAATAAAATTAGAAAATTTATTCCAAATATTGTAGCAGATTTTTCATAATAAATTAAATAATTATTTGAATTATTTTAGTATTTTAACAAATATACCGGTAGTCAAAATACGCGAATATGGGCTATAAATAATATTTTTATAACCCGAAAAATTCTAAAAAATTATTTTATGAAAATAAATATTTTTAAAATATTTTTCAATTATTAAATTAATTTATTTTATTTTTAGTATCGGGTCTTAAACAGAATCTGATCCCGTAAAGACCCGAAACGAACTAAATTTTAGAAAAACAAAATTTTCTATAACATATAAAATATTTATCTAAAAATATAAGCTTATAAGAATAATAAAATTTTGTAATGAAATAAAAATGAATAGTGCAAAAGACTCAATTACCGGTAATAATGGAAATACGATAAAAAGGTTATAACTGTAACTTTTATAACCCGAAAAATTATAAACTGATATATTTAAAATCTTATGAAATTACGAGTCTAACGGATTGGTATATTTTTGATATCTCGAGCCCCGGGACACGCTTTTCGAAGTCTGTATCCGAACGAGTTCGAAATAGGTCAAAAATTTACCAATCTGATATTTTTAAACAAACTCATATTACTATGAGCTATTCTACATATTTAGCTATGCCTTGGCCTCTAGGGGGGGCGCTAGATTGCGGACTTACACTATTGTATTCCGGTTAGGGTTTCGGGTGATTTTCCGGTTTAGGCTTTTGCCAATTTGGAAATATATTTCATACAACATATTTAATTTGAGAATTTATTTTAAATTTTATTTTTGTAAGTATTTAATATCTCTTAATGTTTTCGGAATTCTTGAATTGAGTTTTTATTTCCGAAGATCAATCATTATTTACTTTTTAATAGTTTGTTTTTGGGCTTTATTACCCGATTTTATAAGTCGGAGTTAAATATGGGATTTTTCGTACGTCGTGGTTTTGAATTTGAAGACCACTGAGTTCTTATTTTATTGTTTAAAGATTTTCATTTTCTCAAGATTAAGAAGTTTCTGAATTTTGTGAATTAGGACTTATCGAAATTCGGTTTTTTTGGAGTGATTTTTAGGGTTTATTTTCGAAGTTCATCTTAAAATTATTTATTGAAATTTTCCGGGGCTTACATAGATAATGTTTGGTAGTATTTTCATGAGTCTAAATGAGATTTTTCTAAAGAAAATGTTGGAAACAAGAAATGAAGTCCAATGGAAGTTTGAGCTAAAAGTCATATAGACAAAATTCGTAATAATGGATGTATGGTTAGAAAACACTATGTTTCCAACTTCAAAAATAGTATTTTCTTAAATAAATGAAGTCCTTAGGGTATAGGTATAATAAATACTTAAAGTTTTGAGTATAAAATACATTTTTCCTAAAGGAATCAACTTGAAAATGGAATTTGCTAAATTCGGATTTTTGGAAACCCCTTAGTAAAAGACCCTCTTAAAAGTTTATAAATGAAGATTTTATTTAAGAAATAAAGGCCTTAGGATATAACTAATATGAGGGTCAAAATTCTTTAAGCAAAATAGAGTTTTCCTAAAAGAAAATCCTTATAATATGTAGGTGTGACTAAGTGTAGTAAACTCACTTGTTAAACATTAATATGAAATGATTTTCTAAGAAAGTTTATGTAAATTCTTTAAACCTAAAGAGCTATAAGAACTTAGGCTCATTAGAGTTCACATCATGACATTCATGATAGGGAAAATCATTACCATTGCATTTAGTTTCATTTTACACTTAGGAATCTCAAGTGCATTCATGAAAACCGCATTTTTGGAATCTATATACCCGCTGTACAGATCTGATCCCTCATTTCCGAGGCTTAGATATTTTCAAAACTTGATTTAAACTTCATATTTAGAAAGCTCTTCCAAAATAGATAGAAATCGATATAAAATTTGCGAGATTCCGAGTTAAAATGACCAAGTTATGGCCGTTTTAAGTTAGACTTCCCGCTTAGGACGCGAATTACGAATTTGATAGTTCGTAAGAAGTCGTTGGATTAGTTTGAGTTGAAATACTTATTAGAGTATTTCTTCCTTTTTAGGTTATCCCGAGTTCGACGATTCCCTACCATCGGATTATTATTACTAGAAGACCGGTGATCCAATGGCCGAGTGAGTTTTCTGCTTGTTTTGTTACCTTGATTGTGCTTGTAATTAGTCGCATTAGAATTTTAGGAACAAGATAAAAATCGATATGAATGGGGATGGGATATATGATGAGACTATGATGAATGTATGCCAAGGAATACTAAAGCATATCGAAACCACGATTTGATTGGATAACTGCATGTTTCATATTATTTATGTGTATGATATTGCCTGGTCACTCTAAAGAATGTATAAATATTTTGACCTAAGCAAAAAGTAAATTGATGCATCGCATCGGACATATTGCATTTGGTAGCGTGCTACTCCTACGCAGGTCGATCGGTATGGTCCGAGGACTCATTTGAGTAATGAGACCCGGGATCAGAGCTCATTCATAGGAAACTAAGGCGCATAGGGGATGCATTCCATGTGTGAGCCTAGCCGAGGCGAGTGCTAAGAGCCGAGGGCTTGGGGACTAGCAGCGGTCGTGTAGACTTCAATACCATCCCTAACCCAAGATACGGAGGGCGTAAATCCGTTCTGTGCGTGGGTTCCGGTTACCCACGCATAATTGCTTGCTTACGTGCTTGTTCATGCATAGCATATGATTGATTAATAACTTGTTTGTTATGGTACGGAATTAAGGGAATTCTCACTAAGCTAGTGTAGCTTATACCCCAATAGTTGTTTAAATGAGCAGGTTATTCCAAGAATGCTAAGTGGGGACCGAGATGGTTGAAGTCGAGAATGACTTCGGGATTCCGGCAAGATATGAGAATGCTTGAAGTTTTTGGCTAAACCTTATGTTTTTCCTTGTAATAGTTTTATGTAGTGAGGTCTTGGGATAAATGTAATTGAAGTTTGATGATTTATATTTTGAAGTATAGTGTTTTGTATTTGGAGTATAGTGGATTGTATTTCCTTTACATTGTTACTCAATTGTATCAACATAAAACGTATCATTCCGATGTGTCTCCTCTATGTGTTAGACGCCTTGTACATAGTATGGAAGCCTTCGCGTGACTGAGGTGGTCATTCTTAGGCTTTAATATTGTGTACGGCGGACTGCCACGTTTAGGGTACCCTTCGGGGCGTGACAAAGGAAGAGGAAGAGAGAAAGAAAAATTTTGCAAGAATTTTGCTTTGTGAAAATTGAGAAAGTGAGAGGAAGTTGGTGTAAAGGAGTATATATAGACTTGTGGATTAGGGTTTACTTTGTTTAAAAAAAAGAAAATAAAACAAATTGGGAAGAGGAAGAGGAGGGTGAGTTGCGCCAATTTGGAGAGGTGAGAGGGAGTTGTTTGAGTTATGTTGTGTAAGACTCAAAATTAATTAAGTAATTTATGTAATAAAGTTATATTGGAAAAGTAAATTGTAAAAAAGAATGATGTAATTGTAAGAGTAGGGTGTAAGGATGTAAGAAATAGGTTATGGATAGTTGTATTTGTGAATAGTGTATAAGAAATCAAAAAGTAAATTAGACATTTAAAGTACTAGTAGTAATGAAAATATAATAAAAAAGGTTATAACTGTAACTTTTATAACCCGAAAAATTATATAGCTGATATATTTGGAAATCTTATGAAATTACAAGTGTAACGGTACTAATATCATATATTTAATATTTCGAGCCTCGGGACACGCTTTTTGAAACCTGTACCCGATCGGGTTTGAAATAGATCGAAAATTTGCTAATCTTATCTTTTAAGGCATCCTAGTATTATTACGAACCAAACTACACCCTTTGCTCATATTCCGACTCCTTGGTTTAGGAATACGGAATTGCCGGATCTAAACTACTAGGGTTTCTTAGAAATTTGTTGACTTAGGTTTTCTAGTTGACTTTTCGGCTTAGGGTTTAAACTTAATATTACCCTAAAAATTAGGGGTTTACATAAACTACTGTATTCCACTTAGGGTTCTCGGGTGATTTTCAGGTTTAGATCTTTGTCAATTTGGAAACTGAGGGTTTCTGTTTATACAACACATTTAGTTTGAGAAATTTATTTCAAATTTTTATTTTTGTAAGTATTTAATATCTCTTAACATTTTCAAAATTCTTGAATTGGGTTTTTATTTCCGAAGGTTAATTGTTATTTACTTTTCAATAATATGTTTTTTCGGGTTCTATATTACTCGATTTTACAATTCAAAGTTAAGTATAGAATTTGTTGTACGTAGTGGTTTTGAATTTGAAGATTGTTGAGTTCTTATTTTATTTTTAAGGATTTTCATTTTCTCAAGATTAAGAAATTTTTGGATTCGTTCGTGATTTAGGACTAGTCGAAGTGCGGTTTTAATTTGAAGTCATTTTTAGGGTTTATTTTCGAAGTTCATTTTGGAATTATTTACTGAAATTTTCCGGAGCTTACAACCAAGATCTCCAAATCAACACCAATGATATAGAGAAACCATAATTCTCAAGAATACCTATTCACCACTGTTTATGCATTCACAGATCATCTATGACAACATATATGATTTAATTTTCCTAAGACTTAATATCTATGAAATATAGTTCTAGATTGAGTCTTACCTTCTTCAATTGATTGTAGATTTGAAATCCCAATTTCCATTGTTAGGGTTTTCCGTCAATTTCCACCAAAGATCAATTCCCTTCACCAATCAACAACACAATCTTAGAAAGAAAACATTCTAAAATTAGCTAAAGGAATATGAGAGGTTACTTACCCAACTCCTTGATGAAATCTACCTTAAAGAGTGTCTACTAGGGTTTCTCAAAGCTTAGGAGAGGCTATGAGGGTTATGACTGAGTTTAGGAAGTATTTATAGAGTTAAATCTCGATGGGATATAGGATGGATGCGTAGGAAATAAAATTGGTGGCTTAAAACTCTCGGGTTGCAAAATGTTATCCAAGGCATTGTAACACCCGAAAATAAGGCATTACAACCCGCCATGTATCCTCTCTTGAAATAAAACACACTAAGGCTCTAATATCCACAAACAATCAAATATCACCCGTAAACACACACATAGGATATCTCATAGGATACTTAATACAACCTGTAACATCTAGAAACACAAGTAACTTCATAACATTCCTGTTTAATCAAGCAAACATCCTAGTTAGCATATCCACAAGCCAAAAATCCAACATAACAATTGAAATTGTCTACAAGAAAAAAAACCTTCATTTACAACTTAGTCTTCCAACAACAAATGATCTAATAATTGTTCATAAAACATAATAATAAACATTTAACTTTTAGCTGGGTAGTCAGGTCCACTATCACCATCCCCCTGATCAAAGATCGGATCATAACCCGAAAGATCATATACAATGTCTTCATCGCCTGTACCTGAAATGTTAAAAGGTGAGCTGCAAAGCCCAGTACGATAATTCCAATTCTTAAAAACAAATGCAAATGCACTAAGTCTAATGCAAGCAAGCAATAAGTTTGTTATCTTTTTATATTCTGCAAATCAACACAGTTCAGAACTATATATTCTAGTCCCAAACTCGAAGTAACTTAGACTCCTCTTAAAAAACAACCAACTCTTTGAAAATAAGGTACTTATATACATATAGGATGAGTGGGTACTCTCCAAACATTCCCGATTTCCCCTTAATTCTACTAGAATCATATCAAGGCATGAGTCCATTAGGGACAATCTTACACCAAGATCATCAGGGTGTCTCACCAGTATCACTGTCTGCTAAGTCTTTATTGGTCAAAGCCAATCACAACCAAATAAACAATTATTAAACCAAAAAGAATTACGTTTATTATGAAATTTTGTTCCTACAACCAGTCAAGCAATACTAAACTTACAAGCAAAAACAATAAGCAGGAATTGGTCGTACCTTTTCAATCTTAGGAATACTAATCTAAATTCACCAAACCCAATATCGACAACAACAACCATTAACACGAATCTCTACAACTCCTCGATCAATACCAACAATCAAACACCAAAATCTCCAATTATCCTGTCAACAGCATATACATATAAACAGATGTACGGTAAAAGGAATAAACCCTAATATATCTTCTAAAACTCTAACCTGATAATAAATCTCCAAAAATTTGCACCGTCTTCTCCGATTACAACCCACAACAAGTCCACCATACCAATAATTCACCAAAACCCTAATATTACATGTGAACGAGAACATATAAAGATCATCTAACCACACATTGTTTAAATTCATCAACGAAAAGACGAAACTTACTGATTTGGATTACCAAAACCTGACTCACATCCACAAATTCGAATTCCAAGAAAAGCTAGGGTTTCCTTTATGCAAACAACCACAAAGTCCTTAGAACTTGTATGAAATTCACATAAAACTTGTATGGAACATTATAAATCATAAAACTCACTTCTTATCCAACCAAGATAGATTAAACTTGAGATCTTAATCCTTCCTATGTTTTCCTTCGAGAACACAACAAAACCCTAAGAAATTATGCATTTATCCGTAGAAAACGTGTTATAGATGGATTACGATCACTCACCTTTGATCAAACTCCCTTAGGATGAAGATTCCACAAAGAATAACCAGAATTCTCTCTCTCACGACGGAAAAAGGATGAAATAACTTCTGTTGAAAAACCCTCGGACGAACGCATCTATTTATAGAATTTGCACATACGCTAGCAAATTTAATTTCTACGCCGGTGGCATAGGATCCTCAGGAGGTGGTGTTTGTCTTGCAACAAAATCCTTCACGTCATTCCGAACATCAAATGCCGGCAAAACCTAACTCAACGCCGGCAGCGTTCGACTCCAGCGTTAAACAATAATGCTTCTAATCCAACTTCAACACCGGTAAAAACACACACATACATACTAGCATTCACTCTGGTGTTAAAGAATTTGATACTATACACAACCTACACTGTCTTTGTCACGCCCCAAGGGGTATCCTAAATGTAACAATCCACCACACTCAATATTAAAGCTTAAGTATGACAACCTTAGCTACCCCCAAAAGCTTTGATATTAAGTGTAAGGTGCTCTCACAAATTTAGAGGACCATACATGGAATTATGAAGCGTAAGATGATATAATAACAGATTAAGAAATGAGGATTCATAATATTCATTTATTCATAACAATGATCTTACAAAGCTTAGGGATATTTCTCTTATTCACAAATCTATTACAAGAGTATTTCTACAGCTTATCCAACTAACTTTATCTTGAAATTCCTTAATTAAAAGGGAAGTACCTGGCTGTAGGGTCCACGTGGCCTCAACCACAAATATGTGAACTGCAAAAGATATCTATAAAGGTATAAGCTAATAGGCTTAGTGGGAACTATTTCCATAAATAACTTCTTGTAATAAAGATTCAAACAAGTTGTTTAAGCAATCAAATGAGATGCAACATACACGTGGACAAACAAGGCATATAGTTTTCCAGGAACTATATGTTGAATGGATTTACGCCCTCCATTCGGGGTTTGGTGATACGTAGCCTCAAAACAAGTAGTTTTAGTTAAAAAAAATTTCTGCTTTCAACCAATATCGCCAAGCATATGAAGTCTACTTGAATCGAGCCTTGCTTTCGGATCTTCCGCCAAGCATTTCCTTAATGTCGCCAAGCAATCGCTTTCGATCACTCCGCCAAGTATTGCTTTCGACCTAAGCTACAATCCTTCTCACCTAAGGATAATAACCTAATGCAATGTGACTCACTTCGTGCTATGCATGAATCCATTTTTTTATGATATCATAACATTATTATTATCAAATTTAAGGTGATCAAAGAATCTCACACAAATCAAGTGTTATACTAAAATAAACATTAAATCAATTCCAACCTCGATATCCTTAGGATTCTTTCAGAGAATTATTTTACATACATATCCGTTTGTCTTTTCTTAATTCTAATGTAACTAAATTACAAGCACAAACAAGTAAAGCATTTTAAGGAAACAAACTCACAATGCCATGACAACGATTTCTCTAGCGGATGAGTCGCTCACACACTCTACTTAATCAAAATAGTCATCGGGGTAAAGGTATCCTTTGTCGGAATTACCTAGCTAAAGAAAATACCCAAAATGAGTATTTCTTGAAGATATTCTTGAATTTTGACGGAACAATGTCATGAGAACGACAAAGTTCGTATAAAGGAGAGTTCCAATTTAAAATGGCCATAACTTGGTCATTTTAACTCGGAATCGCGCATATAATATACCAATTTCTATCTACTAAAAAATATCTATCCATTTCTAAAACTATTGTTGTTAAACTAAACCCTTTAGGCCCCGAAACAGCGGTGATCAGATTCACCACGCACTCAAAAATAATTTTGTTTCAAACTTTAAATCATTAAAATTTTCTTTGATAAATACTTAGTTATCTATATAGTTGAAAAATACTCTTTTTTTTATAGCTACATAGCTCATATTTATTTATGCTCAAGTATTTATTATCCATTCATGTTTCTTTGAGTTAAAACAATGACAATTTGGTGTTTTAGAAATCTATAGTTCAAGAAAATTCATTTTGTAAATCTTTTAAAATGAATATTTCGATTCTTTTGTTTTCAAAGAATTTCCTTATGTTTTACTTATTTATTTTTCCTAGATGACTTTTTGAAAAGTAATTTTTCTTCTTTTCTACATTCTCTTCATTAGTGCTATTCTTCCTATTTGTTTTCTATACGATTTTTCTTTGACCATTTGTTTGTAAAGATCTTAGTTTGAAAACTCTCATTCCTTTCTTATGTTATGTTTTTCATAGAAATAACTTTTGTATCAAAAATCATTTTCTTTTTGAAAAACAAAGTGGAATAACAAATGATTTAAAAAAAAAACTTTTCATAACAAAAATAGTTTTAAAATTGTAGTGAGTTCTTCTAATAACTTGAAAATGAATGACTTTACTTTTGTTAAACCATAGATTTTATATTTCATATAAACTTATTCCTAAGTGATAAAATCTCCTTTTTATCAATTATTTTTAGAACTTGAAAAATTTGGACAACAATCTTAATGAACATGATTTATGAGAAATAATAGCAAACAAAAATTAACATAAATAATAAATAAAGTCAAGTATTTGGGGTCTTAGCTTCTTCAAGGCTCTCGAGACTAAGAAGTAGACTAGTCCTAAAAGAAAATAAAATAAAAGAAAGAAAATTTTGTTTTGACTTGATGAGGACAAGTCTAAGATTACAGACTAGTCTTAAAATAGCAAGAAGTAAATAAATTGCAATGAAATAAATAAATAAATTGCTTTGCATGAAATTAAATAAATTGCAAGTGAGCTTATATGCTCTAAAGAATATGTATATATATAGATACATAATAATACTTATATATAATAACAATAACATGAACAAAATAAAACAATATAAACATAAATGGATTTTCATAAACAAGAACAATGCATGAACATAGTGTAACTTCCATAATACTTAGTTTTTGGAAACTCACACCATGGTCATGTAAAGTTACATGACATGAAGAGAAGAAAATAATAAGAGAAGCTTACCTAAAGAGGGTTTTTATAGTGTTATGTGGTTATGGGTTTTGTTGCAGGTAGAAAGTGGTTTTGGAATTATTTTGAGAGAGTTTTGGGAGGATATTTGGAGAGAGTTTTGAGTGGAGAATTTGAGAGTTTTTGCAAAAAATTTGTGAGTAGTAATTGTGTGAAAGAAGTGAAAGAGGAGGGGGTATTTATAGGAAAATGTGGAGTGATTTTTGAGTGATTAAAATAAAAGAAAATTGAAACAAAATTGAGAGAGAAGGAAGAGGAGGGGTGGCGTCGGCCATAGAGTAGAGAAGAGAGGGAGAGATTTAATTTTTTCTATTTTTGTTGATTAAATGAAGTAATAAGTAAGGTAGATGTGAAATAAAGTTATGGGAAAGGTAAAAAGTAAAGGTTATAGGTTATAGTGTTGTAAGAGTAGGTGTAAGCAAAAGTAGAGATAAAAGAATAGTGTAGAATAATAGTGAATAGTGTAATGTAAAGTAGATATGACTAATAAAGTACCGGTAGTAAGAAAATACGCAAATAATTGTGATATCTGTTTTTTTTACTTACCGAAATGTTATAAAACTTATATTTTTGAAATCCTTATATTTTTATGAGTCTAACAGTATGTTCGGAATATTTTTACTATTTCAAGCTCAAGAACACGTTTTTCAAGAACTATGTCCAATCGGGTTCAAGACGATTTATGGTTTTACTAATATGATCTTTTTAAGCTTTCTTAGGTAATTATGCACTATTCTATATACTAAACTCTTACTTACTTTCTCTGTGTTGCTTATTCGGGATTGTCGGACTTAAACTATTACGTTAAACTAGGGTTTTGTTGGCTTTAGAGTTCTTGTTGAATTCCAGATTAGGGTTTTAAGCTAAACCGATTCCAAAAATTTGAGGGTTTACAGCCTTTACGTTGGCGGCATTTTCTTTCCAGACGCCAGCATTGCATCTATAAAAAATTATAGAAGTTCCAAAATTTCACAATTCTTTCCCAAAACAAAATTAATCAAACTTAACTTATTTTGTGGCTTTAATGTATGCTTATATATATATTATATATATATCATGACCCATTTATCTTCATTTTATCTTATTTTTCTATGTGTTACAGCTGCCACTTAGGCTGGCGGCCAACTTAGCTAAGTCAGCGGCCTGTCCAAGTACGCCGGTAGCCTAAACACCAGTGTACGGCCAATTTCTCCAATTTGCACAATTTTCCTCCGAAGCTCCAAGCTAGAGTTTAAGCCGTCGTCCAGTGTATTTAGGCTGGTAGCTTAAGATTATAAGTTGATATCTTAAATGCAGGCCTACTCCAAAATCATCCAATCATTCGCACGTGACTTCTTTATGTCTAAATTCATCTAGGATTTTGACTAAGGAATTGTGTGACAAATTCGTTGGTTAAGGGTCTATTTATAGAGATATACTACTTAGGAAAAACGCTAGGTTCATGTCCAATTTAAGCAACCTATGCCGGAAGCGTTGAAGCCAGTGTATAGTCTACCAAAATCCATTCTTAATCAAGTTTTTGCCATGTGAATACAATACAATTATATTTAAAATTTGACCATAAAACCTTCTTATTTAATATCCTTTGACACTTTGACCCTTCTTAATAATTTTTTATATACTTTAGGGTTGACCATAAAACCCTCTTATTTTATCTCAAACGACACACTTGTCCTTCTTTATAATTTATCTATATTTATATTACACATCCTATTGTGTTCTTCTAGGCTTCAAGGCATTTTTTGGAATAGAGAGAAGCACAAGGCAAAACATGCCAACATGTATCCCCTCGTGTTCTTCTAAGTTTCAAGCATTTTTTTGAGTAGAGAAAAGCACAAGTAGGTGCATGTCGTTATATACATGTCGTGCTTTTTTGGGAAACCCAACTTCTTAAGTTTTTAAGGCTCAGTGAGAAGCACAGTTAGAACATGACTTTTGTGTTCATGCTGTGCTTTTTCTAGGTTCATGAAATTTTCGGCTTAAACTTGATGTTTTTGTCAAAAACATGTCTTGGGACAACTTTTGGTGATCTTAGAGGTATTAGAAGGTCGTGTTTATTCCTACTCTCATTCATATTCGTTTCTTGTCTATTATAACATGCTTTTATCAAGTTAAGAGACTAAAACATATAGTTTTGATAGTGACCACCAAATTTTGTCGTGGTTTCTCTATGAATTTTCAAAACTTTCATGTACAAATCCTCATTTAACTTCTCCAATATGAATAACATCAAACTTCCTATTCATTCTATGATTCCATCTATAGTTTTAAACTTATAACAACATTCATTCTCTCTGAAGGCTATTATTTAGCAAGATTTCAAATTGAAATATGTTTATTCTATATTCTTGCACCATTGGATTATATTATCTCCTTATTATCACATCTTTATAACACCAAGAGTTGAGTTTAGCCCTTAACTTCTTGTTGTTGTGGCTGCAAAAGGGATTCTAAAGCTCAAAACATGTCTAAAAACAACTTCTTTGCTACCTTCATTTCATACGAGCATCCCTGTGTCAAAAACTACATCTAAAACACGATAAACATTACATTTTAATACTTGAAATCTTCACATTCATCTTATTACAAATTTCTCTAGGTTTATTGATCTCCTCCTTCTCGCCTCCATTGTCCACATTTCCTATCATGAAATGGATAATCTCGGCTGATTAGTGCTAATACTCTTTTAATCTTACTTAGTTAGCATTAAATGGAGGTTAGTGTCTAGGGCTTCTCACCTTAGATTTATAGTAGGTTACCTAAAGAAATAACAGTAGAAAAACAAAGAGTATTTATATGAGACTAGGGTCTAGGTTTGTAGTACTCCTTTTTAGAGTGCCACATGCAGAAATCCCAATCCTCTATCTTCATTATGTTTTATTTAGTAGATTTTTCTCACCTAGAACCATCAATCAAACTAGCTTTAAGCTTTTTGTTTTAATTAGCCCACTAATTAATTTTATCCATCCTCTTGACTTGAATTCCTAATTATTTTCCAGCTATTATATTTGAAATTTGAATTTTTATGGGTGATGTTTAGATTTCAAGTTAAATGGAGTCAAATTGGCTAAATATGTCAAATCAAGCTATTATATATTTATAATTGTATAAATGGACTTAAAATGGAATTTTAATGTTGAAATGGACTTTTATATTATGTTAGGCTTAAAAGGACTCTAAAATCAAATTAGTATTTATTTTAGGGCCAAATGGGCTAAAATAACATAAAGGGGCATAAATAGTAACAATAGGTTCAATATGACTTAAGTGATCTTGTAAACCCTAGAAAATTTTCACGATAATACACGACTTTAGAATAGAAAGAATGAACTAGTTAGTAAATCTAGAATTCAACAAAAACCTAAGAATAGATCCATAATTTAAATTTGGCTGGGTTAGGATCTATGAACCGAATAAAGAACTTCTTTGACCCTAATTGATATCAAAAACGAGATTTCGTATTTTGAATTGATAATTCAAGATATGATTAAAGGAAACTCAAATTTTCAAACTCGAATCTTGTCATACAAATAGATTAAATAGAAAAATATACATATAGGAATTAAATGACTACTAATGCACTCAATAAAGACCCGCGACTGGAACAATGCGTAGTAATGAACCTATACCTAGATTTAAATCCTAAAAATTGAGATTCTTAGATAGTAATAACCACTACTGATAAGATTTCATAGTAGGTACCCAAAACTAAAATATATAGGTAACTTAGCTTCTATATCAGAGGCGATATTAAGTAGTTGATCAACTACGTTTATAGTTGGGAAATGATAACCTTAAGATAAACCGTTAGAATTATAAATACACAACAAAAACATAAACTGATGTATAACTCAAGATCTAAACTTCAAATAAATATTTGAATTATTCTATTGTTCAAATTAGGGTTTTCTTAAGCTCTTGAAGCCTAAAACAAAAACTGACCTAACAAGTTTAGAAACCTTAATCGCGGGAGATAAAATTTCAAAAATAATTAATCGCATAAAATTAAAACTTAAATTTGTATTGTTTGATAAACTAAATATTTTTTAGGACTCAATAAAAATATTTTTTGTGTAAAAACTCTCAAATACTAGCTAATTATACCCGATTAATGTAATAAACTTCCCGAAAATATAGCTAATTATTATCTAAATAGTAATATATATGTATATACACTTGCAGGATACGTTAGATGATATATATGTAGGGCTTTGATCTTCTTGAAATGTGGGAACTAAAATTGCTCAAATAATGCACTTCAAGTCAACAAAAAAAACTCTTCAGCCAATCTAACCTTGCCAAATCAACTCCACATTAATGACAATAAGAACAACTGATAAAACAGTAACAAAGTGAAGGAAATTCAGATCAAAATGTCGTAGGAAATGCTGCAGCAAACACTCTCTTTTTCTTTCTATATATGTATATATATATGTTTAAGACTCTTGATGAATATGCAAACAAACACAACTTCCTCTCAAATTTTCTAGATCAAACCTACTCGAAAATCAATAGCCAAAACAACCTGAAAATAGAATTTAAACCGCTTCTATCATCCTAGTTCGAATCAGAGTAAAAATAACAAGGAAAAACGCTTAAAACGAGCTTGAGGTAAGTTGATGTAATTCGAGTTGTTTTCTTTTAAAACTAAGGATTGGAACTGACTTTTGATAATCATAGGAACATAACCAACACAAAAACAAGCTTCGAATTTCATCGGATTAGCTCGACGAAGGTGATTTTCGAAAACCCTAGTTTTACTTTGATATATGAAAATCACCGAACATGTTGTTATTTTGATGTTTTGATGTGATACTTAGATAGTATAGTGTCATAGGAACTCATGGGAGCTGAAAAACAGGCCTTGGAATGTCAGGAATCAGCCGGAATCAACCGAGCCCATCGGGGAAGACAACGAACAGTGTCTTCCCTAATGAGCACGAGGGGATCACGGGCCTGTTCCATCCTGTGTACCTCTCGGCTCTAATTTTTTTAATAAAAAAAGAAAAAAATTATTTAAAAACGAAGTTAATTAAACCAAATTATATAATATTTAATGTTATAAGTAATTTTAGGACTGTTATTATTTATTTATTCATTTTACTGTATATATTATAAGTGATATTGCTATTTAGTAATATAATATCAAAATTTTTGAAAAATTGAGTTTAAAAATGAAATATTTTTTTAGTATTAATAAACATATAATATCTAAGTAATATATAATGAGTTTATTAACATTAACAAGAGAAGATTATTAGTAATACAAATCATTATAGTTAATTTAATTCAAGTTCATTAAGTTTTACAACTATAATTGTTAATATTTCTAATATTATTAAAAATACTTAAATTGATAATGTTTTTGAAATTATTATTTCTTAAATATTATTATATGTAATATTTATAATAAAAACTCAAAAGCTAAGGCTAAAGCTATTTTAGTAATATTATTACTAATTTTTAACATTAACGGTAAGAATTTATAAATTAGTATTGGTTAAATTATAAAAAAAATATTACAAGTATTGTTATTGTGAAAAACATATCTTTTATTTTATTTTATTTTTATTGTCTTTTTCTTAGTATTATTATTATTATTATATTATTATTATTATTATTATTATTATTATTATCATTATTAATGTTGTCTTCATAATTATTATTATTGTTATCATCATTATTTTTCGGCCAACAAGAATTTTTCGAAAGTAGCTTTATTTAAGTTAGCAAATCTTTATATTAATAAATTTATTGTCATTAGGGTTGTATTTAATTAGTTTACAAGAAAAATTACAAGTTTAGTAAATACTAAGTATTTATCTAAATGAATATTTGTAAATAATTAGATAAAAATGGAAATTTAAATAATCTAAATTGTGAATATAGGGATATCTATATTTTTACGAGAAAAATTTATCAAGTAAATCAAAAGAAAATTGATAGTTTTAAACAATAAAAATTATAAAGGTGAATTAACTAAATTGTCAAAATTCCTGAATACTCGATTAATAGATTTAAATATCAAACAAAGTCAAATCAAGCAACTTGAAATAAAAGTGGATTAATACTTAATTATCGTAAGATCTCCAAAGAATCAATATAATAATAGAACGAAAGATCCAACAGCACGATAGGACACTTAGACATTCATAGGAGTTGAGTTATATAGTTTTTGTGTCATTAATGATTATATTAATCATCTCAATAGGTGACTTGGGTACTTGTGAGGACTTTCCTGACGATTACTACGACTGAGCAACATAAGCAGGTGAGTAACTCAGTCTTATTACATTGGCTGTGCTTGTAAATCTAGCGAACCTTAAATAAGATAATAAATTGGGTTTACTGTATGGTTTATGGGAGCTATGTATTGTATTGATTGCCAAGTCACTCTAATAAAAGTGACAACAGAGTTATGTATGACTATATTGCTTTTATAGCATGATTGAATGTCTGTAATGCTTGATCGCCTTCAAACTCATTAAAAACTACTGGTACCATAAAGGAAATTTTACATACATTGCAAATTTTGCATAAAATAGCATTTGAGTAAGTGGTAGCCCACTACGTGTTAGTATTTCGGATCTCTAGTAATGCTTGGGTTATCTAAGAAAGAAAGCTATTAGTTAATCACAAGATTACCTTTGTTCTATTGATACTATAGGAACTAAATGGTAAATGAAGGACGCCGCTTATGGTATTACATGGAAATAACTAACACTTAGTGGAGTTTCTAAAGCTAAAGAAGGAAATGAATGATAAGACATAATAAGTTCAAAGAGATAATTAAATTGAGCATTAATGTTTCCTGAAAGCTTAGTCTCTCCTAAGTAGGTAGGCCATAGATTGTGATCCTTCAACCCCAATGAGAGGGCGCATATCTTCATCCTGTTTGGATTCCAGGTTATCCAGGCTTGTATTTGTACATATGTTTGATTGATACATTGCATATGATCATGAAATAACTTGCATGTGTTATGTGATAAGTTCTGATTATTCACTGAGCTCGTGGTTTAGCTCACACTCCAACAGTCCTTTCAGGTTCACTCTACGACCTTGGCTCATTACTACCACAAGCATGGTCCAGGTAAGAAATTAGGAGCCGGAAGCTTAAAAATTAGTATAGGATAAGAATATATATCTATTTATCTTTTAGTTGCAAGTGTCTTGCATTAGAATCTTTAGCTATGTATCTGCAGGAGTTTATAGAAATGATATGGTCTGTAATATTTTATTATTTTTTACAAACTTAGTGTGACAATTATTTACTAAATTATGTCTTATATATATTTGTTCATCTTATCTAAGCAACTAAAAGATCCTGTTTATTGAAAATATATCATTCTCAGAAGGTAAACTAGTAATGGGAATCAAGTGTATCTTGTTTACTACTACTAGGATACTTTCGGGCGTGACAGATCTAAATTGGTCCAAGATAGTAAGAATAGGTCGAACTTAACCTAAATAACTAAAAATGGACATAGAAATTAATTTAGGTCCAATTTGGCCAATATAAATAATTTTAGACTTTAATAATTTGTTTTGAGCCTTAATACTAAAATAGGATATAATTTGACTAAATCATTACAATTTGGTTTTATTCATTAAAATTGACTTGAAAACACAACCTTGGCTCAATAATATGATTTCTAGCTAAAAGGGCATATTATACCAAATGGGCCTAAACTAAATCCTATCAAGTCATCCTTAGCCAATTAGGACCTAAACCTCTAAAAATTAGCCTGTACCTAACCTTATACTCTATGGGGTTAAATTCCATAATACCGGTCCAGTACCCTTTAACTGATCTAATTGGGTTTATCTCTAAAATATTTAAGTTCATTATTAGTTCTAGGTATTGAAATACCTAATTGGGCTCAAACTTCTTCCATCTGCCCAAAATCCTTAAATGCACTAATGGGACTAAATAGGGAATTAGAAGGCCCAATAGCTAAATTGGGGTCTTATATAAGTCTAATTGGGTTTGAACACAATTCTTAGGTCCAATGACCAATAATTGGACTTATTTTCAAGAAAGCCCAATTCCAATTACCTAAACCTATATTCTTTAATGGGCTCAATTCCTAAACTTTAAAGCTCATTACCTTAAAATGTCAAACACTTAAATAATTTCTTATTGGGCTTAACCTAAGATCCCTAAAGGCCAAATACATCCCAATAGGAAATTCAATCCTTAAATCCAATGGGCTTAATTTAAATCATCTAAGCCCAACTACCCTTATAAGACTTAACTTAATTATAGTCCAAGGTCTTATATCACATATTCCTTTACCTTAAATGATCTATCAATATGATTTGAATTATTAATTTGTATACACAATTCTTATACAATCAATCATCATTGAATAGATATTAGATCGACCTACTATTTTATGTGTGATCCCTTATCATCTACTGATTCATTATTAGGTATGCAATAACATACGTGTTGTTTGCTTAAGGTAGATATCCTTAAATGGACTTAACCTTAAAGATGACTTAATAATTGGATGTATTGTTTGATCTGGATTGAGGCTTAACCTAAGATTTCTAAAGGCCATCATTCATGGCTTGGTAGGTAGTTGATAAGGAAAACTATATTAGGATAACATCCATTTATTTTTGGCAAGAAGTAGAGCATGTAGTTCATGTGTCATGCCCCAACAGGTACCCTAAACGTGACAGCCTGCCATACACAATATTAAAACTTAAGAATGACTACCTCAGTCACTCAAAAGCTTCCATATCAGTACAAGGTGTACATTCACACGAAGAGAGACCGGTGAGGTAATGCATTTTAAGATATTGGCAGCGAAACATACAAAATAACACTTAATATATTTCATTGAAATATAAAGTCTTATAAATTCTAAGGGGCATTCCCCTGATAATTTCCATAACAACATAGTCTTAATATGAAGATTAACTAGAGCTAGAAGATTTTAAAGGAAATCTAGTCTAAGACTTCAAAACAAAGTTCTTCCAAAAGCTTCCCAAA
This sequence comes from Combretum micranthum, assembly GCA_024138025.1. Taxonomy (NCBI): domain Eukaryota; kingdom Viridiplantae; phylum Streptophyta; class Magnoliopsida; order Myrtales; family Combretaceae; genus Combretum; species Combretum micranthum. Next base: position 126,528 of record JAMXBD010002584.1, read on the forward strand.
ATAAAGATTCTACCCGGATGATCAAGATGGTCTCGGGTGCAAAATAACGATCCTGCAATATCAAAAGTTTATTGGGGTATAAGCATAACTAGCTTGGTGAGATATTCTTTACATAAAAGTATTCATAACAGGCATTCAATCAAGTTCATTAAACAAGCATATGAAATGCAACAACCATATGAGCAAACAGTACATATGACTATCCGGTTTCGTATGTATGATGGATTTACTCCTCCATCAGTGGTTAGGGAATGATTTGAACTGGGTCCCAAACGACCTCTTTAAAAGTTGCGCACGTCTTGGGGTTCCAACGAACCGTACTACTAGTCCCCAGGCTTTTCTTACCCAAAGCGATCGATCCGGTTCTGCTACAACTTGAAGCGATATTCTCCGAATGTCCTAAATCCTCAAGATATAGTTAAGCAGCTTACCTTTCATATCCCATGCTGAGGAGTAGTAGCAAAATTTTGAAATGATATTCTACGTGATATGCATGATCAATTTATTTATGCGATATTCAATCTGACATTAATTTATTTAAAGTGATCAAGCCATAATTGCACATATAGCAATACATACATAGAAGCAATTATGATAATCAACAAATTGGGCTTCGATATACTTATTGTCCATTGATCACACATAGCAATTCACATACAATTCCCATCATAACCCACATGCATATCAATTTTATCTTTTCCTAACTACTAATGCTCTATTCTATAAGCACATGCGCGAATACATAAAACGTAAAGGAAACTCACTCGTCCATAGTGATCTTCTATGAGTTGAAGTAATCCTCGGGGAAGAGAAGATCTTGGTCCTCGACACCTAAACAAAAGAAATACCAGAAATGAGTATTTTATCCAAGATCTACTCAAAATCTCTAATTCTGTCTTATTGAATTCGTCAAAATTCGAATGAATGGAAATTCCAACTTAAAATGGCCATAACTTGCTCATTTTAACTCGGAATTTCGCATATTATATACCGATTTCTTCCTACTTGAAAAGATCTATCCATTTCTAGGGTTGTTTTTATCAAAAGAAGTCATTTGGGTCTCGGAATAGTGACGTACAAAGTTGTTGTCACGCCCCAAAGGGTACCCAAAACGCGACAGTCCACCACACTCGATATTTAAATTTAAGTATGACACCCTTAGTCATTCCATAAGTTTACATGTCAGGTGTAAGGTGTACTTGCACAACTTTTAGGATCACACTTTGAATCGAATAGTCTAAAGAAGGCATACATTAGCATTAAGAATAGAAATCACAACGAGATAAATAAGTTAAGTCTTTACAAAAGTCAAGAGGGCATTCCCCCGCCAAAATAATAATAGAAGTCTATCCAGTCTAAAACCATATTACAATCAATAGGGTTTATGTAAAGAGATTTTTTTTTTCTAGAAGTCCATACCTTTAGCTAGGTCCCAACTTCTTCAAAAGCTCATTCACCCCAAAAGATAACCCTGTGAAATGCGTTCCCTTGGAACAACCAAAAATAGGAACAACACAACAAAACTATCGGGGTGTAAGCTACAGGCTTAGTGAGATTCGTTTCCAAATATTTAATACTCAACAACAGTATATAACAGACAAGTTATTAGCAGCCATATGAAATGCTCAAGTAAATGATCATACAAGCATATGACTTTCTGGGAGCCATATGTGAATGGATTTATGCCCTCCATTCGGGATTAGGATGGTCCATAAGACATGCAACCATATATTCCAATTTTGAGTGGTGTGGTCCATAAGTCATGCAACCATCATCCCAATCTCTTTCTCTTAGTCATACAATTTCTGTTGTTTTATTGTTGTAGTTTTATGTGCCTACTCCACATCCGTTAATTTAAGCGATCTCACATCCTTAATGTTAACATAGGCTCCCTCGCCTTCCGCTAATATACTTTTGTCCCACCAAAGGTATATTAGCTAATGCAATGTGAGTCACTACGTGATATGCATGTACAATTTATTCATATAATCATGGCATGTTAATTATGTAGATTAAATGTGATCATCGAGAGTTTCAGACAATCCAAGTCTATACTAGCTCATACAATGCTATTTACAACAAGTCTCATCTCGATATACTTATCATTCATTCAACCAAGATTAGGTCAGAAATCATCGTGATTTTATTTTTTTTCCTAATTCTAATGCCACTACGATTACAAGCACATACATGAGCATAACTATTTAAGAAATGAACTCACTCGGCCATGGAGAGAAATCCACTAGTCGTAGTAGTCCTCGGGGAGTGGAAATCCATCCTCCAATTCACCTAAGTATAAGGAATACTCGAAATGAGTATTTCTTATAAGGTTCTAATAACTTAACAATTCTAACTACTAAGTGCGTCAATTCTCGCATAAGATAAAGTCCTAACTTTAAATGACCATATCTAACGCATTTTAACTCGGAATTGAGCATATAATATATCGATTTCTATCTACTTTGAAAGATCTATCTATTCCTAATATTATTTCCAAGTTTCGAAAATATTTAGGCCGCGAAATAGAGGGATCAGTTCTGATCGGTCGAAAACTTCAATTCCGAAAAATAGTTTTGTGAATGTTTGTGATGTCTTCTAGCATATAGTTTAACTACACATGCCGTATTGATGATTTCCTATCATGAATGACATGATATGAACTTGATGCATGCATGTTATTGACATTATTTACTAAAAGGAAAATTTACAAAACTTTTTATTTGTAAAACTCCATGACTATATATTTTCAAGAAATCTAATTTTTTTAACTTTGAACTTCCTCTTTGTTTTGGATTTATTTTCTTAAGAAAATCACGTCATCCTTGTTCAAATTGAGTTCTCATTATACCAATTACCCAAGCCTTCATTTCTACATAAAAACTTGCATTTTACACTTTGCAAATATATTTTCAAATAGGATTCATCCAAAAATCCGAATTTCTTGAAATTAAATTTTTGAATGATTCTTTTGGGAAAAACTTGTTTAATGCATTAAAACTTAAGACTTTAAGATACCTATTACTTAAGGACTCCATTTAATACATAAAACTCCTATTTTGAGCTTAGAGGATAGGTGTTCTTATGACCTACATTCAAAATTACGAATTTCATATTTTGAGTACTAACTCAAAATTTTTCCATCTAGATTCTACTTCTTGTTTTATACATTAATCTTATCAAAACTCATTTCAACTTATAAAAATCACTACTTAATGATATCTATTACCTATACCGTTCATTTTTCACATAAAACATGAGTTTTAAAATTAATAAAAGAGTTTTTAAAATAGGGTCTTGAAATCATACGAATTTATCTTTGAACATTTCAAACAAAAACTTTTCCTTTTTAAGTTCCTTGCTTTATTTACTTAAGGCTCTATCAACTACCACATCTATATACCTAAAACAAAGCCTTCGTGATTATTAATGCATGAAAACATAAATCATCCATGAGATCATAAATGTCAAGCATGGTATAAGCATCTAAAAGCTAGATCTACTACTTATGATGTATGAAATGAAGTTTAAAAGCATGAACATGAAATTTTTATGCTAGATCTCTACTTTACTCCACTTCTACATGCATGAACATGAAGATATCCCAACAAAAACTTAATCAAACACAAGATTTACTCTTGTGATGACTTGATATTCATGTAGTAGCATTTTCTTGTCCATAGCAAGTGCTCATGGGGACTTTGAGTGAAAACACTCATGAATAATCTTGCCATTACAAGATCAAATGGTAGTAAGGCTTAGGAATCATCACCTAAAGCTTGAAATAGATAAGAAATGGAGAAGAAAAAGAAGCTTGTGTGTGTGTGTGTGTGGGGAGTGGAGTGTCACAGCAAGAGAGAGGAACAAGAGAGAGTTTTGTGAGCTTTTAGAACAAATGAAATAAAATGAAAGAGAGAGAAAATAAAAGACTATTTATATTAGATGAAATTAGGGTTTGTTTTAAGTAATAAAAGAAGATAAAATAAATCAATTTGGAGGCATAAATGGGGGGATATGCGCCGGCCACAAAGGGGAAGGGAGAGAGAGAGATTTGATTTTATTTCAAATTGTAATATATGTAATTAAAAGTATTAAATGTAATAATTTGTTAAGAGACAAAAATTCTTGGAAAAGAAAATATAATTGAGTGTTTGTAAGGTTGTAAGACTAGGGTATGGGTGTGTGTGTAATAGGTTGTACTTGTGAATAGTAAAAAATATTAGATAAGACATCTACTTTACCGGTAGTAAGGAAAATACAGGAAAAAGGCTATAACTGTGATTTTTATAACCCGAAAAATTATAAAATATATATTTTTGAAATCCTTAAAAAATTTTGGTTCTAAAGAGTATTCCGAAATATTTTTTTGAGTTTCTAGTTTCGGGGTTCGCTTTTCTGTAATGGAGCTCGGGAAAGCCCGGAATAGAAAATTTTTTGAATTCAAAACTTTGTATAGTTTGAAATATACTATGAAACAATAATCCACATTAAGTTATTCTATAGAGGTTCTTTTATATATAAATCGAAGAAAAGCCGGACCTAGGGTTCCTAGGTTGCTAGTACTAATCCTATTTAAGGTTTTGGTTCTCGATTTATAGAGTTTACTTAGTTACTAAGAAAACCGAGGTTTACAGTTGTTCCAAAAATTCTATATTTCAAAACTCAAGTTTTCAAACTTTTCTCTATCCAAAAACTCTTGTACAAAAATATAGTTATTTGTATGGTTAAAAAATATTTTGAATATATATATAGAGACTCAAATTATATGTATGAATTTAGTGGTGTTGTCTCAACAATGATTTTTATAAAATAATGTGTCTTAAAAGTGAGATTATACTAAGACTTGAAAAGAAATTTCTTTTTTTTTTTTTTGTTGGGAAAATTTCCTAAATTATCATAAGTGATTATTTCCTTCTTTTAACTCTATCTTTTAGTTATTGAGAATAATTAAATTTCAAAAAGTAATTTTAATCTTGTTAAGATTCCTACAACTTTATTCTTAGTGTTTGAAAAATGTAGTTTTTCTAAATATTTCTTAGTTATGTGTTCTAAAGTTTTTCTAAAGTTAGATCTACTTTAAAATAATAATATCAATGATGTTATAAGTTATTTATTATTTTTATTTCCCAAGTAAAGCTTATCCTTAGAAATGTTAGTCTTTGATAATATTGTAAAACTTATCTAAACCTTAGTATGTTGATGAAAGCTTTACATATGAGTTTAAGAAAACTTTTGTTAAACAAAGAATTAAGTTTAAAAAAACTTTCTTATTTCCTTGGTTTGAAAAGAGAGTTTGTGATAACTTTATTTTATGTGTTCCTTGATAAAATCCCATATAGTATTATTACTAAAACTTGTGTTAAACTTGTCTAAATTTAGAAAATATTTGTTATGATAAAACTTTAAGTTTTCATGGAAAAACCATTTCTTATGTGACAAAATTTATTTTTAAAGAGAGTTCTTATTTTTATTACTTAAGAAAACTTCTTTTCATTATGGTTGAGACAATATCAACATGTTCATGCATGAATGAGATTATGTAGATATGAAAAATATAATAATATCACATAATAAGATAAGATATGCATAATAATAAATAGGAGCATAATAATAAAGTCAAGTATTGGGGACCTTAGCTTCATCAAGGTATCCCGGGACTAAGAATAGGCTATTCCCAAAAGGAAAAGAAAAGAAAAGAAAAAAAATTGTTTTGACTTGATAAGAACAAGTCTAAGACCAGAAAGACTAGTCTTAATAATAGCATGAAATAAAGAAATGAATTACAAAGCATAGAAATAAATAAATAACAAGTGAGCTTATATGCTCTAAAGAAATATATATACATAATATAGATAATATTATATAGAAGTTAGATTAGAACAAATAATAATAACAATAATAACAACATGATAATAACATAATGGAAGACATGAACATGAACAAAAAAAAAAAAAAAACATGAACACACTCATGAGTCTAAGAAACATACACTAAGCTCATGCTAAGTTATATAAACATGATGAGTATATGTAAGAAATTTTACCTAAAGTTATGTGTTTGTTGAAGAGGAAAAGAATGAGTTGTAGTAATATGTGGGAAATGGCTTTATGGAGAGAAGAGCGAACTTGGGAGAGAATTTGAGAGAGAGTGTTTGTGGAGAAATTTTGATAGAGTTTTAGTAGGAAATAAGTTGTGTGAAAGAATAAAAGAAAAAGGGGGTATTTATAGAGTTTTAGAGTGGAAATTAGGTATAATTAAATGAAATGAAAAAGAAAATAAATTGAGAGTGATGAGAGAGAGGGGATGGACGGCAACATGGGGAAATGGGGAGAAAAATTGATTAAATTTGTTATTTTGTAATAAAAAGAAGTAATACGTAAAGTATGATGTGATTAAAGTTGTATGGAAAAAGTAAATTATAAGGTATATGTATGGTAGTATGTAAGAATAGAGTGTAAGAAAAAGTAGAGGTATGAATAGTAGAAATAGTACTATGAATAGTAAACTAGACAATTAAAATACCAATAGTAAAAAAAATACGTGTAAGCGGCATATATCTAATATTTTTAGTTACCGAAAAATTCTAAAACTGTTATTTTTGAAAACCTTATATTTTTACGAGTCTATTGGTGTTGTCAAAATATTTTTACTATCTGGTGCAATGGGGCATGGTTTTTGAAAACTGATCCCGTTCGAATCCAAAAGACACTAGAAAATTGCTAATATGATATTTTTAAGCTTTCCTATATTATTACGAACTATTATCCACAATTATCTCAATTTCGTTGATTAGGGTTTAAGAACACGGATTGACGGATCTAAATTCACTAGATTAATCATAAAATTAGGTTAACTTTAGAGTTTCGGTTTGAGTTCCGGTTTTAGGGTTTACTTATATTACCAAAAAATCTAGGCACTTACATCATGACTATGCGTGTTGATAGAGCTACATATTACTATATGTTGATATACATGGAGATGCATAACAACTGTGTACCTTAAATGAGGCTATTACATATAAATTTCTCTAGGAGGTTAAGGTATTTGGCCTGCCTTAATCAACCCCCTAAGTAGTTGTTGCTATTCAGGACCCCTAGATTTCCATAGCTTGTTGTTTGGAATGTAAGTACTCCCATGTTGTTTGAATCACCTTAAATAATAATCTTAAACTTTTCATTGTTACATTACATATAGTTTAGGTATGTGTGCCATATCATATATGATTGTCTTGTTGTGTAATAGGCTTCAGCTCATTCCTTTATTTTTCAAGCATTGGTGATTTCAACTTTGATGCTTATATTGATTCGTCCCATCAAACATATCTCTACTATGAGACGGATTAATACGAGCTTAATGACGAGCAAAGTGGCTACGAATATTGGATTGTGTGTTTTTATCATTCAAATTTTGCATTTATCTTTTCAAATTTGTATTTTCTTTCTAAGGTCTAATTTGTGCCTGTGGTTATAAAATCCTTTATCAAATACATTGCATTGATATTTATCTATCTTTAATTCTTTGTTATTTTTCCACTACTTAACTAAATGTTTTCAAAACCTAATTACATGATTTCATAATTATGTTGGTTAGTAAATGATCCTAATAAATGGACAGTTTATGGTAGCTTTAGTATAATGCCTACGTATTATACATAGCGAAATTGAACATGTCTTCATCTTATTCGGGGCATAACAATTATTAGGGGTGTAACTGAATCAAATTAGTTTACAAATTGTTCGAGCTTGACCCAATGTTAACTTGAGTTCAATTCGCTCGAGCTCGAGCTACTCAAGTAGTTTATAGAGCTAAGCTTGAGTTTCATATGTTTACCTTATTTAGCTCGTGAGCCTAATTGAGCTCTATCAAACTCGAGTTAAGTGTAAACATTAATCAAATTCAAATCAAATTTTGATAATAATATAATTTAAAATAGGATTAAAACTATTTTTTTTAATAAATTAAGCTTAAATGAAGTTCACTGAGTCGAGCTCAAGTTTTAAAATTTCGAGTCAAACTTGAGCTCAACCTTATTTCAAATTGGCTCGATTGCAACTTTAGTCCTTATTAAAGGATTTTCTTTTAAAGAAAAAAATTGTAATAGTATATATTTTAAATTTTTATTAATTCAACATTTTAATTTTAATATTTTATTATTTAACACTAATTTTTTTAATTTATTATTAATTTAGTTTTCTTTTCTCATAGGGTTAATAATTATTGCATTATTTTATATTTTAGTTTTGTTGCAGTCTAGTATCTATATGTTAGTTTTAATGCATTTAATATTTGCTTATAGATTAATTTATAAAAAAATGATTTTTTATTTTTAGTTGACATATTAAATTTTAAAATTAAAAGAAAATTATTTATTTTGAAATTTTTCAATCATATCTAACTTTTTCATATAATATCCCATTTTAGCAAAAAATTATATTGTTGAAAATCTCTCGACATCTATTTAATTTGGAAATAAAATATATTGTGTTCCAAAACAATAGAGATCATGTTAATTTTAAAAATGATTCAATTTTGTAAACAAGTATTGTTTGACTTACAATATGAATTTGCAAACTTATCAGATAATATACTACTATATATTATAATTTTTTGTTATATTTTCAATAGTTCCTAAATAGTGTTTTTTTTTTTTAACTAACAATTGTATAACTTGCGAATTGGACATCGTGTAATTGCAACTATATGATCATTGGAAAACTTTGGTCACAAGATATCTAAAACTATCATTCTGACTTAAAAGTTACTATATTGAAAATCATCAATTCAATAGGTATACTAGTTTAACTCTTTTATATAATATATATATAATATATATTTATATTTTAAAAATAATGGACTTTACAAGAGGAAGAAAGAGGGAGACAGAGAGTTTATTAGAAATAGGTTATAGGAAAATCTTTTTATTCCTTTAATCTTTTCTAATATTAATATTTTTATTTTCAAAATTTTTATTTTTTTCGTATTCTTTAAGTTAAGTTTTATAATAGTAAAAGCCCATATAGGTCATAAATGATTTTCCAATCACTGTAATATTTATCATTACATTTTGTCCTTATGGATTTGTTTATTTTTTTATTTTAAGTTTCCTTTATATTTGTAAATATATCAAAAGCTTGAGATTGACTCCTGAGTCTCTCAAAAGCTTTGAATATTGTGCAAAAATTACTTGTGAATAAGTAACCAATGAGGCCCAATATATTTAATTGATAATTCTATAAAATAACAAATAACCAAAATAAATAGCAATCAGGTCTAGGATAATAAATATCATTCAAAAGTACTGTTGGCACATTCAAGTATTAAATTAAGGTTCTTACCCTATAAAATATTACATGTACCTCTTGTTTAAAAAAATAATCCTAAGAGATTCACTAGAAAAGAAAGAACTCTCAACCCCCAATTCCTTCCTATAGAATCCTATCTCCTAAAAGAAACCTAACATGTGGGTATCCTCGTCTAGGATGATACCAGAGATAATCTTATAATAGCAAAATAAAAGAGAGTGGGCAACCACAAGCTCATAAATATAATTCCCCTTTATACCATTCAATCATATGATAAACAAGTTGTATTAAACAATATATGTAATGCAATCAAGCAAGTGAAAAAATATATACAACTAGCTAGTAGCTATATATAGATCGGATTTTCTCCCTCTAAATCAACGGCTGGGGAATATCCATTAACATCAACATCAACATCCAGAAACCCTACTACTTCAGGATTCAAAACAATTTTTAGCAAAACACATTTTCATTCCATATATAGCAAATAGTATTTAATATATATATATATATATATCTCTAAATTCTTGAAGCAAGGTCCTTCGAAACTATGGCATCGGCATGACCTTGGAAGATAGGTTGTCTTCCCCAAGACGACTTAATTCCCATCTCCAATAATAGGACCCATGGTACACATGCGTTCCTCCATGATCATAGCCCATCCGAGCCGTTATGTAGTGGTGATGACCTTAAAAAATGTAATCATGTAATAGATGCTTAAATTTAATTAGCATATCAATATATTTTAAGTCCATTTAATTTTAGCGTGCAAGTAAGTATCAGTCAAACACTCACAAAGCTACCCTAAAACAATTAAATCATTAAAGTGACATATAATTATAGTATGTTCACATTTAAAGTCAAACACAAGCAATCACAAGGAAAACCTCTCATCCCCACACATAATTCACTTATTAATTAATAAAACATCATATTTTACCCTACAGTTACAAACAAGTATAAAGTAGGAATATACTAACTAGTGATAGTAGTCAATAGGAAGGTTAGTGCCAGAGTCAAAATCACCTTAATACAGTAAAAATTATAAATATATTATAAGAATCAACTAAAGTACTTAGTCCTATGATCTATACCATAGTAATTCATTAAACTTGTCATTTTGGTGTTAAAACTTCAATCGTCTATAACTGATTCATTTCAACTCTGTTTTTTACGTATAAATAGTAAATTTGATATGGTTTTTCAAGTCCTTTTTCTAATATGATGTTTTTTTTTTTTTTTTTTACTAAAAGAAGGCTCTATGATCATAAAAGCACACCATTCATATTTTTAAATTTTCTAGTTCCTTAGCAAATTTTAATTTTCTATTCCTATTTCTAAATTAACATTCCTTAAATGTGTTTATGAATATTTGTATATATGTATATTTAAATAATTATAAGGATTCACATATATATTATTTAATCTAAGTTAAGTTATCTATGTGTGTCATGTATGTTTGGCTTTGTGTCATGGAGAATAAGGTAAGTAAAGAAACAAATTAAAACTAATATTACACACATATATATACATGTACATATACATTAGGATATAAATGCATACATATAAGGATAAATATATAACATCAAGTGAGTGCTATGAATTATGGAGCACCAATAGAGCACCTCATTGAGCATCTAAGGAGCGCCTATTGAGTGCCTCATTGAGCGTCTACAAAGTGCCTCATCGAGTGTCTATAGAGTGCTTATTCAGCACCTCATTGAGCATTCATGGTGTGTGTCTAGAGGGTTTGTTATGAGTGCTCATGAGTATGTGTGACAGAGTAGGGTTCTCTATCATGTATGTGTGAGTAAGAGCTTAAGTGGCAATAATGTCATGGTTGTTGTGCAATGTATGTGCATGATCTATCATGTCTAGTTGTGTGTAAAATGAGCAATAGTAGTTGTCGTGGCTGATAGATGCATGCATGGTGCGCTGAGTGAGCAATTGTGTAAGCAAGTGAGTGCGAGTGTTGAGAGTAAGTGATGGCAGTTATGTTTGTGTGTGGGTAAGCAGCCATGCATGTCTTGTTTGTTTGAGTGAGCGTTAGCTGTGTAAGTACTCTATTGTGTTGTGGTGTGCTTGTGTTGTTTGTGTGACAACACTATGTGTGTGTGTTGTATGCAAAAATGAGCATCGTGGAGTGCCCAATGAGTTCTCAATGTGCATGTGTGTCGCATGAGAGGGGGTGGTAGTGTATAAGTGACAGGGGTGTGTTATGGGTGAGCGCCATGTGAGCTATAATTCCTTAGAAAAGAAACCACAGCAAATAGAAAAGAAAAATAGAAAGAAATAGAAAAAAAAAAAACAAAGAAGAAAAGAAAGAAATGAAAGAGAAGTACAAAGGGAAAACAATCTTACTCACCTTAAGTATGGTTGCAGTCGTGGAACAAAAGAAAAAGAAAGAAAGAAAAAGGAGAAAGGAAAGAAAACAGACAAGAAAAGGAGAGAGAAGAGAAAAGAAAAGAAAATTTACTCGGTCTTTTATAGGTAGTCAACAACATAACAAGAAGTCAATCAAGATAATGAAAGAAAGATAATTTCCAACTGCCTATGAAGGAAGTTTATACTCTACATAAATTAGACTTAGGTGTTAACATTTATGATTACATTGTTATTTATTCTTTTGTTATTTTTTATTCTATAGCTCATGAATGAAAATTAAATATGATTTATTAAATTCATGCTGACATGTCAAAAATCCTATTTCATATGTGATAAATTTTATTCTACACGAACAACTATTAGATGGGATTTAAATTCTATTATTTTAAAATTAAGTTTTTAAATATCTCAATTTGAGTGTAGAACAGAAATTTAAAACTAAAATTAAGTCGACTTATCAAGTCGACAATTGGAATTTTCAAGGGTTTACATACTATCCCCTTTAAGAAAAGTTTTGTCCACAAAACATAAAAGCATACATGGGTTCTCAAATAAGTGAGGGTACTTACATCTCACTTCATCTTGAAATTCCCAAGTAGCTTCTTCTCAAGTATGGTTCATCCAAAGAACCTTCACAAATTTAATCTCTCTCTTCCTTAATTTTTGAACTTTGTAATCCAATATTTGTGTTAAATGCCCTCTACATGTCAAGTTTTCCTTCAATTGTACTAGTTACAATTTGACTACATTGTCTGGATTCGGAATGTGCTTTCTTAACACAAATACATAAAACACATTAAGTATATCGAACAAATTTGGTGGTAAGGCTAACTAATAATCCAGATCTCCTACTCTTTCCAATACCTTAAAAGGTCCGATATACCTAGGATTCAATTTCCTTTTTTCTTGAATTCGATGTATACTCTTTATAAGGCTTATTTTCAAATATACATGATCACCCACTTCAAATTCCTAGGTTATTCATTTCAAATCAGCCCAACTTTCCTGTCTATCCTAAGCTTCCTTCATCTTCTATTTAATTGTCTTCACCTTTTCAGCATCATCTTGTGTCAAATCTAGACCTAAAGAAAGCTTCTCAATATCGTCCAAAAATAGTGGTGATCTACATTTCCTCCATATAATGCTTCAAAAGGTAGCATCTGAATAGTTGAATGATAGTTGTTATTATATGCAAATTCTATTAAAGGCAAGTGTGCATCCTAATTTCCTTTGAATACAATCATGCATGACTTTAATGTATCTTCCAATGTCTTTGTTGTCCATCGATTGGTGGTGGTAAGTAGTGCTAAACTGCAATTTAGTACCCAGCTCCTTTGCAAGCTCATAAAAAATTTGGACACAAACCTGGGATCTCTATCTGATACAATACTTGCTGGAACTCCATGTAATTATGCTATTTCTTGAATGAATATTTTTGTTAACTTCTCCATGGAATATGCCATATTCATTAGTAAGAAATTTGCTAATTTAGTCAATCGATCTACTATCACCCATACAACATTGTCTCCGGATGCTGTCTTTAGTAATCTATGTACAAAATCCATCATAATTTGATCCATTTCCATTTAAGAATAGGTAAAGGTTTCAATAGTCTTCCCGGTCGCTGGTGTTGAGCTTTCACTTGTTGAAAAACTTCACACTTCTGCACAAAATCAACAACATCATGCTTCATCCTGTTCCTCCAATAATGACTTTTCAAATCTTGGTATATGCTAATACCTCTGAGATGTATTAACCCAATGAGTGAGCTTCACTCATAATCTCTTTTCGAAGTTCTTTATTGTAAGCCCCGGAAATTTCAGTAAATAATCTAAGAATAAACTTCAAAGACAAACTCTAAAAATGACTCCAAGTTAAAATCGAACTCTAAAAAGTTCTAAATATGAACATAAATAAAATTTTTTTTCCTAATCTTAAGAAACTGAGAGCCCTTGAAAATAAAATAGGAACCTAAATATCTTTAGAACCAAAATTTTACGTAAGATAATTAGTTCATCTGATTTTTCACTCGGAAATCAAGATAATATGGAAACTCAATTACCACAACAATAATTTTGAGTAATTTAAAATTCACCAAAGCCATTTCATAGTTAGGCTTTGGCACGATTAAGTAAGCTTAAATTGGCGACAATTAATCGATACACAAATTAATGATCCTGAAGGATAAGATTATAATGAAAGCTCTAATAGACAAACCAAACCTTCGAAAATCATAAAACAGGATCGGGAATAAAATCCCATAACCTTAAGAAGAAGGTCAAATTATTATTATGATAATCATTTCAATCTTTAGACCCTAAGTTAAAGTACCATAGATTGGAAAGCAAAACGAAAGTTCAAGACCCATTCGATTATGAAATCTTTAAGCGAATCAAATCACTCGACGAATCAAAACTCGTAAATCAGAGCAATATAAACCTTTAAAACAATAAAAATAATCCTTGTAAGGCATTAATAAATTCTTAGACTCAATTTCATAAAAAATTGTCTCAATAACCAATAGTCGATATGATAATCGAGAAAACCCTATCCGATAACGAATGCGATAAAATTTTCAAAACAATAAATCAATTTAAATAATCTCGAGAACTGTTAATACTAGATAGATCATCAAAGAATTAATGTTATAAGAAAATATGAATTATGAATAAAACTATTTAGTTTCCAAGTTGGCAAACCCTGGCCTTAGTCAATCGAAAGCCCAAAATCCTAAGTTGTTTAGATCCGGCAATCCTGAGTTCTTAATCCTAGAAGTTTAAGAACGAGTTCAGTGTTTGGAATAGTGCGTAATAATATAAGATAAATGTAAACCCCGGTAATCTCAGTAGTTAAGAAACCCTGGAAATTGGAAGCGAAACCCTAATCCAGTCCAGTTTGAGTCTAGTGAGAGGAGCTTAGGAACCCTAAATCCGGCTTTCCTTCGGTTTCATAATAAAAGAGTTTTATAAAGTAAAAGTTGAATTATTGTTCTAAAGTACATTTTAGATCTTTGAAAGTTTTAAATTCGGGAATTTTTCAATTTCGGGCCTTCCCGAGCTCAGTTACGGAAAAGCGTGCCCGGACCACGAACTCAGAAAAATGTTCCGGAATATTCATTAGAACTAATTTTATAAGGATTCCAAAAATATCAATTTTATAATTTTCCGGGTTATAAAAATTACAGTTATAGCTTTTTCCCGTGTTTTCGTTACAACCGGTAAAGTAGATGTCTTGTCTACTATTCACAAGTACAACCTACACTACACACTACCCATACCTGTTCTTACATCCTTACACAACTACTCATTTCAATTTTCTTTTCCAATGAATTTTTCTCTTAATTAATTATTACATTTATTACATTTTAATTACTTAATTTACAATATCAAAAATTCAAAACACACACACACACTACCCTAGATGGCCCGCCCCCACCCCCCCCCCCCCCCCCCCTGTTTCTCCCTCAATTTAATTTATTTTTACTCATTTTATTAACTAAAACCCTAATTCATTTAATATATAAAGCTAATGTTCATTCTCTCTCTTCATTTTACTTGTTTCAAATTTTTACAAAAGAGAAAAACTCTCTCTTTTTCCCCTTGCATGCCGTGAGCCTCCCCTCCCCCTTCCTCTCACATTTCCAACTCAAGACTCCTTCATTTCTTCCTTTGATCTTCATTGGTATGTTGATTTTAGGCTTTGTTCTTCCTAGATCTTGTTATGGCAAAGCTATATCTTGTGTGTTTTCTCATTTAATCCCAATGAGCTCATGCTAGGGACATGAAAACACATGAACAAGAATATCAAGCCATCACAAGACATGGATCTAGTGTTTAGATGAGTTTATGTTAAGATATCTTCTTGTTCATGCATGTAAAGTAGAGATCTTGCATATATATTGATGTTCATGCAATGAAGTTTATGATTCATGCATCATCTTTAGTAGATCTAAGGTTTAGACATGTATATCTTCATCTACCTTTATGTCCATATGTTTATTTTGGTTTCCATGCATTGATGATCATAAAAATGTAGTCTTGTATATGTATAGAGGTGTTAGATAGTAGATCTTCTTATATAGGAGGCAAGAACATTGAAAAATAAAAGATTTTGTAGGAAATGGTTTGTTGGAAATTCGGATGAAATTAGAACCCTACTTTAAAAACCACCAAAATCATTTTTAAACTCATATTTCACAAGAAAAATGAAGGGTATGTGTAATAGGTATATTGAAGGAATGATTTCCATAAGATTAGATGAGTTTAGACAAGATATAAATGTAAAACAAGTAGTAAAGTTAGAATGAAAAATATTGATTTATGGATGTATAGTCAAATTCGTGTTTTTGGGTGATGCCCACATAAACACTTAGTATCTAAGCTTAGATGACATGTTTTATGAGCTAAATGAAGTCTTTAGATAATAGATATATTGGAGCCCCAATTTTTGATACATTAAACAAGTTTTCTCATAAGGAAAATGCAAGAAAAGAAAAAGTACAAAATTCGGATTTTTCTAAGTAGCTCATTCAAAAACATATTTACTCAATGAAAAATGTGGATTTTTATGCATAAATGGAGGTCATGACTAATATGGATGTTGGTAACCCATTTTTAATTAGGTGATAAATAAACTCTAAGGATAAAATCATAAAAACATTAGGGGATGTAAGATTGGTAATAATGACTTGTTATAAGGAATCATTAAGGAATTTCCTAATAATTAGGAATTTATAAGAGTCCATAATCAAAGATCATCAAAATCATGCATATATAGAGTTCATTACATGATATTCATGTTAGGAATTCATTCATATACCATTTATACATGAATCATCAACTAGGAACATTTCTCATCAAAAGCAAAGCAAATTTTCGGAATTGGAGAGTTTACGGAATAGATCTGACCCTACTGTTCCGTGACCTTAATGTTTTCAAAACTTGAAATTAATATTAGAAATAGATAGATCTTTCGAAGTATATAGAGATCGATATAAAATTTACGAAATTCCGAGTTAAAATGACCAAGTTATGGCCGTTTTAAGCCGAAGCTTCCGCAAATAGCGAGAATTCCGAATTCATCTAGTCTAGATGCATAGTTTGGATTAGTTACATGATGAGAATCTCATTAGGATTATTCTTGCTTGGTAGGTGATCCCGAGCAAGACGACACCCTACCTCCCGACTATTACTACTAAAAAGACCGGCGTCCAATGGCCGAGTGAGTTTCTACTTCCTATTACGTTCCTGTAAACCCCGGAAATTCTCAGTAGCTAGAAAACCCTAGGAATTGGAAACGAAACCCTAACCCGATCAGATTGAGTCTAGTGAATGGAGCCTAGGAACCCTAAATCCGGCTTTCCTTCGGTTTCATAGTAAAATAAATATTTTGGAGTGAATGAATTTGAATTGTTGTTCCAAAGTACATTTCAAACCTTTGAAAGTTTTAAATTCGGGAATTTTTCAATTCCGGGCCTTCCCGAGCCCAATTACGGAAAAGCGTGCCCCGGGCCACGGATTCAGAAAAATATTCCGGAATATTCATTAGAACCGTAATTTTATAAGGATTCCAAAAATATCAATTTCATAATTTTCCGAGCTATAAAAATTACAGTTATAGCTTTTCCCGTGTTTTCGGAACAACCGGTAAAGTAGATGTCTTGTCTACTATTCACAAGTACAACCTACACTACACACTACCCATACCCTATTCTTACATCCTTACAACTACTCATTTCAATTTTCTTTTCCAAGAAAATTTGTCTCTTAAATAATTAATACATTTATTACAATTTCATTTACTAAATTACAAAAAAATCAAATTTTAAACACACACACACACTCCATGCTTGATGGCCGGCGCCCCCCCTCTAATTTCCCTCTTCAATTAATTATTTTACTCCATTTTATACAACTAAACCCTAATACATTTGATATATATACTAAATATTCTCTCTCTCTTCTCATTTTCTCTTTTCAAAATTGAAAAGAGAAAAACTCTCTTTTCCCTCTTGTGCCGAGCTTCCCCCTCCCTTCCCTCATTTTCCAACTTTGTTCCTTCTCTTTTTCACTTCAAGACTCCTTGGTATGTTGATTCAAGCCTTGTTTCCTAGTTCTTATCATGGCAAGACCATATCTTGTGTATTTCCTCATTAAAACCCCATGATGCTCATGCTAGGGACATGGAAATGCATGAACAAGAATGTCAAGCCATCATAAGACATGGATCTAGTGTTTAGATGTGTTTTGTTAAGATTTCATAATGTTCATGCATATAAAGTAGTGATCTTGTATTTATATTGTTGTTCATGCCATGAGATCCATGTTATATACATCATATGTAGTAGATCTAAGGTTTAGACATTCACCACTTTATGTACATGCATGATCATAGGTTCATTTTTGTTTATGTGCTTTGTTGATCATAAAAATGAAGTCTTGTTCATGTATAGAGATGTTAGATAGTATATCTCCACATATAGATGGCAAGAACATTGAAAAAGGAAGGACTTTGTTAGATATGGAAAGTTGAAAATTCGGATGAAATGGAAACCCTACCCTAAAGACCTCCAAAATCAATTTTAAACTTATATTTCATAAGAAAAATGAAGGGTATGTGTAATAGACATGTTGAAGGAATTATTTTCATGAGTTTAGATGAGTTAGGCATAATAAAAATAAGAAAAACAAGAGGTGAAGTTAGAATGAAAAGTGTTGACTTTAATTGTGTAGTCAAATTCGTAACTTTGTGTAATGCCTAAATAAACACTTAGTATTTAAGTCTAAAATGAATGTTTTATAAGCTAAATGAAGTCCTTAGATAATGTATACATTGAAGCCCCAATTTTTAATGCATTAGACTAGATTTCCCTTAAGAAAAATGTAAGAAAAGAAAATTTGGAAAATTCGGATTTTTACAAATAGCTTAATTGAAAACATGTTTACCAAATGAAAAATGTGAATTTTTGTGCATGAATGGAGGCCATGACTATTATAGACTTTGAGAACCTATTTTTAGTTAAATAATAAGTAGATTACAAGATTAAAAACCAAAGAAACCCTAAGGAGTATAATGTGGGAAAATAACTTCTTAGAATTAGTTTATGAAACTTTCCCCAACACTTAGGAGTTCCTAAAAGTTTATTACTACAAAAATCATCATGACCATGCACATGAGTCATTACATGGCATACACATTAGTAGTTCATTCCCATATCATTCATGCATGAATCATCATCTAGGAATACTTTTTATCAAAGACAAAGCAAATTTTCGAGATTGGGTCAATTGCGGGACAGAACTGATCCCACTGTTCCGTGACCCTATTATTTTCAAAACTTGGATTTAATACTTGAATTAGATAGATCTTTCGAAGTAGATGAAGATCGATATAAAGTTTGCGAAATTCCGAGTTAAAATGACCAAGTTATGGCCGTTTTAAGTCGGAACTTCCAAAAATAGCGAGAAATCCGAATTCAACTAGTCTAGATGTATAGTTTGATTTAATTACATGGTGAGAATCTCATAGGGATTATTCTTGTTTGGTAGGTGATTCCGAGCAGGACGACACTCTACCTCCCGATTATTATTATTAAGAAGTTTGGTGTCCCATGGCCGAGTGAGTTTACTTCCACTCTCAATTAATGCTTGTGAATGTAATGTAGTGGCACTAGTGATGTAGGCAAAGATAAAAGGAATTGTACAAGCATGATGGGGTATGTGGGAATTATTTATGTTGTTGATTGTTGATATGTGAAATGGAGCTTAAGGTATATCGAAACCGGGTGTTAAGATATTGACTGTTTTACTAGAATCTTATGATGAATGTCTGCGAATACTTGTTGGTCACTTAAAAGAATTGAATTAATGACTATTCGACTCCGACTATAAATTGAGTTCATTCATGTCACAATGGGGTTGGAGCATTTGCATTGGTTGGTTTTTCGTGACCCATAAAACGAATGTGAGGTTAATCGTGATCCATAAAACGAATGTGAGGTTAATCGTGATCCATAAAAAGCTTTTAATCAGTTGACCGTGAGCTTAAACGGCGTCGTACCGCAGGATTCGTTAATCTGCTAACCCGGGATGGAGGGCGCAAGTCCATCCACATATGATTTCCGGTTGGTCATATGTTTGTTGATCACATTTGTATGGTGCATACACTTGCTTGAATAATCACTTGTTGAATGATTGTATTTAATTGTGTTATGGAAGTATTACTCACTAAGCTAGTTAGCTTACGCCCCTATAGTTTCTATCTTTTGCAGCATGAGTTTATATGGCTTAGGCCAAGACAAGCCACAGCGCAGGTACCGGAGATAGGAGTTTCCTATAGAAGTTTGATTCATTCCTTTTTGTATAGACTTCCATTGGAAACTAAGGACTCTGGATGACTGTAATAGACTGTTATTCTTTTGCGGGGGAAAGCCCCTTAGATTTTGTAAACTTTAACATTATGCGTTTTGATTTATTATCTATGGCTAATGCATGCCTCATTAAACTATTTAACTCCATTTGTTGAAGTATTCTATTATCGTAAAGGAATGCTTTACATCTACTTAAGACTTCCGAAGGCCCCGGGTAGGGAACTCGAGAGTCTTACTTAGTATGTAGCGGGCTGTTACGTTTAGGATACCCTACGGGGCGTGACAGTTACTGATTGTACTTGTAAATTTAGTCGCATTAGATTGATAATAAAAAATAAAATGGAGATGTATGATGGGTAATTATGGGGTTATATGTGCGTTGATGATGTATTGAGAAAACCGTGTTAAGAATATCGAAACCGGGTGATTAATGATAAATGTTTATTACTATAATATTGATTGTCTGCGTAATTGGTTGATCACTTAAGAATTGGAATAATGACTATTTGGCATGATAAACTAATATGGACATAATCACTTCACGTTGGGGATGGAGCATTAGCATATTGTTTCAGTCATCCGGTATCCATAAAACGAATTATTATGTGAGGGTAACAGTGACTCGAAGACGGAATATTATGTGAGGGTAACCGTGACCCGAATACGGAATATAATGTGAGGGTAACCGTGACCCGAAGACGGAATATTATGTGAGGGTAACCGTGACTCGAAAACGGAATCGTCAGTACCGCAGGAGTCGTGAATCTGCTAACCCCGAATAGAGGGCGTAAATCTATTCACATATGATTTCCGGTTGATCATATGTTTTGTATGATTCAAGTGTTTGTTGCATTCATATGATTGATTAAATAACTTGCTTGATTGATTGTTAGATGCGTGATTTATGGAAGTTCTCACTCACTAAGCTAGTGTAGCTTACCCTCCCACAGTTATTGAATGTTACAGGTTGATTTAAGATTACGACCCGAAGACCGAGATATCAGGAAACCCGAGTATGAGTTTGAGCTTCCAATAAGGAAGCGATGGACGAGAAGGCCTTAGTCAGGTTTAGTGAAGTTGTGTTATGATAGGTCTTATGTAGTAGTAACCTATGAGATTCTACACATATCTTTTGTTTAAGGTTGCAGTTGGAATTTTAACGAGGGAATGCTCCTAAGAAGTGTAATCGGTTATATTTGAAATTAGTTACATTCCTTATATCTTGTTGTATAACTTACATCAATACGAATTGCTATACTTCGATCATGTCTCCTTAATGTGTTGTACGCCTTGTACATAGTATGGAAGCTTTCGCATGACTGAGGTGGTCATTCTTAGGCTTTAACATTGTGTACGGCGGACTGCCACGTTTAGAGTACCCTTCGGGGCGTGACATTTATCATATGGCATGCAAAGTCTATTATTCATTTGAATGATTCTGTCCTCTCCTATCTTGAAATTTGTATACTTTCCCTATTGTATCTCCTGTTTCATTAACTGTAAAGCTGGATTGGGCTATTTTAGGCTATTGAGCTTCCTTTATCCTTTCGATAATTTTATATTCAACTATAATATTAGTCATTTCAACTTCCATTTCATGACAAGTAAATTCAATGTTCAACCGTTCAAACTCTCAAACCAACTCTTTTTAAGCAGTGAGTAAGAAGGTAACCTTTGCATGATTCTTTCAACCAAAAATCACATTTAGATAGTTTAGCATATAATTTATGCTCTCTTAATATTTATAATGCCATCCTCAGATGTTCTGCATGTTGCTCACGTGTCGCTAAATAAATCAAGGTATCATCGATAAAGATGATAGCCCATTTATCTAATAGTAACTTGTATATTTAATTCATCAAATCCATAAAGGTGGTGGGTACATTTGTTAAGCCGAATGGCATTACCAACAACTCATAGTGTCCATATTGACTCCTGAATGCTATCTTTGGCACGTCTTTTGGTTTAATCTTGAGTTAATAGTAACCATATCTCAAATCAACCATGAGAAAACACTAGCCCCTTGTAATTGGTCAAACAAATCATCAATATGGGGCAATGGATCACTACAAGAAAACAGGCCTTTAGAGACAGAAATTCTGTGATGGAAATTAGAAAATGTAGTTATGATTTTATAGATAAAATCTGTGACGATGCTTTTTGTGACGAAAATTTACGTTTAGAGACAGAATTTTTGTCTCTAAAGCCCATTTTTCTTGTAGTGGATATTTGTTTTTTTATTGTTACCTTATTCAACTCTTGGTAATCAATACAAATTCTTAATGAATTGTCTTTCTTCTTTTCAAATAACACCAGGAATCCTTATAGTGAAACACTTGGTCTAATGAAACCTAGATCTAATAATTCTTGCAATTATTTCTTGAATTCCTGTAATTCAACTTAAGCCATTATGTATGGTGCTTTTGGAATTGGTTCAGTACTATGTACCAAATCAATCCTAAAGTCGATTTCTCACTTTGACACTAATCCTAGCAATTAATGTTAGAAAATTCATTTACTATTGAGATTTCCATAAGATTCACTTTTGTCTTTTCACTTTCAGTGGTGTACAAAAAGCTTGAATCCCAATGATGGTGCTCACTACTTGACATAAGCTCAAATGAGTTTAATTCATTTTGTCATGGTATCATCAATCCCCAACAAAAATAACTCAGGATCCGTTAGCAACTTGAAATTTACTTCTTTCTTTTGACAACCAACCATAGCCTTAACTTGCTATGGTAACTACAATTCTACCCATAGGAGTCTTTACACCAAAACTTATTGAGGTGGTTATTATGGACATTCTCTGAGCTTAGCTACCTTAGGTGAATAAAAGAATGAGTTGCACCTGTATCAAATAAGGTATAGGCTGAATGATTTGCTATGAATTAAACGAATCATGTTATAGTTATTAAGTTCATATCTAGTATCAAAAAGGTCTTAGTGTCCTTAATACAATTATACATTGATGAAACTTGTAAATCAAAATAAAAAATTAGTGTTAGGAGTGTACCTGCTACATGTTCAGATGAATAAGTATCTTCATTATCCATTATTGCTAACTCATGCATCCAATCATCATCATCTTCATAATCTCAAGTACCCTCAAGATTGTATAGTCATCCACCAGAATGATCATTCTTTCCTCCATTCTTCTTTTCAGTTGAACTGTTGCTTCCACTAAGCAGTGGTTCAATTTTGTTTGTTTGTCTTTTTGGGTAAGTGGTAGAGAAATGTCTAGTCTGCTTACAAATGAAGCAAGTAGTGACTACTTTCTTGGGATAGTCCCTAATTTGACGTGTCGAATCTCCATAAAAGAAACATTTATTCTTCAATTGAGGATAGTACCAGGGCCTATGATCTCCCTTACATGTCCAACACTTTGCATCCTGACTTACCTAGTGCTTCTCACTAGAAGAAGACTTTTGAAACATTGTGATGCAATCATGCCAAGAAGACCAATAGTAGATCCACTTATGATGTCACCTGGACCAGCTTTAAGACCTAGGCTAAAAGATTCAAGGAAGTGCTCAAGGGGTTGATTCAGAAGGTTCAAGAGGAGGAGACACTTTTTCATATCATCTAGAATGAATTGAAGCTAATCAACATCATTAAGGCGATCTCAGGAATGGATCAGCACAAGTTTCAAGTGTATTAGACCAAAGTTGGCAAGAAAAATTGCCAGCTTTCATCCTAGGCCGACGGCCTATATATAAGAAAGCTAGCCTTGAAAACGTCTTCAACATCCGGCCTTTATTGTATACCGGTTGAACACCGCCAACCTTGATGGCTTACACCGGTGATGTAAAGACTTAAGACGTCGGCCTTTCGACCGGTGTAGACTAGTAGTTGCTCTTGGATTTTTTATTTGTGAATTAAAGGCCGCTAGCTTTGTTTTAGGGCTGCTAACTTTTATTAGTTGGTGATTTAAATTCTTATTTATGTCTTTTGATTTGCCTTTACTTTGTTATATGAGTCCTTTGGTTGTTTGAATAAAATCAGATTATCATGAATGAAATTGAGAGTATTTCTCTTAGGTTCTTGAGTGAAATTTTTCTGAACTTATCGAATCTAATATGTGGCGTTCAACTATTCAACTTATCAATCGAACTTTCCATATTCGATTGTGATGTCTACACTTGATACCAAGGTTCTTATCTCTCTATAGACAACGAGCCGTGGTTTCCATACAAACACGAATGATCTTGGGAATTAAAATCAAACGTATTGGTATCGGGTTGCGTAGACAGATTGATGTAGTTTATATCAGTTTGGTATCAGAGCCTAGGGTTTGTTAGAGGTTTTCTTATCTTTTCTTTAATTAAAGTTTGTATCTTTTAAGGTCTAGAAGTTCCAATTCTTTGAATTTTTGTCACATCTTGATTGTTCATAGAATTCGATCTTGATTGTCCATCGTAGTGATTAAAAAAAAAAAAGAAATCTGCATAAAATAAAATTCGTACAAAAAAAATTCCAATTGTTTGAGTTCTTAAAAGAATTGTTATCAAAATTCCCTAATTGATAGGGTTAGTAAACGATTTGTTCCGAAAATTGTTCCAAAACTCCATTGATATATCATTTGACCTGATTTTTGTCTGTTCATATTCTCTTATAAGTTTAGGTTGAATTCTATGGTTAGGTTTTGAGTTGTTCAAATTAGTTCTTAAAGAACTAAAAGAGAAATTTTGAGAGGAACATCATTTTAATTGTGCGTAAACACGAGGGAGAGTGAATCATCTAAAGAGTGAAACACGTCAGGGAGTGAATTGTAAGGAATTATTTTGCTAATGTTGTTTTCTTGTAGGTAATAAATTTGTCTAACCAGGGTGTTTCTAAGGGTGAGAAGAAAGTAGTAGATCCAAAAATGATATTAGATGCATTGACCACTAAGATGAGAAAGATGTTCAAAGAAGGAATGGAGGAGATGAATGAAAAGGTAGAGAGAAGTTTGGAACAATCCAGAATTGCTCCTGTCACGCCCCGAGGGTATTCTAATAATAGTAATCAAGAACCACTCGATTACCATTATTAGTTTACCTTCTAGGAATGACATGATTTCAATAAATAGGATCTTTTAGTTGCTTGGATAGGATAAACAAACATATATAAGACATAAATTAGTAAACAACTATCATAAAATAAGATATTACAGATCATATGCTTTTATAAATCCTTACAACCTCAGCTAATAATTCTAATGCACATTAACTGCATAAAAAGGACTAATAAAGATATATATACTCTAATCCTATACTAGTCTTTAAACTTCGGCTTCTAATCTCTTAACGGGACCATGCTCCTGCTAGTAATGAGCTAGGGTCATAGAGTGAACCTGAAAGAACTGTGGGAGGGTGAGCTAAAACACAAGCTTAGTGAATAACCAGAACTTATTACATATAACATACAAGTTATTTAACAATCATATGAAATGCATCAATCAAACAAATGAACATTACAAGCTTGAATAACACGGAATCCAAACAGGATGAAGATTTACGCTCTCTCATTGGGGTTGAAGGATCACAATCTATGGTCCACCTACCCAGGAGAGACTTAAGCTTTCAGGAAATAATAATATTCAATTTAATTAACTCTTTAAGCTTATCATGTTTCATCATTTATTCCTGTTTTAGCTTTAGAAACTCCACTAAGTGTTAGTTATTTCCATGTAATACCATAAGCAGCGTCCTTCGTTTACCATTTAGTTCTTATAGTATTAACAGAACAAAGGTAATCTTGCAATTAACTAATAGCTCTCTGGCCTAGATAATTCAAGCATCACCAGAGATCCGAAAAACTAACACGTAGTAGGCTACCACTTACTCAAATGCTTTTTATGCATAGTATGTAATGCATGATTATTTTCCATTATGGTACTAGTAGTTTTTAGTCAAATTGAAGGTGATCAAGCATATAGACACTCAATCATATTCTATAGACATTACCAAGATACATGCATTTTTGTTATCACTTATTTTAGAGTGACTTGGCAATCAATGTAATACAATACACAATCTTCACAATTCAAAAGAACATCATTGTTTATTATCTTTTATTTAAGATTCACTACTAGTACAAGCACAACCAATGTAATAAGATTGAGTTACTCACTTGCCCATGCTATTTAATCGTAGTAATCTTCAGGAAGGTCCTCTCCAATACCCGAGTCACCTATTGAGATAAATCATATAGTCATTAATTATACAGGACTATATAGCTTAGCCTTTAAGATCACTTAGGTGTCCTAAGGGTTGGTCGGGCTTGTTTTGTTTTTAATTAATTCCTCGAGGATAATCCTAAGTTTTAAATTACTGTTATTTCAGTTTACTTAATCGATTTTGGTTTGATACTTGAATCTATTAATTGGGTATTCGAGAAATTTAAAAAAAATTTAGTTAATTCATTTTTATGGTTCAAAACTATTAGTTTTCCTTTTTAGTTACTTAATAAATTTTTCTTATAGAATATAAATATTCTTATACTCCTAATTTTGGATTATTTAAATTTCCATTGTTATCTATTCGTTTACAAATATTTATTTAAATACATACTTAGTATTTACTAAACTCATAAATTACATAAATAATATATATATATATATTTCTATAAATTAGTTAAATATTGACTTAATGAAAATATGCTTACTAATAAAAAGATTTATTAATTTAATTACAACTATTTTCAAAAATTTCTCCTTTTACCGTAAATAATAAGAATATTAATTAATATAATAATATAATAATAACATCAATAATACTAATAATAATGACAACAACAACAACAACAACAACAACAACAACAACAACAAAACAACAACAATAATAATAATAATAATAATAACAATTCCGAAATAGATAAGATAGAATAATTACTTTTCATAACATTAGTAATTATAATAATTGTCTTATACTTTAATTCATAATATTACTAAAATAATTTAGTCTTAAATTCATTTTTAATATTATTTCAGAAATAATATTTTCGAAATTCTAAAAATTCTTTTAACAATATTAATAATATTAAGAATATCAATAATTATAGTTAGAAACCTATTATACATAAATTATTAATAATTTATATTTCTACAAAATTCTTTTTGGATTAATATTAATAGATTAAATATTTAAACATCATATATTTTAATGTGCCAGAAAATAATTTATTTTTAAATTTAAATAAATAATAAAAATTTCTGGTTTTATATTAATATACTCTAACATTACTACTACTATTTCCAGAAAAATAATTAAATGCAGAAATAATAATGATAAATCTAAAATTACTTATATTATTAATTATTCTATAATTAAATTTAATTAGTTTCTTTTTTCTTGTTTTTTTTTTTTTTTTAATTTCGGCCGAGAGGTACACGGGTGGAACACGCCCCATGTACCTACCCGTGCTCATCGGGGAAACACTGTTCACTTTCTTCCCCGATGAGCTGCGATTGATTCCAGCCGATCCCGACGTCAAAACATCGAGTTTTTGGATCCTATGAACTCCTAAGACCTTAATCTACTTGAATATCCAAGAAAAACAACAAAATAACAACATGTTATCCACTTTTTCGGATCATCAAGCTCAGTTAGGGTTTAGGAAAATTACCTTCGTTGTGACTTCTCGGTGAAATCCGAAGCTTCTAATGGACTTGGTTAGCTTCCTAAGATGTTTAGGAGTCAATATCAATCCTTAGAATTGAAAGAAAACACGCGGAATGGAATCAACTTACCTCAAGCTTGTTTTCACGCGTTTTTCCCAGTTTTTGTTCAAATTCTCGGACTGCGTTGATGTGTGTGTTTAAAAATTGATTTCCAGGTTGATTTAACTCCTAATAGGGTGTAGTTGGATTCTGGAAAATTTGAGAGGGATTGAAGTTCATTTACTTGTCCTTCTAAGTTCGTTAATATGTATATAATATATATATAAACGAAATGCAAAGCTCGACTGTGTTTCTCCCTCATAATTGAAACGAATTGCTCCTGTTTATTGTTCATTCATTCACTTGTTGGATTGTCATTAATGTGTGGGTGATTTGGCTAGTTTGTATTGGCTTAGGATAGATTTACATTGACTTTTGGGTTGTATAATTGGAGGATTTTCGGCTCACATTTCTTAAGGAGATCTCAGCCCTTAAAACAAAATTTAAACGTCTTCTGCAAGTTGTATATATATATATATATATTAATTATATATTAGTTAGATATTATTTAGTTGAATTTTCGGGTAGTCTATTACACTATTAGGGTATATTTTAGCTTATATATGTAAGTTTATATACACAAATGTTTTTAATGGATCCTACAAGATGTTTAGTTTAGCAAAAAGTACAAATTTAAGTTTTAATAATACGTATCTATTTGTTTAAGAAAGGTTTATTTTCCCGCGATTTAGGTTTTATAAGCTTTTCGGGTCAATTTTCGTTTCAAGCTCCAAGAGCTTTAGAAAACCCTAATTCGAATATTGGTATGATTCATATCTGTGTTTGAGGTCTAGATCTCAAGTTATATATCAGTTTATGTTTTTATTAGGTATTTATAATTCTAACAATTCATCTTAAGATCACGATTTTCTAACTAAAAACCTATTGGGTCGTTTACTTAATATTACTACTGATATATAGGTTAAATTAGTTATATATATAGATTTGGATACCTACTATGAATTCTTATCAATGTAGTTTATTACTAACTAGGAATCTCAAATTTTAGGGTTCAAGTCTAAATATAGGTTCATTACTATACCTTGTTTTAACCTCATCTCTTTGTTGAATACTAAAGTAGTCACTTAATATCTATATTTAGGTTTTCTCCATTTAATCTATTTGTTTGACAAGGATTCGATTTTGAAAGTTGAAGTTTCCTTTGATCATACCTTGAATTATCAATTCAAGATACGAAATTTCGTTTTGGGAATCAATTGGGGTCAAAGAAGTTCTTTTATGAAGTTTATGAGTCCTAAACCGGCCAAATTTAAGTTATCTATCTAATCTAGGGTTTCTGATTAACTCCTAGGTTTACTGGACAGTTCATAATTTCTAATCTAGAGTCGTATCGTATGGTGGAAGTTTTTGGGGTTTACAGCTCCACCTATACATAGGAGAGAAGACACCCTAGGAGAGGAGTGTGGGTGTAGGAGGAAGAGTATAAAGGAATGGGTTTTGAGGAAGAATTTGAGAGAGGACCTGTTGGTAGCCACAGGCGATATGGAGGTAGAAATAGAGGAGTTAGGAATCAGGAGGATGATGATTTAGGAAATATAAATATGAAGATTCTATCCTTTTAGGAGAAGAATGATCCTAAAGCCTATCTTGAGTAGGAGAAGAAGGTTGAGTTTGTGTTTGACTACAACAACTCTGTGGAAGCTAAAAAGGTAAAACTTGCAGCCATTAAATTTTCTGATTATGCTCTTGTTTGGTGGGACTAACTATTGTTGAATAGGAGAAGGAATAGAGAGCCACCAATAGAAACTTGGAAAGAAATGAAAAGAGTGATGAAGAAGTGATTTGTACCCTCTTATTTTTTTAGGGAGTTGTATAATAGGTTGCAAAACCTTAAGCAGGGTAATAGGAGTGTACAGGAGTACCACAAGGAGATGGAGGTGGCAATGATTAGAGCGAATGTGGAAGAGGACCGTGAGGCTATCATGGCAAGATTTTTGGTAAGATTGATTAGATATATACATAATGTGATAGAGTTGCAGAATTATGTTGAGTTGGAAGA
Organism: Combretum micranthum; assembly: GCA_024138025.1. Taxonomy (NCBI): domain Eukaryota; kingdom Viridiplantae; phylum Streptophyta; class Magnoliopsida; order Myrtales; family Combretaceae; genus Combretum; species Combretum micranthum. Next base: position 156,302 of record JAMXBD010002584.1, read on the forward strand.
CATGGTACATATGACCATTAAAATTGAGAACCAACTCAAGAGGAAGGGTAGTGGTGCTTCACGATTTACTTCTAATACAGGTTCATCTAGTTACAAATCAAATTACTAGAAGAAAGAGGAGAAGCAACCTATCACTAAGCCAAATATTGAGCAGAAACATGACATGACTAGCCCTGGAAACCAAGGTAAATCCGATTCCTCTACTCATAGAAATCATGATATAAAATTTTTTAAATGCCAAGGTAGGGGTCACATTGCTAGTCAATGTCCAAATAAACGTGTCATGATCATACGTGATGATGAGGAGTATGAAACTGAAGGAGATAGTGAAGATAAAGAAATGCCATCTTTGGAAGATATTAGTGATGAGGAACCCTCTGTAGGTAGACTAGTGGCTATAGTGAAGTGTGCTTTGAGTGCACAAGTGAAAGAAATGGCTTATTTGCAAAGAGAAAATATTTTCCACACTCGTTGCTATATTAGTGATAGCATTTGTAGTTTAATCATTGATGGGGTTAGCTGCACAAATGTTGTTGGTGCACTCATTTGTGGATAAATTAGGGCTTAAAACCACTAAACACATGAATCCTTATAAGTTACAGTGGTTGAATGATAGTGGAGAAAGGAAGGTGACTAGACAGGCTAAGATTGCATTTCGCATTGGAAGGTATGAAGATAAAGTGCTATGTGATGTTATACCAATGCAAGCTTGTCATGTGTTGTTAGGAAGGCCATGTCAATTCGATAAGAAGGCGATTCATGATGGCTTTTCAAATAAATATACACTTATTCACCATGGCAGGAGCAACAGTCTCAAGCCCATGACCTCTAAAGAGGTTTATGAAGATCAAATGCAATTGCAATAATTTCGTGGGAAACACCAAGAGAGTGAGAGGAAAAAAGAGAGTGAGGGCATAAAAGAAAAGGAAAATAAAAGGAGAGGAAGGCTGGAACGAGTGAGAGAGGCCAAGTCGAAAGGGGATCGACTTTGGTGGTGAATGAAAAGGAGAGTTGTGTGGCTAGAGTAAGTGTTGTGAGGCGACTATTGGTAATGAAAAAGCCTATGCTATTGATGATTTACAAAGAAACTTGTTTGCCTACTAACGAATTACCTAACACTTTGCCTAATGTTGTTACATCTCTTTTGCAGGATTATGAGGATGTCTTTCCTGAGGAAATCCCTAAAGGATTACCTCTAATCCGTGGAATAGAGCACCAGATTGACTTTGTACTCGGAGCTGCAATTCCAAATAAATCGGATTATAGGAGCAATCCTGAGAAGACAAAGGAGCTTCAAAGTCAGGTTCAAGAGCTGATGGAAAAGGGGTACGTGAGAGAGAGCAAGAGTCCGTGTGTCGTACCAATGATTCTTGTACCTAATAAGAATGGATCATGGAGGATGTGGTTGATTGCCAAGCCATCAACAACGTTACGTTAAAATATCATCATCCTATTCCTCGCTTAGATGATATGTTGGATGAATTGCATGGCTCATGTGTGATTTCTAAAATTGATTTAAAAAGCGGATATCATCAGATTAGGATGAAGGAAGGAGATGAGTGGAAAACCGCATTCAAAACAAAGTATAGTTTATATGAATGGTTAGTTATGCCCTTTGGTTTAACTAATACACCAAGCACTTTCATGAGATTGATGAACCATATTTTACGTGCTTTCATTGGAAAGTTTGTGGTTTTTTACATTGATGATATTCTGATCTATAGCATGAACTTGGAAGACCATTTGAAACATTTGAAATCTGTTCTTGATGTGCTTCGAAAAGAGAGATTATTTGCTAACCTTAAGAATGCACTTTTTGCACAGATAGATTTGTATTTCTTGGCTTTGTTGTTAGTGTATAGGGAATACAGGTAGATGAAGAGAAGGTTTATGCTATCCAAGAGTAGCCTAGTCCAACAAACGTGAGTCAAGTAAGAAGTTTTCATGGACTAGCTAGCTTCCATAGGAGATTTATGAAGGACTTCAGTAGTATTACAGCACTAATCACTGAAGTTATCAAGAAGATTGTGGGCTTCAAATGGGGGGAAGATCATGAGAAAGCTTTTAAGCTGATGAAGGATAAGCTTACACATGCTCCTTTACTTGCTTTACCTGATTTTACTAAAACTTTTGAAATTGAGTGTGATGCTTTAGGTTTAAGGATTAGAGCTGTAAACCCCGGTTTTCCTAGTAGTCAAGTAAACTTCGGAAACCAAAAAGCAAAACCCTAAATCGGTCTAGTTCAACTTTAGTGAGAAACTTAGAAACCCTAGATCCGGCTTTCCTTCGGTTTCATATCAGAAGAAATTTTATGAAATAATTTAATGTGAAATATTATTTTAAAGTATATTTCAAACCATAGAAAGCTTTAAGTTCGGAAAATTTTCTATTCTAAGCCTTCTTGAGCTCCATTACGGAAAAGCGAGCCCTGGCACTAGAAACTCATAAAAATATTTCGGAATACTCTTTAGAACTGAAATTTTATAAGGATTTCAAAAATATAAGTTTTATAATTTTTTGGGTTATAAAAATTACAATTATAGCATTTTTCCTGTATTTTCTTTACTACTGGTAAAGTAGATGTCTTGTCTACTATTTGCCACTATTCACAAGTACAACCTACATTACACACTATCCATGCCCTAGTCTTACATCCTTACAACTACTCATTATATTTTCTTTTCCAAGAAATTTTTTTTCTTACTAAATTATTACATTTAATATATTTTATTACACAAATTACAAATTCAAATAAAATTTAATCACTTCCTCTCTCTCACTTGGTGGCCAGCGCAACTCCCCCTAATTTCCCCCTCAAATTGTTTTATTTCTTCTTTTTATAATACAACAAACCCTAATTTACTTAATATATATACTCATTTACATTCTCTCTCCTCATTTATACTCTTTCAAAAATTTTAACAAAGCAAAAACCCTCTCCATTCCCTCTCTTTGCCGTGAACTACATCCCCACCACCACACACACACAAAACAGGCTCTTTTCTTCTTCATTTCTTCATCAAATCCTTTCTTAGGCGATGATTTTTAAGCTTTATTACTACTTAATCTTGTAATGGCAAGATTATTCATGTGTGTTTTCACTTTAAATCCCATGAGCAAATGCTAGGGATAAGAAAATACTAATATATGAATATCAAGCCATCACAAGAGTAGATCTTGAGTTTGATGAGTTTTTGTTGAGGTATCATCATGGTCATGTATATAAAAGTAGAGATCTTGCATGAAAAATATATGTTCATGCTTACTCCTTTTCATGCACTATAAGTAGTAGATCTAGCACTTAGACACTCATATAATACTTGACATTCATGTTCATATAGATATTTTGTGTTTTCATGTATTAATGCTCATAAAGATCTAGTTTTGTATATATAAATGTGATAGTTGGTAGATCTTTATGTAGATAAGACAAGGAACTTGAAAAGAAAAGGCTTTTGTTAGAAATGTTCAAAAGAAAATTCGTATGACTTTCAAACCCTATTTTAAAAACCCTTGTAACAACTTTGAAACTCATGTTTTATATGAAAAATGGAGGGTATAAGTAATAGATATTATTGAGTAATGATTTTTATAAGTTGAAATGAGTTTGGATGAGAGTAATGTGTAAAATAAGGAGTAGGATCAAGATGAAAAATTTTGAGTTAGTAGTCAATTTGTAAAATTCGTAACTTTGGGTGATGCCTATGTAAACACCTATTATTCAAGCTCAAAATGAATGTTTTAGGTGTTAAATGAAGTCCTTAGGTAGTGGATATAGTAAAGCCTTAAATTTTAATGCATTACACAAGTTTTCTCAAAGGAATCATTCAAAAAGTGGATTTTCTAAAATTCCGATTTTTGAGAAAAGCCTATTTAAAAACATATTTGCAAAGTGAAAAATGTAAAATTTTATGAAGAAATGAAGGTCTTGGATAGTATAGATGATGAAGACTCATTTTTAATTAAGATAACTAGGAATTTCTAAGAATGGAATCCAAAACACTAGTGAGATGTCAAAGTTAGAAAATTGGATTTTCAAGAAGTAGTTATTATTGGAGTCTTGTGAAATTTAGGAGTCCTCTAAGTTTCCTTTATCAAAAATCATCAAGATCATGCATACATTGGACTCATCAAATGTCATTCATGTTAGGAACTCATTCATGTTTTATGTATACTTGAATCATCAACTAGATACATTTCAAACAAGTGCGAAACTATTTTTCAAAATTGGGAATGGTTACTGATCAGATCTGATCCCTCTGTTCCGTGACCTAAATGTTTTCAAAACTTGGAAATAATATTATAAATAGATAGATCTTTCGAACTAGATAGAAATCGATATAAAATTTACGAAATTCCGAGTTAAAATGACCAAGTTATGGCCGTTTTAAGTTGGAACTTCCGCAAATAGCAAGAATCACGATTTTGTTTAGCCTTGATACATAGTTTGGATTAGTTAAGTGATGAAATATGATCTGATGTAAAATATATGTATAATTTCAGATACTACCAGTAAGTGTACTGGGTCTTGATTAAGTAATATAGAAGTGAGTTGAGTATCATTCCCACAAGGACTAAATTAACTACTAGATTGATATTAGTTTATACTAATATTTAGGCAATCAAAATGTATTAATCAACTAAGTAATTCTATCTACTATGAATGCAATGAGATTGTGAGAAGTTATATAAAATGAATGTGGGAAGGAACAGAATCCATCCTAATCTTTACTAATCATGCTAAATTTATATTATATGAATAATTAGGATTATGGATATTTGTAAGAAATTGTCAAGACCTAAAACTATCAAGTTTTAGTAAACCATAAAATAATCTATTAGCTTCCGCTATACAAATTATCAATGGAATCTAATTTACAATCATAAATCTTCCAATTCTATAATTGTCTAATTTCCTAAATTAACTTCTCCTAATTCCTTAGTGAGAAATTAGAATAAAATATTGCATGAATTGCTTAGAACAATTTCTAAATCAATATTAAACTTAATTGCTTTCACAATTGTTGTTTAATTTCAATTCATGAATTCCTGTGAACCCTAATTCTTTTTCCAAATTATCAGAATTCTTATCAATTCAATTTCAATCAGAAATAAAATAGATAATTAGGATTCAATACAAATATTCCATATTTATAACAATCCTATAATATAAGTTCAAGAATCATTTTAGCAAAATTAGGATTTCATCACTTCCCACAAAGAAAGGTTTAGCTACTCATGGATGTTGATTCAATAATCAAATAAGATTATGCAATTGATAACATTATGAACAGATAATTCAGATAAATGAATTGCATAAGAAAGATATTAGATATTACCAATTCAAATATCGCAATCTTTAATTACAATCTTTGAAAGCTCAAATCTCTCACAAATCTCTATGCAATGCTAAGACTATTTGTATACTGAAGTACTCTCTATTTTGCTTCTGCTTGTTGTTTGCTAGAGGGGGGAGATCCCCTATTTATAGGAAAAATTTCGTGCAAAACATTAATGGAAAATTTCAGTTTCAACTTGTACCGGCAGTTACAGATCCTACGCCGGCGGCTTATAGGCGGTGTAAAGGCTTCTTCTTCTTTGCACAGGCAGTGTACTGGCAGCTTTCATCTTCGGTTTTAAGTGTAGGCCGCTTCTACGCCAGCGGCTTAGATATAGATTTAGCCGGCGTATATGATGAGAAATGAAAGGTTGGACTAATTTAAAAGGAAAGTCGTCCCAAAGCCGGCGGCTTTGATACTGGCTTAGACACTCTATCAAATTTGGTCTTTTCATTTATCTTCAAGCATGGGTTATCTACTTGTCGCTTCAGATCTTTGATCTACACTGTCTCAACGCCGGCGGCTTAGTGGTCGACGTAAGATGTAACTCCTTTTGCGCTGGCATCGTTTGAGTTATGAGCTGCCGGCCTTCATTGTACGCTGGCCTATTTATCTTCTATGTCGAAAGCTTTGAGGCGGCATACATTTAGTTGAGTCAATCCTTGCAAAGCTGGTAGTGTAGGCAATGGCTTTGAATGAGTGCATCTTGTAAGCCGTCTCAATGTCGGTGGCATTGAATTCAGAATAGCCGGCGTATCCTTGAATTTTTCCAATTTTCATTCCAAAGTTTCTTGTTTTGATTTCTTTGTCCAAATTAGACCTGAAACATGAATTTTAACCAAAACAAGTATTCATTCTAGCTATTTTGAACATCAACAAGTTGTATAAAATATGATCTTATCAATTCCCCCACACTTGAACTTTTGCTTGTCCTCAAGCAAAATAATGGAAAACAAAATTAATGAAATCTCTCATAGATAGTACAACTTTTCTAATTTAATCACAATTTCTTTAACTTGCTTTTCTTGTATCTATTGCTCTAACCATACCAATTTCTTGTAATTAGAGTACTATAATCAAAATTGAGAAGTTAATCCAAACAAAACAAGTTTTAATCTCAATCTTTGACAAAAGAACATTCTATTCAAAAAACAAATACCCAATCTACTAAGGAAAAATACTCATTTAAACTTCATTGGAATTTTATCTTATATATATATATATATATTCTAAGTAACACTAAATGAAAGCATGTGGTATCTACTTTTTCCTTAGATTTTCTCCTTCTTTATTATAAGTCTCCTTTATCTATATATTTGCATTCATTTTTCTTTTCTTTTTCAAGCACTTATTTTTTTTTGGGAGGTTTTTGCCTCCATCTTTTTGCTTTTCAAAGTTCATGAATTGAACTTTTGCCTTTCTTCCCTTCTCGTTATATTGAGTTCATTGAGTCGGCACATCCCAAGCTCTCACCTAAGTGACCAAGTTTCAAAATACCCTTAAGAACTCTTCATCACTTTAACATTCAAGTTCAGATACTCATAACTCAAATTTTTAAGTTAGAGGAGTAGTGGCTATGCTTGTTTCTTTCTTTTTGAATGCAATAACAAATCAAAGACTTATTTTTATAAAGGATCACTAAGTTTAAAAGTTTCTTCTACCTCTTTCACTAGGTGTTATAATTTAAAGAATATATACAAACTAAAATTTCCTAGAAGTAAACCTGTTTATTTTTCACAAAAGGACTTGACCAGCTCTTAAATTTCCAATTCCAAAGTTAAAAATAAAGTAAACTTGTTTCTTAAGGATTTTACAACTTAATTCTAACTTAGTAAACCAATCACAATAGCAGGTGAGTAAGATACTTTTACAAGTTAATTTCATTACTTTCAGTCTTTACTTTGTACTATCTCCAATTTTCAAGAGATTTTTGAAAAAATTTTGGCAGAATTTCCCCACAATTTGCTTTCAAACCAAAAATACAAGGTGGGTATTTTCAAATGTAAATAACAGGAATTCAGACAATAGATCATATTCACAACTTTAATTCAGCACTTCATTCAATTTATCCCTTCCCCCACACTTCAACTATACAGTGTCCTCACTGTTTTGCAACAAATTAAATTATAGGAAAGGAATAGGAGAAAGAATTTGATACTTCCCTAACTGCATTTGTTTCACAGTCATCAAAATTGCATTGCAAGAGAGAATTTTTGCTTTGCTTGCTTTCCTGTAGTCACTACAAAAGAAAAACAAAAACAAAAACAAAAATAAAAGCAGAAATAAAGGAGTCTGCCCATAGGAACTTGGGTGCTCAATATATATATGTACAGGCCAATATGTAAAATAAAAACTCAATAAAGAACAAATGAAAGTTAGCAGGATCTCTAGCTCTTTGGCCCTGAACTGGCTCTGCTGGTATGCTCAGTGTCACGCCCCGAAGGGTACCCTAAACGTGGCAGTCCGCCGTACACAATATTAAAGCCTAAGAATGACCACCTTAGTCACGTGTAGGCTTCCATACTATGTACAAGGCGTCTAACACATAAAGGAGACACATCGGAATGATACATTTTATGTTGATACAATTGAGTAACAATGTAAAGGAAATACAAATTTACTATACTTCAGATACAAATCACTATACTTCAAAATACAATCATTCAACTTCGATTACATTCATCCACAGACTTCCCTACATAACTATTACAAGACAAATCATAAAACTAGTGATAACTTCAAACATTCGTATTCTTTGCCGAAATCCCGGAGTCATTCCCGGCTCCAACCAATTCGGTCCCCACTTTGCATTCTTGAGATAACCTGTTCATTTAAACAACTATGGGGTATAAGCTACACTAGCTTAGTGAGAATTCCCTTAATTCCGTACCATAACAACAAGTTATAATCAATCATATGCTATGCATGAACAAACACGTGAGCAAGCAATTATGCATGGGTATCCGGAACCCACACACAGAACGGATTTACGCCCTCCGTATCTTGGGTTAGGAATGGTATTGAGTCTACACGACCGCATCTAGTCCCCAAGCCCTCGGCTCTTAGCACTCGACTCGGCTAGGCTCATCCAAGAATGCATCCACATGCGCCTTAGTACCCCTGAATGAGCTCTGGCACCGGGTTCGTTATCCAAACGTCATCCACGGACCATACCGATCGACCTGCGTAGGAGTAGCATGCTACCAAATGCAATATGTCCAATGCGATGCATGACCAATTTAATTTTTGCTTAGGTCAAAATATTTATACATTCTTTAGAGTGACCAACCAATATCACACATAACAGAAATAATATGAACGGTGCAGTTATCCAATCAAATCGTGGTTTCGATATGCTTTAGTATTCTTTGGCATACATTCATCACAGTCTCATCATATATCCCATCCCCATTCATATCGATTTTTATCTTGTTCCTATAATTCTAATGCAACTAACTACAAGCACAATCAAGGTAACAAAACAAGGAGAAAACTCACTCGGCCATTGGATCACCGGTCTTCTAGTAATAATAATCGGTGGTAGGGAATCGTCGATTCGGGATCTCCTAAAAAGGAAGAAATACTCTAATAAGTATTTCAACTCAAACTAATCCAAACGATTTATACGAACTATCAAATTCGTAATTCTCGTCCTAAGCGGGAATTCCAACTTAAAACGGCCATAACTTGGTCATTTTAACTCGGAATCTCGCAAATTATATATCGATTTCTATCTACTTCGAAAGATCTATCTAATTCTAATATTATATTTAAGTTTTGAAAACATTTAGGTCTCGAACAGAGGATCAGATCTGATCAGTAACGGTTTCGATTCCGAAAAATAGTTTTGTAAATGTTTGTAATGTTTACTATATAATTAGCTATACATGCAATATGAATGATTTCCTAACATGAATGACATGAGATGAGCTAATGTATGCATGATCTTGATGATTTTTGCTAAAAAGAAATTTTATAACTTTTTATTTTGCAAGACCATAATAACAACTTACTTATGAAAAATCTAGTTTTCTAACTTTTATCATTTCCATTTGTTTTGGATTTGTTACTTAAGAAAATATAATTATTTTTGTCAAAATTGAGTCTTCATTATATATATTACTTATGACCTTCATTTCTACATAAAAATTTCCATTTTACACTTTGTAAACATGTTTTCAAGTGGTTGATTCCAAAATCCGAATTTGTAAAAATTGAGTGATTCTTTAAGTAAAAATCATTTGATATTTAGAAAATTAGGGCTCAATCATACATAACCACTAAGGACTTCATTTTACACAAAAATTTGCATTTTACACTTTGCAAATATGTTTTCCAATATGATTTACTCAAAAATCCGAATTTTAGAAAATCCACTTTTTGAATGATTCCTTTGGGAAAAACTTGTTTAATGCATTAAAATTTAAGCTTTACTACATCTATTGTCTAAGGACTTCATTTAACATAAAACTTGCAATTTGAGCTCAAATACTAAGTGATTACATATGCATCATCTCAAATTACGAATTTGACAATTTGATCACTAACTCAAATTTTCCATTTTAATTCCATTACTTGTTTTACACATTACTCATGCCTAAACTCATTTTAACTTGTAAAAATCATTGCTTAATGATATCTATTACCTATATACTTCATTTTTCACATAAAACATGAGTTTTGGAGTTGATAAATGGGTTTTCAAAATTGGTCTTGGTTGGGATCCGAATTTAGAAAATTTATTTTTGGTCATATCTTTTGATAAAATCTATCTAAGCTTATGAAAATCCATTCCTTACATATCATATATTATGAGCCTTTCATTTCTTAAATAAAAACTTCATTTTTGAGTTGGAAAACATGTTTTTAAAATAGGCCTTGGCCAAAATCCGAAAATTTATTTTTTAATTTTGAAAATCACTTTTGATTCTTGTAAAAGAAGTCTTGATGATATACATATATTAAGCCTTCATTTTCTTAAGTAAAAATTACATTTTGACACTTGGAAAGTGGTTTTTAAATGGGGGTCTTGCCAAAATACGAATTTCACAATTTTGTTTGAGTTCAAACTAAGATCTATACTTAATATGAACATAAACATAAAACAAATGCATGGTAATAAGCTATAAACATCATGGATCTAAACTTTACTTATCAAAATCTTTCATTTATGGTATCTATACCCTAAGCCCTTCATTTTAAATGAAAAATATACATTTTGAAGTTGAAAAACACTTTTCTAAATATGGTTCCATTTTCATCCGAATTTTCAAAATTATTTTTGTTGAAAAAAAATAGATCTTGAGTTTCCTAAACTTTCCTACTATCATCATGCTTTACAAGCATCATGAACATAAAACAAAGTCTAATGCATTATGAACTAAAACTCTAGATCTAGTTTTCTAAACTAGTTTTAATGCATGAACACATGTGGATGATGGATCTATGCATAAATCATAAGAAATAACAAAATAACAACTTAAATAACAAGATCTATGGCATAAACAAAAATCAAAGCTACAAAAATTTAGATCTACAAAATATAACAACTTTAAACAAGAAAATAATATAATACAAGATAATAAAAGTGGAGAAGAGAGTGTTTCATTTTTGGCATCATCATCCTAAGCTTTTAAGCTTATGGAAGGTCATTTGATGCATGAAACCTTCATTACACTTTACCTATATCACCTATGGAGCTTTAGATGAAGATTTGCTTAAAATCTTTAAGAAATATGTGGAAGCCATGGAAGAATGGGGGCAGCTTGTTCATGGAGAAACAAGAACAAGAAAGAAGAAGAAAGAGAGGAAAAAGAGAGAGAAAAGGTAAAGAATGAAAAAGGAAAATGAGTAAATGAAAGAGAGAGAAAATGAGTGTATTAAATGAATGAAAGAGAGAAAAAAATAAAACAAGGCAGATTTTGGGAGAGGGGTCACGTGAATTGGGAGAGAGAGAGAGAGAGAGTGTTTTGTTGAATTTGACTTGAAATTAAATTGTGTAATAAATGTGTATGTGTAGCTTCTTTAAGAAGGAGTAGAATTTATTTAATTTAGTCAAAATAGGAGTAAATGAAGGACAATGGCAGCCAAAGAAGGAAAAATCTGCCATGAAGTGTGGGATTATGTGTAGAAAGATTGAAGTGAAAAGGAAGTGATATGTGTAAGGTGTACTTAAAGTATGGGTTGTAAAAGTACTTTATTAATAAAATAAAAAAATAAAATAAAATTAGAAAATTATTCCAAATATTTGTAGCAGATTTTTCATAATTAAAATTAAATAATTATTTGAATTATTTTAGTATTTAACAAATATGTTACCGGTACGATCAAAATACGCGAATATGGGCTATAAATAATATTTTTATAACCCGAAAAATTCTAAAAAATTATTTTATGAAAATAAAATATTTTTAAAATATTTTCAATTATTAAATTAATTTATTTTATTTTTAGTATCGGGTCTTAAACAGAATCTGATCCCGTAAAGACCCGAAACGAACTAAATTTTAGAAAAACAAAATTTTCTATAACATATAAAATATTTATCTAAAAATATAAGGCTTTATAAGAATAATAAAATTTTGTAATGAAATAAAAATGAATAGTGCAAAAGACTAATCAATTACCGGTAATAATGGAAATACGATAAAAAGGTTATAACTGTAACTTTTATAACCCGAAAAATTATATAACTGATATATTTAGAAATCTTATGAAATTACGAGTCTAACGGTACTATTGGTATATTTTTGATATCTCGAGCCCCGGGACACGCTTTTCGAAGTCTGTATCCGAACGGGTTCGAAATAGGTCAAAAATTTACCAATCTGATATTTTTAAACAAACTCATATTACTATGAGCTATTCTACATATTAAACTACATCTCGGCCTCTAGGGTTAGGGGCGCTAGATTGCCGGACTTAACTATTGTATTCGGTTAGGGTTTCCGGGTGATTTTCCGGTTTAGACCTTTGCCAATTTGGAAACTGATATTTTATTTTATACAACTATTTAATTTGAGAAATTTATTTTAAATTTATTTTTGTAAGTATTTAATATCTTTTAACGTTTTCGGAATTTTTGAATTGGGTTTCATTTCGAAGTTAATCATTATTTACTTTTTAATAATTCGTTTTTGGGATCTATATTACCCGATTTTATAACCGGAGTCATGTGTGGAATTTTCGTACGTAGTGGTTTTGGAATTGTAGTATGTTAAGTTCTTACTTTATTTTTAGAATTCTTATTTTTCAAGATTGGAAATTTTTCGAATTCGTTCGTGATTTAGACTAGTTGAAATTCGGTTTTAATTTGGAGTGATTTTTAGGGTTTATTTTCGAAGTTCATCTTGAAATTATTTATTGAAATTTTCCGGGGCTTACACTCAGGACCATGTCTCTGAGTATCTCCTGGGCTGGCTGTGTGTGTATGCTCTGAATTGAGTCTATCTGTGTGTGTTGAACTATGCCTAGACTCAGTGGAAGTCTCATATGTCATCCCAGCCCTTGTCTCTGGGTTCAAACAGCAGATAGCAGTCTTCAATGCTTCAATGATAGTCTTTCTGAACTTCTTGTTTTTCTTCCTCTCCTTTTCCTATCTATCTCTGAGCTCCTGACTTTGCTTCTTCAACTCCTGAACATCCAGCCTAAGCTGGTCCATATCATATGCAGAAGAAGTACCTACAGGAGGAGGAGGAGCAGATGAAGATGGGGTCTCAGATGGAACATCTCCAGGAAATATATCTTGGAACTCAATCTCCTCCAGGACTGGTGGCTGAACTCCTCTGGGGTTTTTAAGCAATCCCCAGTCTCTGAATGGTGCTGATGAGATCTTTTTACTCTCGAATATCTCATCCCCTTCAGGAGCTTCAAAAATACCCATCCCCTTCAGCAACTTGGTGATGTAGCCACCATAAAACAGGAGTCTAGTCCTAGTATCATCAGCCTGTCTGTATATGAAATTTGCTATCTCCATACCCAGATCTATCATGTAACCTCTGATAAGGCTATACAAATAAAACATATCAAAAGTAGTCACCTTGCTGTGACTAGTCTTCTTGCAACTCAGTGTGTGTGCAAGGATGTGGTGGAGTAGCTTGTGCTCAATAGCACCAAATGAAGTGGCCAATGATTTAGAGGGAACAAATGGCTCATTTGCTCTGTCAGGAGGAACCAACTGATACCAGTAAGCGTCCTGAGTCATCTGATCATCTCCCTCAGGCCAATTGTTGGGCAGATTGAAATTTTCCTCCTCCTCATCATACAACCCCAGTAGTTGGTCCATCTTCTTCAACTTGACTTCTCTTATCTCACCCATCACTTGGAACTGGAATATGGATTCAGCTCTGTCAGGGATATTCTTCAATATGAATAAGAACTCGATAGTCAAGTTCTTATAAGTTGGCTCCCTGAAAGCAAATAATCTAATCCAAGCTGGATCTTGGATTATATTTCTTATTCTGTCAATAATCCCATATTCATCCAGTAAGCTCCAGTCCAAGTATTGAGTGTTTAGAAGATCCATCTCCACTAGCCTCTTTTTTCGATCTTTAGCATACTGCTGACTGGACAGCAGATTCCTGGTCTAAGAACCAGAAGTAGAGGCATCTGTAGTCTTTTGTTTCTTCTGTCTAGGAGCCATTCCTGCAATTAAATTGAACTTAATTAGAACAGGGGATCAGAATTGAGTGCACAATAAAGCTTAAATTACATGCATAATTCCAATGAAATTCTTGCTGACTACATTCCTAATTTATGCCTAATTCATTTCACAACATGATTTCAAACAGATTGGAGATCATAGGCATTGAAGCTACTGACATGGAATTTGCTTGAAAATGTACACTTGCAAAACAAAGTCAAAGCTGGCAGCTTAGATTGGCCAGCTTAGACTTGAACGTTGGAATTTCAAACTTTACAAATAGAAATGAATTTCAAAATTTTTTTCACCAAAAGTTCTGTAAACATTTTTTAACCAAAATTTTCTTCAAATTTTCCACAAATTTGAAATTCCAAGTTCAAATTAGAGCACAATTCATCAATTGAAGCTACTGACTAGTATGAGAGTTCATGTCATGCATCAAATTGCAGTCAAATCAACAAAGCCCCAATTTTCGGAATTAAACATTCTACACAAGCTCAAGAACCCTAATTTGCATTTGTACACAGCTCATGAAACAACTCAGCACAATTTGGAATTAAACATGTATGGAACCGAAATGCAGCTTAAACAGACTATGAACAACATCCAAGCTATCAAATCTATCAGGATCCGAAGTCAATGCTACGTTCACCAATTGCAATAATCCATTTAAGCTAATTGACAGATTAAAACAGATACAATGCAATATAATGGATTAAAGCTGGAAACTACGAGCAAAAGTCATAGGAACTTACTTGGGAAAGCTGGATCAAGCATAATGGACAAGGGAATGAAGCAATGGGGATGCGTCTATGAAAGTGAGAGAGTGAATATTGAGAGAAATGAGAAAGGGAGAGAGAGACATACCTGTTAAATGCAATTCTACAGAACATATGCCGACATTTTTATCGAGTATACTGGCGGCTTACTTGCCGGTGTAACAAAATTAAATTCATGCTGAAAGCAAATGGCCGGCAGCTTACTCATTTACACTGTCGGCGTACAGGTCTACGCTGGCTTCAAAGCTGGCGGTTTTCGAACCTAGATGCTGGCTTTGATCGGGGTTTTTAAAACCCTTGAACTTTTGACCATACGATGCCTTAACACCGGCGGCTTTGAAAGTAAGAATAGCCGATGTAGTTGTTGTTGCATACGCTGGCACTAAGCCGGCGACTTTCACCTTCCATTTGCTGGCTTCTTGTGCGGTGCTCACCTACTCTTCTTTTGACTTTCACGCCGGCTTAAAGCTGGTGCCTTTAGTCCGGCTTTCCCTTGATTTTTCAAAGCTGGCTCAAGGCTGGCAGCCTTTTGCCGGCTTTCAGCTTCTTCATCATTTTTCTTTTTATGAATTGATATATGTCCACACTAAAAAAAATTATTAAAAACAAAACAAATAAAAATACTCTTAAATTAAACATGGGTTGCCTCCCAAAAAGTGCTTAGTTTAGAGTCGCTTAGCCCGACTTTTCCAATTCTTTTCATGGCTCTTTCAGATTCATGACAGTGGAAGCACTATCATGGTTTTCCCTTTCATAAAAATGTTTGAGCAAGTGCCCATTTACCTTGAAAGTCCGATTATCATCAATTTTCAACTCTACTGCACCATAGGGAAAAACTTTGGCAATTTCAAATGGTCCTGACCATCTTGATCTCAACTTTCCTGGAAACAATTTCAAACGAGAGTTATAAAGTAAAACTTTTTATCCAGGCAAAAACTCCCACTTAATAATGTTTCTGTCATGCCATTTCTTCCCTCGTTCCTTGTAGATACGAGAATTCTCATAAGCTTCATTCCTCCATTCATCCAATTGATTCAGTTGAAGCAATCTTTTTTCACCTGCAGCTTTTTCATCAAAATTAAGGAATTTAATGGCCCAATATGCCTTGTGCTCAAGTTCTACATGATGTGCTAAATTAGTATTGAATTTTTAAAGCATCTTATCTAGCAAGCGTACTGGGCCTTATCTTATAATATAGCATGAGTCAAGTGTCAATCCCACAGAGATCTATTAACTACTAGACAGTTATCAACTAATACTAATATCTAGGCAATTGATCTTTTAGATTAAGATTAAACTAAATTATCTAATTAAGTATCTACTATGAATGCAATGAGCTTTTGAAGAGAGTGATATGTTAGAAAAATGTGGGAAGGAGCATAATCCACTTTAAACTATTGCCAATCAACTTGAATTCATGTTATAATGATAATTAGATTCATGGATATTCATAAGAAATTGTAAAGATTTAAAAACAGAGTTAAAAACCTTTTAAACCACAAAATAATTCAATAGCTTCCGCTAAATAAATTATTCGTGGAATCAAAATTACAATTAGAAACCTTCCGATTCTATAATTGACTAATACTTTATATTAACATCCCCTAATTCCTTTGTGAGAAATCAATATAAAACATTGCATTAATATTCATGGACAATTTCTAAATTAGATTAAACTCCGCCGCTTCCGCAATTGTAATTTAATCTCAATTTATGAATTCATATGAACCCTAATTTCCCTTCCGATTTATCAGAATTCTTATACACCAAAGATATGATGAATAATCAAAACTCAATATGATATTCCATGATTCTAACTATCTTATAACATGGTTTCAAAGATCATTTTAGCATGTTTAAAGCTTCATCAACTTCCCACAAAAAGGATTTAGCTACTCATGGATGATGATTCAAAAATCATATAAGAAATTGTAAATGATTTCATTATTATCAAAATATTCAGATATATGAATTGCATAAAAAGAAAATATCAGATATCACCAATTCAAAATATCAAAGCTTCACTTGCAATTTCTTGGAAAACTTCAATATCCCTTCAAAAATCTCTATGAAATGCTAATTCTAATCTATGCATTGTAGTGTATTTCAGAGCTGCTTGGATGATTTTGAAAGTGAGGAGAAGACCCCCTATTTATAAGAAAAATTTCGTAACAACTCATTAAAGAAAAATGGCAGTTTTAATTCAAAGCCGGCAGTTATGGATCATACGGCGGCGGCTTACAGGCGGCGAACCTTTAATTTCTCCTTTGCGCAGGCAGTGCACAGGCAGCTTTCAACGTCAGTTTCACATGTAGGCTGCTTCTACGCCGGTGGCTTAGATGTAGATCTAGCCAGCGTATGTGATCAGAAATGAAGCGTTGCACCAATTTATAATGAAAACCGATCAAAAGCCGGTGGCTTTGACACCGGCGTAGACACTCCAACAGATTTGTCTCTTCAATTTCTTCCAAGCCTTTGTTATCTTCATATCTCTTCGGATCTTTGACCTACACTGCCCCAACACCGGCGGCTTTAGTGCCGGCTTATAATGTAACTCCTTCAAAGCTGGTGATGTTTCAATCATGGGCTGCCGACCTTCCATATACGCTGGCCTGTTGAACTTCTACACCGGCGGCTTTGAGGCGGTGTAAAGTTGATTGAGTTAAAGGCTGGCAAAGCTGGCAGTGTTGGCAGCGGCCTTGGGTGTAAGCCGTCTGAACGCCGGCGGCTTTGAAGTATGAATTATCGGCGTATACTTCAATTTTTCCCATTTTCTCTTCAAAGTTTCTTGTTTTGATTTATTAGTCTAAATTAGTCCTGAAACATAAATTTTAATCAAAACAAATATCCATTCTAGCTCTTATGAATATCAACAAGTTATATAAAATATGATCTTATCAATTCCCCCACACTTGAACTTTTGCTTGTCCTCAAGCAAAATGAAGAATAAAATAAAATCTCTTATAGATTGTACAATTTTCCCAATTTAATCACAATTTCTTTAACTTGTTTTTCTTGTATCTATTGCTCTAACCATACCAATTGCTTGTAATTAGAGTGCTATAATCAGAATTTAGGAGTTAATCCAAACAAAACAAGTTTTAATCTCAACTTTTAACAAAAGAATGTTCTATTCAAAAGTAAATACTCAATCCACTAAGGAAATATACTCATTTAAACTTCATTGGATTTCTAGCTTATATATATTCTAAGTAACACTAAATGAAAACATGTGGTATCTACTTTTTCCTTAGAATTTCTCCTTCTTTATTATAAGTCTCCTTTATTTGCATATTTGCATTCATTTTTCTTTTTCTTTTTCAAGCATTTATTTTCTTTTTGGGAGGTTTTTGCCTCCATCTTTTTGCTTTTCAAAGCTCATGAATTGAACTTTTGCCATTCTTCCCTTCTCGTTACAATGAGTTCATTGAGTTGACACATCCCAGGCTCATCACCTAAGTGACCAGGTTTCAAAATACCCCTAAGAACTCTTCCTCACTTTAACATTCATATTCAGATACTCATATCTCAAAATTTCAAGTCAAAGGAGTAGTGGCTATGCTTGTTTCTTTCTTTTTGAATGCAATAACAATATCAAAGACTTATTTTTAGGAAGGATCACTAAGTTTAAAAGTTTCTTCTACCTCTTTCACTAAGTGTTAAAATTTAAAGAATATATACAAACTAAAATTTCCTAGAAGTAGACCTGTTTATTTTTCACAAAAGGATTCGATCAGCTCTTAAATTCCAATTCCAAAGTTAAAAATAAAGTAAACTTGTTTCTTAAGGATTTTACAACTTAATTTTAACTTAGTAAACCAATCACAACAGCAGGTGAGTAAGATACTTTTACAAGTCAATTTTATTGCTTTCAATCTTTACTTTTGTACTACCTCCAATTTCAATAGATTTTTGAAAAAAATTGGGCAGATTTTTGAAAAAAATTTTGCATGATTTCCTCATAATTTGCTTTCAAACCAAAAATACAAGGTGGGTATTTTCAAATACAAATAACAGCAGACAATAGATCATATTCATCACTTCAATTCAACACTTCATGCAATTTTATCCCTTCCCCCACACTTCAACCAAACAATGTCCTCACTGTTTTGCAACAAATTAAATCATAGGAAAGGAATAAGAAAGAGAATTTGATACTTCCTTGAAGTCATCAGTTGTTTCATAATCATCAAAATTTGCATTGCAAGAGAATTTGCTTTGCTACTTTCTTGTAATCACTACAAAAGAAAAACAAAAACAAAAATAAAAGCAGAAAAATAAAGGAGTCTACCCATAGGAACTTGAGTGCTCAATAAATATATAGGCCAAGATAAAAATAAAAACAATAAAGATCAAATGAGAGCTAGCAGGGTCTCTAGCTCTCTGGCCCTGGACTGGGTCTGCTGCTATCCTCAGGAGTATGTCTCTGTGTGTCTCCTGGGCTGGCTGTCCGTGCGTGCTCTGAACTGAGCCTATCTGAGTGATGTGAGCTATGCCTAAACTCAGATGAAGTCTCGTATGTCATGCCAACCCTTGTCTCTGGGCTAATGCAGCAGATGGTCGTCCTCAACGCCTCAAAGATAGACTTCCGAAACTTCTTATTTTTCTCTTTCCTTCTCTTGTCTATCCCTGAGTTCCTGGTTTTGGCTCTTCAGCTCCTCAATATCCAACCTAAGCTGGTCCAGACCATATGCTGCTGAAGTGCTTGCAGGAGGAGGAGGAGCAGATTGATGTAGATCGTATCAACCCTTAAATTTATAATTCCAATTAACTCCTACGACCTAGTTAGGCAGTGTACCTATCTATAGTTGTATAGGGTCAACGGATATCGTCCACAAAGATCTTTGAGACAATTACTAGAATTAACCGGTTTTCCACTATTTAGCAATCCTAATTAAATACCACTATTACTAACAACTATGATTCACTAATTAACTAATTAATTCGCAATCAACGTGTATTCACAACCTTAATAATTTAACAATCATAAAACAATACCCTAGACCTTGATACACCACTAACCCTATCAGTCTTATTAATAACATTCATCAATGCAGCACGTGTTCTTGAATTGCAGGAACCCTAATTTCATTAACCTCTCTCTCGAGATAATTAAATCCTAACCTTATATGTCTAATGGAAATCTCTTCCTCACTAGATGCATATAAAGGTTGCATTAATGATCACAATTCCTCATAAAGATAAATTCTTGATGCAAAAGATTCATGTAATCTATCTCTAGATTTACATTCAAACCCTTCTCCTCATGCTAGATCTTTCCTATTAATCAATCCGTCGATTCAATTAACAAGAATCATACAATAACCTAATATTGTGCATATACTAGATTAAGACAATCAAGCAACATGAATAGATTCAAGAACAAGAACTTCATTCAACAAATCAATTCAATCCACATTAGGGTTAGGGTTTCTCAAAATCTAAGGCATATAGATCTAAGCTTCCATTGTAAAATAATTACAAATATAAACCATGGAAGAATAAACATAAAACATGATGATTACACCCTTTAACCAACAAGTCTTGTGATGGAAAATTATTAGGTGTTCCTCTTCTTCTCGCACGTCTTTTCTCCTAGGGTTTCTTCTTCTCCATTGTGTGTCTCTTAAACAAAGAGTGGTTGGATATATTTATAAGAAAATGGATTTGTCTTCTACATGGGCATTCTACACGGGACGTGTTCGGGGCTGTGTTGTTTCCCATTTCAACGATTTCCTCGGATTTGTCACGAATTGGAGTCCTACACAAGCCCGATCACAGCCTGTGTTGCGAAGTCGTGTACGTTCCATAAACATTCTGTCCATTTCTTATCTCTAATAAGCATCCAACATGGCTCGTGTTGCGTCCTCATGTTCTTCACAATAGCTTGCTGTACATTTTCCAAAGCCAACACCAGCATTCAACACAGCTTGTGTTGAAATCTCATGTATGATGAAATTCTTCACTTTGCACTTTCTTCATCAAAACTTGTTGTAATTCATCAAAACATCTCCATAATGCTTATTATCTCCTCTTAATCCTGAAATTAACATATTACTCAAATCAGTATCCTTTTCTACAATTATTCACATAAAAATCACTATAATATCATACTAAAGCCATGTGAATAATTAGGGTATTTTGTACTTATCAAACTTCCCCACACTTAACCGTTTTCTTGTCCTCAAGCAAACAACTAAGGATAAAGAAATCCATCATCAATTATGCTCAAAATTTCATCAATAAAATTTCAATTCAATTCAATTCGACATAGCACTCTTCCATTACTTCAATAGTGATATAGCAGTGCCCACCACTCAAACCTACCATACTTGTACTTGTACTTGGCATACTATAATAAAATTTTTAAGATTAATCCAAAGTAAACCAAATTATTACCCCTGCCATTTAAGAACCACTTCCGAGTCATAAAAGAAATAAAAGTCAATCAAGGAAAAAGCGGCTTAATTGTGTTCCACCACTAATTAGAGAGTATATGAACATTCAATAACCTCTTCAAACTTAGCAACCTAGAGAAAAAGTATATGGTATCTATCAATCCCCTAGCTTTTTTTTCTTTTATTGCAATTTCTCCATAAATTCTCTTAATAGCCTTCAGAGGGACGGAGTGTAGCCCGCTTCTTTTAAGCTTTTCTATTTCATTTCCGCACTTCTCGTTATAGTGAGATCATTGAGTCGGCACATCCCGGATTCATCATCCAAGTGACCAGGTTTTAAAGGGACCCCAACGAACTCTCCCTCACTTTAACATTCAAGCTTGGATACTCTTAACTCGGTTTCCCAAGTCAGTGGAGTAAAGATTCTTGTGATTCATCAATTGTTTTAAAGAATTGTATAGTCAATAGCGGGGTCAGACTTCGCTCTTCTGAGGGACCAAAGCCCGCCCATATTAACTAAGCCTTAACATTCCATTTAACACAACAACTGATTCAATTTCATTTCATTCTAATTCAAAGAAATCGTTCAAAAAGAATCACTAAGTGATTGGTTTCATATACCCCTTTCACAATAGGTTAGAAAAGTTTTCAAAATTCTTGAAAACTAAATATACTAACTAACAAGCTTAGGAACACAACCATTTAACTTTAACAAGGGACTTCAACATCCTCCACAACTTAAGATTTGATCATTAAATAGTAAGTAAATTTGCTCCACTTAGATTTCATCCTAAAAATTTAACTAAGTAAACCAATTACAAAATAGGTGAGTAAGGCACATCAAATCACTTCCAATTTATAATTGAATGCTAAATTTCCTTTGATTAAGTACAATTTCATGATTCTTGAAAAATGTGAACTTTCAATCTCATAAGTACTCATAAGTGGGGGAAACTTGATTAGCGATTGTTCAAAGTTAGATAGCTTATGTCGAGCCTGGATTTTTCTACTTATCTGGTTCATTTCTTCTAACCCGATTCTCATTAAACCCGAACCCATTTAACATGAATCCTCGACTAGGGGTTAAAAGAAATTTTAATTTTTGAAAATGATTTAGAGTCGCCACCCGATATAAATCGGGAAAAATAAAAAGCTAGGATCAATGGATCGGTTGATCCTAACTTAGCTACTAGTCTGCGAAAATTTGATTTGAAAAAAAAAATCAACTTTTAAAACCAGATATCATGGATTCGGGGGCTAACCTATTAAAACCAAATTGGTTACCACTTTTGGAATTTTAAATTTATGACCTATCCTTTTCATGCTCAAAAATTCAAATGATACATTATGAAACAATATTCACAAATCACATTATTCATTTTTTTTTATTTTTATGTGCTTTTATTCGTTTTATTATTTTTTTAGAATATCAATATTAACAAATATATTTTTTTTAAAAAAAAACTTATATTTACAAAATAGTTATTCACAATATTTAAAAAAAACATTTTTTTTTATGTTTTAATGTCGCCCCGCAGGTGCCTACGCACTCGCTAATCGAGATCAGACAAAACGTAGTTCTTTTTAAAAAAAGAACTTTAATTTGTTGATCAATTTTATATTTTTGAACTTTTCTCACTTTAAA
Organism: Combretum micranthum; assembly: GCA_024138025.1. Taxonomy (NCBI): domain Eukaryota; kingdom Viridiplantae; phylum Streptophyta; class Magnoliopsida; order Myrtales; family Combretaceae; genus Combretum; species Combretum micranthum. The sequence goes on from JAMXBD010002584.1 coordinate 179,104, forward strand.
TTCATTAAATTTTAAATTTTTGTGAAAACCATTTTTGATGATCCTATGATCTAATCAATTGATTTTTCATTTCATGAAAACATATTTTTCTAAGTCCAAAAATCATTTTTTATTTATTTTTTATTTATTTTTTAGAATCATCACATAAATTCATAACATATTCAAAATATTTTACAATATATTAAAATTATTTTTCATGCATTAAATATGCATTTCTAAAAGCAATTTATGTATAAATACACATTAAAAATATTCAAAAATATAAAAAAAAAATAAATTTATATGAAAAATAATTATTTTGATTTTTCTGGATTTTTCTGAATTTTTTATGAATTTTTATGAATTTTTACTATTTTCTGAAATTAATTATATAATAAAATAATACGGATTGACTTGGACCGTTGGATGAAGCGGAGGAGATTTGGATCGTTGATCGTGATGACTGATCCTGATCATTTGATTTCGTTGACTCGATCTGGGGCGTTAATCTGCTTGATGAAATCTGGGCCGTCTGATCTGCTTGATGAAATTTGGACCGCCTGATCTACTTGATGAAATCTGGGCCGCTGATCTGCTTGATCAAATCTGGACCGTCTGATTTGGATGATTGAATCTGAGCCGCTGATATGCTTGATCAAATCTGGACCGTCTGATCTGGATGATTGAATCTGGGCCGCTGATCTGCTTTATCAAATCTGGACCGTCTGATCTGCTTGATTGAATCTGAGCCGTCTGATCGGAGCTGACCGTTGACCGTTGACCAGGGGCGGGTTGGACTTCGGATTTTCGGGTCAAATTTCGGGTTGGATCCGACCCGATCGGGCGAAGAAGACGATTACACAACCTTTCGGGGCGGATTCCGGTGGCTCCGGTGGTCGTCGGTGGCTGGGTGTTTGTCGGCCCGACTCCTAGTGCGACGGCGGTGCTCCTGGTGGTGGTGGCGTGCACTCAGAACGGCGGCAAGGGGCGGCTGCGGTGGTGATCGTATGGCGGCGTCGGTGAAAAAAATTAAAAACAAATTGCAGAGATTAATTTGATCAATTTGATCGAATCCAAGCACACTAAAACAATCAAAACTTATTTATAACACTCCTAAACCATTCAATTTGGATCAAATCTGATCCAATCACTTTGAATTTGAAAAATTCGAATCCTACATTCTAAATTCGAGAGAATTTCGAATTGATATTGTTATGTGTGTGTTTCTTCGAAATTAACTTGTGCCTTTTGATCCTAGTACCCCCTATTTATAGGTTGCAAGCTCAATTTTATGTTTCGTACAGTTTCGAAACGAATCGATTTTTGCCTCTTTATTTTCACGAATTTAATTCGAAAATTCGTGTTTAATTTGTTCCAAACTGATGAATTGATGATTAATCTTTCATATTCTTCATCAAATCATTCAATGTGGGTAGATTAATTGTCCAATTTCATCAATTCTTGTAACTCCTCATTTATGTGCAATTGAATGCTCACAAATTGCATTTTTTTTTTCAATTTTTTAGCACGAATTTTGTGACTTTTGGGTTGTTTTACACATGAATTGTGCACTAATCTTTCATATTCCATAACTACTTTGCAATGGCATCATCAATTTTAATAATTAATGATGTTTTGTCAGTTAAAAATTGATGCAAAGTAAGGCAAAAAGTCACTTTGAGAAAGATGAAAAGGCAAAAATGATAAAAAGGCAAAAATTTGCCTTTGCTAGGGTTTGAACCTGTGTCCTTGAGCTTGAGTGTGTGTTTGGGTCAATGTATTTAACTAATAGGCCATTTGGCCTGTGCCTTGATCACTTAGCCAACTTCATCAATACTTAAGGCTTTTGGAAAAATGAGTTTAATTAAATTTAAGCCTTAATTAATTGGGCAAAAATTGGGTGTCTACAGCTTATAATACCTAAAAATTTATTTCCTTCCTTAAACTTCCCCACACTTTAGGTAGACATTGACCTCAATGTCGGTGATGATATCACAGCCCAAGGGAAACTTGAAAAGAAAAGAAAAAATAAAAGCAAAGAAAAGAACTGAAACTTCCCGATTTTAGAAGAATATAGTGGAGCAGCAAGTATAAGCAAAGGGAAGAAAAAGAATGCAAGGAGTATCCGCACTGATCAGCTGCATAAGAGGATGGAAACCATAGTCATTC